>JAJKFL010000014.1:12111650-12649150 GCA_021186555.1 Reticulitermes speratus
GTAGTAGTAGTAGTAGTAGTAGTAGTAGTAGTAGTAGTAGTAGTAGTAGTAGTAGTAGTAGTAGTAGTAGTAGTGTAGTGCCGATACCAGTGGCAGTGCGGTCTAAGGCGTGGGTCTGCGGCCGCTCGCTTACTAGGATTGTGGGTTCGAATCCCACCGGGGCATGGATGTCTGTCTCTTGTGAGTGTTGTGTGTTGTCAGGTAGAGGTCTCTGCGACGGGCTGGTCCCTCGTCCAGAGGAGTCCTACCGAGTGTGGTGTGTCTAAAAAGTGTGATCGTGAAGCCTCGAAAAATGAGGCGGCCTAGGCCACCAAGGGGCTGTCGAGCCATCGAAAAAAAAGTAGTAGTAGTAGCAGCAGCAGTACAGGCCACAACACGATATTCTACTCACAAGCCAGTCGAACCCTGTCCCTTACGGCAGCTTCGTCAGAATGCGCGCTGTTACCAGCCCAGCCGTCTCCCGCATCTCTGCAGTGGAGTGTCCTAGTTCTTTGCACTTATGACTTATCTTGAGAGACGTCCAGTGGCACCATCACTTTTACATTGCGCATGCGCTCTACCTACTTCAATAAGTAGATCTTTGTATGTCATTCTTCATTTCCTTTCCGCAGCACATTTCTATCACGCGCACAGAAATGTCCATACGTTGCGTCTATCTCGAAGTATGGTGCCAGGTTTCTTGCATGGTGAGGCTCTGTCCCCTATAGCCTCTGCGGTGCAGAGTGCAGTGAACTGATTATCCGGACTTTTTTTTCAGCTGGTTGTCGTCTATGTTCGTACCATCTGTGCCTTACAGCTTTTACCCACACTTGTTTACAGATATTAAAATATAATTGTGTACGGAGTCCATCGTGATGTCTTATGTATACTCTTCCTTAGACACAGCTGGACATCTGCAGCTACTGTCTGATCAAACTGTTGTTACACTCTACACTTTTCTTTTACATGGTGAAGGGCCCCGTAGCAGATGCTACTGACGCACCACAGCCTTAAGGCTTTTTGTGCAACCCTGTGATGAAGATGAGCAGTTTTTTTTACCAAGTTTTACAAGTAATGGAGCATCAGTGGAATGAAATTGACAGGGGAAAACAGACAATTCGGAGAAAAACCTGTCCCAGTGCCACTTTGTCCACCACAAACCCCACATGGACTGACCCGAGATCGAACCCGGGCCTCCGCAGTGGAAGGCCGGCGACTAACCGCCTGAGCCATGGCACGGCCTTACACTCTACACTTAGTCACCTGTAGTTTTAGTACCCCTGTAACACAATATGTATTATTGTTATTATTATCATCATTATTTTGAATTTAGGTAGGGTTTAAAACCGTCCAGTGAGTGGCGAAAAATTAATTACCTTGTAGTCTTAAATTCACTTTTTTTGTTCTATGGCGGTACATTGCAACTAGGGCCTAGGCCGCCTATTTTGGAGGTTTATAGATCACCCACAAACAGACACACACACACACACACACACACACTCAGTAGGCCCTCTGAACGAGTGATCAGCTCGTCGCAGAGGCCGCTACCTACACAACACATAACAAAACATAACAGACGAACATCCATGCCCTCAGCGGGATTCGAGCACGCAACCCCAGGAACCCAGAGGTCGCAGACCTACGCCTTAGACCGCACGGTCACCGAACTCGGCCCTTAAATTCATTATCTTGTAAAAAAATAATGCCGTTAATTAAATATTACATAAAGTGATTCCCTTACTAAACTTAAATTTCTGACGCAGAGACAATTCACAGTGTTTTTTTAAAAAAATTTGGTTTTGCCGAAATTATTACTGGAATGCTTTCCCGGCGTCATACGGATAACAGTGATGAAGGTATCGACACGAAATGTTCGCATTTCGTAGGTCTAACGATATAACAACACAGAAGAACTAACAAGTGTCGTAAAACACGACATATGATATTTGATACAGGGAACCAACAGCTACATGTTTCGGCTTTTAATTACGCCATAATCAAGCTGTACATGATTTTATAAGAAGCAGTAATGTACAACAATACACGTACCGTTAATCAAGACTGACAACTTCCAAAATCTTGTACAGCTTGATGATGATTAATTCAAAGCCGAAACATGTAGCAGTTTTAGGTTGTCTATAGCAAGTATTTGTTGTCGACCGGCCGCCCGATCGAGCAAACGAAGCACAAATAAAATAATGTTACGATATGGTAATAATGAAAATTACTGTCTTGTGGGATGTAATGTCGTGAAATCCGGTATATACGTATTGACGTTTCGGAAGAACCTGCCGACTATAATCCTGATGTTGTGGGCAGCAGCAACATCGGTACGTTTTACCAGACTACACGGTATCAGCATCCACAAGATAATAAACATCACTGCCACCACCATCAGACGTCGGTAATAACCATCGATAGAGGTTGATCATCGCATCGCCAGCAATGTGGCAATAAATGTTGTGATTGGAAGCAAAGTTGCATTATGTTATAAGTATGGCGGAATTATTATAACACTTATCCCTAAATAAGATGTACGAAGGCTAATCCTTGGGAATACAGAGCATTAAATTATAAACACTAACTGCCAGCAAAGCTATTATTACACTTTACGGTGTTTACATAATTAGAATACATTTTTCAATGCCATCCGTATCATTTTCAAACTGTACATTCTTCTTCTTCTTCTTCCATGGCGTTACAGCCCGAGGTGGGCCAAAGCCTCCTTCTTTTTGGGATTTCATCCCGAAGGTTTTCCTAGTCGGTAAGTGTGCATTCTGTAGTGAGTGACCGGCTCACTGACCGCACAAGTTTTTGCTTTTGAGAAATGGCCGCTTGAATTTTGCTTACGGACATTACTGGTTCTATTCATGCCCGAAGGTTCTTTTACATGCCGTAAATCTACGACATGGGACCGACGGCTTTACTTCCCCTCCGAAGGAAGTGGTGCTCCGGATTTTTATCACCCTTAAAAATCCATCGCACTCGGTCGGGATCGAACCCGCGAACCTTGGGTTCAGTGGCGAGCACACTAACCACTAGTCCACCGAGGGCGACTCAAACTGTACATTGCTACACAATATTTATGATGAGAGTATAACGACGAAGATCATTTAAAAGTTAAACCCAGCTGAGGCAAAGACTAAGAGTTTACCAGCAGTTTACCATCACATCTCGTACCCAAAGAAACGTCACGATAAGTCCACCTTGGTGAAGTTGTCCCTGTCCATGACATGAAGGCATATAATTTTGGCATTAGATGACGGTGAGTGGTCAACTTCACGCCCTGGCCGCTTTACCCCCGGAAAAGAACCCCGGTACCCACTGAATACGAGGTTGGGTCGACGCCGGAGCCGATCTGGACGTTTTCGAGAATAGATAAATCTCTTGTCCCTGACAAAATTTGAACCCTGGATCTTCGAGCCCGTAACATAGTTACTATATCGACTGCGCTATCCCAGCTCCCGTCCACCTTAGTAGAAGGTACAAAATGAACGCATGTGTATTGAGACTCCAGCAATAATGGGTGTAAACAGAACGGATACGAGCCGACACACACGGCACTAATAAGCATCGCACATGTAGCCTATGATCAGCTACAGAACTGCAAGAAACAAACCCCCTTCTCAAAAAATCTAATAGTCGTTCAGGTGGTCATTGAATTTCCTGCGTTTGCCACAACACAAAATTTAATTAACAAGTTTGCAAGAGTCCGAATTGGCCCCTACTGTGAGCCACACGTATCAAGTACTCATACTCGTATCCTGTTTCTTTAAGGTCAATCTTAGCAGTGGCCTAAGCCACATGACTCTAGCCCATACCCATTCTACTTCTTTAACATCCACTGCAATATCATCCTTACACCTTCCACTTCCAAGTAGTCTTACATTCTAGTTGAGTCAAAATTATATAGGCAATCCGCACGTCAACGCGTGTTACATGCCAATGCTAACTAATCCTTCTTTATTGAAACACTTTCATAACAATTTATGAGTAACTTCCCTGCAAACCCAGGCTCCTCCTACGTCCCCACTCGCACAAACCATTTTGTACATTAAGCCCAAATTGTGACTGTAAATTCACAAAATGTAGGGAGCGGATTAACAACGGTATGCTAGAGCAGTGGTATTCAACCTTTTTTGTTCGCGTATCCCCACATATAATATCAACTTTGTACCCCCAAAGTTGTTGGTGCATAATTCAAGTTATACATAGTCTATAATCTACATCTAAAATAAGTTAAATAAATTACATCCAAAATAATGTAGTAAATAATAAGTTTTAAATGAGAAAAAGGAGAATCAAGCTATTAAATAACAAATATATTATTGTTTATCATATAAAAATTAATAAAGGAACAAAGGTATTTTAGCAAAGCAAAATTATATGCACTATGTGGAATAAAATGAAAATAGCCGCCCATATAAGAATCGCATAAAGGAGAGAGAGAGAGAAAAATGGCGCTCCCAAATCGCATGTCCTTACGTCCGGGTCTCTTGTGGCTAACCCTAACTCTGACCCTGATTATTCAGTGTTTATCATGAAATAATATATTTATTTTTTTATTTTATGTACCCCTTAAGATGTCTTCGCGTACCCCAGGTTGAATACCACTGTGCTAGAGGGCACTTGGCACCATCGGAAAAAATTTTGAGTGCCTACGAGATTTTAAAATATTCGTAATTATTTCCTAAATGTTTGTATATGACTGCAAAGCACATGATAATTACCGCTCTATGAACCGAATCTCTGCCCAGTGCCGGTTATTCCTACATGTTTACATAGAGTCCACGTGTCACACTAATCAGGAGTTTAATGCAAGTAATGGTAACATTTTCCAGAAAATGATTTGCAATTCGTTACGTAAGCGAAGGGTACCCAAATGTTCCAAAAAGAAGCTAGGCGCCACCTCAAAATTCTAGGTGTCAGAAGAGTGACATGAAGAAAGTTCCATACTGAGGACCCACAAATATTAGGCGCCACCGTACAAAATGTAGTCGCCCGGTCAACCTGGCGCCTGAGATTCGTGCACCCGTTGCATAAGCTATATTTAATGAAACGATGTGTGCCAAAACATTATTTTGAAAACGTATTGTTGTAAGAAGAGAAGGTGCAAAATTATTTTTAATCCAATTATTTCAATTGACATCTCTCTTTTCCAGACGATTCACATTGCCTATTATAAATTTTTCCAGGTTGCTTAAAACTTAAACCACTTTGACGAATCTCGATGTAGGATCGAATGAAAAAGATTTTAAATGAAGACCGTGTATACAGTTACACGCTATTGTTATTATGTGTTAAAACGCGCACATTCAAAACTATGGCAGCATGGTTGAAAAACACAGCTGCATTTTAATAGGTTTAAACACCTTGAAACGTATGAACATCTGTGTGTTGTTTATCATTTTGCGTAATAACTCTGAAATTAAATTAACGCAGCTGGAAGAGTTTTTCTTTATTATTGTGTGAAAACGTGCAACTTTAGAGCAACGAGAGGTTGTTGAAATACGTGGCTGGTGTGTAATAAGCACGTTTAAACATCATAAAGTTTGTGCTAAAGGTGTAATGTTTATAATTTTACAGTGAAGGGTATTTCACATCCACAAACAATTACAAATTCCGACAGAATACGTTGAATTCTGTCAACTTTCAACAACAGACAAAAAACGGCTGTTACAATTTCGCTCTGTTCTACTAGGCAACTGACTTCAAGTGATCCCATGACATTACTCCCATTTCACCAAACTTATCACTCATCATCACGACTGCTTCATACAGAAGAGACAAGTGTGTGTCAGTCTTCAAAATGCAGGTTACATCTGCAGAGTTGACGGTGGACTGTGTGAGCGAAAAGGCCGACTTCCATAAAACACATACCAGTATTACGGTGGGCATTGTCCACCTGAGATATTTGACCTCATGCACCTTTGGATTTCTTCCATCGTGTGTGTGTGTGAATGTATGTATGTATGTACCACGTATGTATGTACGTACGTGCGGCTATGAACAGTTATTACTATAAACGTTTCGACCACCAGGATCGCCCGCACAGTGCTACCGTTTTGTGAGAGGAAACAGAATACCTACAAAATGCGCATTATTATTATTATTATTGTATTGTGCATTTTTTGTTGTTCTCTTATGTAATTATTAATTAATGCACGGACATGAAAAACATGAAGGCTGAGAGGAAACTGTTACAGTGGCCAGTTATATATTTTGTGAAGGCTATTTGGCGTCTAGTGAAATTTTCATAACCATATTTTCTAAACTGTTTTTTTTTGGAATATGTGGTATTTACTAATCTGACGTTAATACGGGTTTAATTACAGTGTAAATAATCATCAGGGTCGGCCTTAGGCCGATTTGACGCAATTGGACCCCTCGCTTACGGGGGCCCCGCTCTCATAGGGGATACGCGCATTAGTAATTTTTAAAAATACGCAGTGTGATACCACACAAAGCTCTCGGACTTATTTTATAATGATTTTATAACTTACGTCAATATACCAAAATGTTAGTCGTTTTTTTTTTTCTCTGCACAATACCTTTTAGGGGTCCGCCACAAGGATCGCTATTGGGACCCGCGTTTGCTAAGGCCGGCAGTTTTGGAAGAAGTAAGTCTGAAGACGGGGACCGAAACTGTCCCCGAAAAGTAGCGTGTTACATTTCAATATAAATGATGGGAAAAGTTCAAGAAGTCTGTGACTTTAAACGTCATACATACGTCACAACCCTATAAAACAGCACGTGGCATATGTCTAGCACAGACGACGTTGCAAGAGTTGGCATTAACACCGTCTTCAAGTAATAGACTGCCATTATACTGATATGAATTTTATTTTTTTGCTTATTTTGCGAACAGTGACAATGCTGTGTATAGAACCGCAGACCTCTTCACCACTAGGCCAATCAACTACAGCAATATAACGACAACGAATCACACGAAGGTAAAAACTCACGCATTTCTGTGACAATTTGCAATGGAAAAAGTCCCATAATATTTTCAAGCTATAATGAATCAACCATTGTCATATACCATGAATAAAACCTTAGTTTTCTATCGTTAAACATCTAATCAGAATAAAGAACATAAAGCTTGTAGAAATTCCATGGATTCAAACTTAAAATGTAAGTTTCGTATATCACTGTAATTTATTATCATTATCACCACCACCATTAAACCCCATTACGGTGGAAGTGTTTATTGGCCCATTTCAACCTAAGTTGTCTATCACTACAGTGGTTCTGTGGATCCGCAACTTGCGACTAATTTGGGTATCGATCACTCTACAGCCTTTCAATGTGCCAAATCCACGCTCTTCTGCAGGCCAAACGTTTTATAAATACACATTCATCCAAACGGTAACAAATGGTTCTCGTAATGCTAACTGTATCGAGATGGAATAAGTTTCCGAATTTTCAGAAACTGTCCTTGCATCATTATCATGGAATCCACAACTGTCCGAGAGCGCTTCTTCGCCATAAACGCTTAAAATATCACGCCATATAAAACGACTCTTTTCCAGGCACTCCATGCATGCTTTCAGCCCCGTTTCGTGAAACTTAAGGTCTGCTGGTCTCTTTGGAAGGGATACAACCGACTCTGGAGCCCATCCAGCCTCCTGTTCAATGAATATCTGGGGATGTTTCATCGGGGTACAGAGGTGAAGCTGATCACTTATCTCCATCTAATGTTAAGAATGAGTGGAGCCAAAACTCCACTTGTACATATGCATTTAAGGTGAGTACATAGACAACTTTATAATTATCATGGAGAGTTTGAGGAACTGAAGTTCACATACTTGTATTTATCCGGACCATTGACAGGAGTTTGAGGAACTGAAGTTCACATACTTGTATTTATCCGGACCATTGACAGGAGTTTGAGGAACTGAAGTTCACATACTTGTATTTATCCGGACCATTGACAGGAGTTTGAGGAACTGAAGTTCACATACTTGTATTTATCCGGACCATTGACAGGAGTTTGAGGAACTGAAGTTCACATACTTGTATTTATCCGGACCATTGACAGGAGTTTGAGGAACTGAAGTTCACATACTTGTATTTATCCGGACCATTGACAGGAGTTTGAGGAACTGAAGTTCACATACTTGTATTTATCTGGACCATTGACAGGAGTTTGAGGAACTGAAGTTCACATACTTGTATTTATCTGGACCATTGACAGGAGTTTGAGGAACTGAAGTTCACATACTTGTATTTATCCGGACCATTGACAGGAGTTTGAGGAACTGAAGTTCATATATTTGTATTTATCCGGACCATTGACAGGAGTTTGAGGAACTGAAGTACATATACTTGTATTTATCCAGACCATTGACAGGACAATGTCACAGCTTTGTTGCTCCATCAGTATTTCTGTCACGTTTGGTGCTTTCGTAGTGGTTAGAATCTAAATAGATAATTTCATATAAAACATTATTTAAATCTGTGTATTACAAAATACCGAAATCCATGCCGCCATGGATACCATGCATTACATTTTCAGTGGGATCGGACCAAGCACGAAGCACTGTGTTTTCAACGTGGGACACATTCACCCAATATTACGAATATCTAAGTGTGTCAATTTCTCTTCCATATCACGAATAAAGAATGGGAATGTGTTCTACTCATCACATAGGAAATAAAAGCACGCTCCTACGCAACCAGAAAACAGCTAGAACATTTCAGCCATTCCAGTAACTTCTGTTCTGTAGTTTACGATCTGCAACCATCTAAGATATGTAGCCCAGGGGTGCACAAATCCCGGGCGCCAGGTCGCCGTGGCGAATAAACTTTGGACGGTGGTGCCTAGTATTTGTGGGTCCTCAGTATGGAACTTGCTTCTTGTCACCCTTCTGTGGCCTACAATTTGGATATGGTTCCAAAAATGTTTGGAATTGTGTGTACTTGTATTTACTGTATGTATTTTGTTTTGTAATTGTGTATAGTTTGTTTTGTATTGTTATTTTTATGTATATTTATATGTCCATTTGTATTGTGTGTACTAGTGTAAGGACTACTGCCACCGGGTGAAAACATTTGTATTGTGTGTACTAGTGTAAGGACTACTGCCACCGGGTGAAAACATTTGTATTGTGTGTACTAGTGTAAGGACTACTGCCACCGGGTGAAAACATTTGTATTGTGTGTACTAGTGTAAGGACTACTGCCACCGAGTGAAAACCCAATTGCAGTAAATAATAATAATAATAATAATAATAATAATAATAAAATTTGTGCACCCCTCAAATATCCGATATTAGACATAGCCACTCTACACAGATGGCATTCTTCTGGGAATGACGCCGTGTATTCTCCTAGGTGGTTGCCATTATTTCCGAGAGATCTAGTGCTTTGACGTCTATCCTCACGATAGCTCCTCCAAAATTCTGGTAAACGACCTACGTGGTATTAAAACAGACTGTTAACAACAGCCAAGACCTGAAAATCTCTTACTCCTACTTTAAAACCTCGATGTTACTGATATCCTGCAGTAGCTGTACTTGTAAGGACACATGGCACTTCTGTAGCCGCCATCAACAACCAGAATCATAAAGATAACGCTAAATGAACTGCTGCTCCCTTACAACCTTACAACACCCTTACTTGCTCAATCGTAGACTCTCAAGATGAGAATCACCGAGATACAATCTACAGTAGTGTCGTAAAGTGATGCCAGTGCATTTCAACATACATCTTACAAGCAAAGTTCTGACGGTACAAGTCTTCTGGCATGTTTGGCCCTGTCGATAGGTAAGTAGTTCCCGACGTTTCGAAGAATTGTAGTGCCTTCATCAGTCTAAGCGGGAGTCAAGAAAGACAGAGCGTAACATCCAAGAAGACTTGAATCCTCAGCGACACCGCTGTGAGAACCTCAAATCTCAGAAGAATCTTCGATTTGCAACAAGGCACGATTTTCATAATGTCGCCCGAATGCACATAACAAAGTAATTTACATTCTGCACATTTGAACTGCCAACAGCATCATCATGATGATGGTGATGATGACGACAATGATAATGATGATGATAATGATGATAATATTAATAATAATAATAATGTTACTGAACCATGACGGTGCTATTTAGTGAACTTCACACTGTGTATGCAGGAATTCACCATACTTCTTCACGTTATATTTACCGTGCATTTTTGTACAATTGATCAACTCACACCAACAAATGCACCAAAACAAGTTTGTCACTGATTTCTTTATTAAAAGATTTCCCCAATACGCATTTCGGCACTTCTATATTGCCATCATCAGGGGGGTCGTTGGAGTTTGTACATAGACCAATGTTCTTTGTTACATCAGAACAGTTGAGTCAATATTCGTTATTACCACTTTGTATAAAATTGTATAAAATTGTATAATAGTAGTATTGTTAAATTGTTAAAATTAATGGTAAAACAATGTGGTATATTATATTAAACTACATGCTGTGATATAATTCATAAATTACCATTAATTTTAACAATTTAACAATACTACTATTGCACATGTGCTCTTTCAGCGCATTACCACATTTACCGCGACATATCGATAATTATTTATAAGAAAAAACAGGTAACAAATATACCGAAACATATTTATGAAAAAGGACAAACACTACAAACACTACAAGCACTACAAGCACTACAAATACTCTGATCCCTTGTGTTGCGCCAGATGAATGGCAAACAAGGACCACAGAATTCTATCCGCTAATCAAATTACATAACTACGCATGTCAGTGTAATCTACAGTACAATACTGCCCCCTTCTGCTGCACAGTATACACACGTACACAGCAAGATCACAAAAACAATCTGTGTATCTTATAATGTGAAAATGTAACAGAAACGTTATCTCGCTAATAGATTTCAACAGCAGAGAGTTTTATTTCATGGCTGGTTCCATTGCTTGCAAAATCTCATGGCTGCAAGAAGACAATATTCCCTAGCATCAGTTTGGTCACGTGAAGTATGCATAAGAGATAAGACAACTTACAAGATAGATAATGTTATCTTAGCAGTAAAACTGATATTTCACTGATTGTGTAGTACTATCCCAAATAAAAACATCATACTATTATAGACGCCTTGAAGCTAATAATAAGATTTGAACAGTACCTAACGCAAATGTTTCCTTCATGTTATTACAAACTATAACATTTCACTGCTCGTGTTATTGTTATTCACAAACAGGAAAGCGTAAACAAATCTGTTCAGAGCTTAGGTGATAATGATCATAAACAATTTGCGGTTCCTCAGAAGACATATTACATTTTCCGTTTATAATGAAATAGTTGTACCCAATTTTAAAATTTCGCATATTCTGAAGTCTTAGTGATTGTTCTTACGTAGATTATCAGTAGTGGATTGATTGGACGCCACTGTGTTACTTTGATTTCAGGCTTCCGCCGCGATGTTGATGAGATCTGCGCTCTTCTGGGATATTACGCGGCGTCGTGTGGTAATTGTTTACCGACGTTTCGGGACAACGTATCGGTCCCATCTTCACGGGTCAAGAGTCCGAGAAGAAAAAACACCGTCGGTAAACAATTACCACACGACGCCTTGTAATATCCCCGAAGAGCGCATATACAGGGCATACACAAAAGAATGGTGCGGTTTCAAAAGTGAATAAAAAATTTATTTCTCACCTTACAGGGGCACAACATACACCGTCAGCGGCGGCAACTGTCCAAGTTTCTCATGCGCTACCTGCAGTTCGCTTCTCATGTTTACTGCGTGGCCGCGAGGCCAGTTTCAGAGATGGCGTTGCAGCAGGAGAAGGCTTTCTGTGTGCTCCGTTTTGAGGTGTCCAGATCTGTGATTACAGTGCAGCGTGCGATTTCTTTCTTTGGGGGTTCGTTAAAGACAGCGTTTATGTACCACCATTGTCCACGTCCATCCATGAAATTCGTGATCGGATAACGCATGCACTGCAGGCCATTACAGCGGACATGCTACACACCGGGTCTGGGATGAGTTTGATTACCGTGTGGATGTGTGTCGTGTGACCCAGGGTGCACACATTGAAGGATTGTAATTACCAAATGAGAAACTTGGACAGTTGCCGCCGCTGATGGTGTATGTTGTGCCCGTGTAAGGTGAGAAATAAATTCTTTATTCACTTTTGAAACCGCACCATTCTTTTGTGTATGCCCTGTATATCCCTGTGTTACTTATTCTACTCTTCTCACATTTACTTATAAAACGCTGAAAGAAAGCCAATAAAGGCGATAAACAATTGATCCAGATACGTCCATGTGACGGTTAGGTATTTTATTTTAAAGATAAGTAGTTTAGGATCAAAAATTTAGACCTGGAACACATACCAAATTTGAAATCTCTGGGACAAGATGTCGACCTAAATCTCTGTATTCGACATCAACATTTCGCAAATGAAAGTCGAAAAACGCGACTGCTGTTTACCACATCGTGTTACAACGCTTCGAGCAGCGGGAACAATTCGCATTATTTCAGAATCGAGAATTTTAAGGTAAAGAGAAGCAATACCGTGCTGGTCTAACGGGGTTCCATGCCGGCTGGGCGGAGAAGGACTTTCTCTTTACTCACCGCGACCACATACGCTCTACCCTACTAAATCCCGATCTAATGAGTAGCAAAATCTCCTTAAAAAAGAAGTAACCGTAGTGTAAAACCGAACTCTGATCTGTAGGGACTGCTCAGATTAAGGGTGTACATACGTAGTTATCTTTGCCGAAGCCTCTCCTACCCCCCTACAGAGTCTTGGTGCGGTGTTCAAGCATATGGAAAGCTTTTGATTCAAAAATAAAAAAGCCATTGTAAATTTGAAGTTTCTCGTAGCTACTGTCACGCAAAAATTTTCAAGTGGCGTCAGCAGGACAGAACAGGACTAAAAAATTCGAAAGTACGAGTTTTGATATTATACATCTTACGTGAAAGATATATTGTACGAATATTGTTTATTTCCAACTAATTGCACGTCTGTTGGTTAACATGTATATTATTACTTCTCCGACATGTTTCGGCTAATAATAATAATAATAATAATAATAATAATAATAACCTCAGCAAGCCCTGCTGACACAAAGAAGCATTTGATGCCAAAATTACAGTTGACAAAGACATGTTTTAGTATCATACGCTCCTTTGTGTCAACAGTATCCCTGAGGATGGCTATTATTATTAGCCTAAACATGTAAGAGAAATAATAATATACATGTTAACCAACAGATGTGCAATTAGTTGGAAATAACTGTGTTCCTCAAAGGTATGAAATTTATTTAAAATAAGTCAAAATGCGAGGCTGGCAGTGAAATGCTTCTCGCGACCTCTGGACCAAGGTTCCAATGACCATGATACCGAAATCAGCTGAGAGATATTCCCTTAGTGTTTACTAAAAACAAGTTACTCTCTAAGAACAACATTTAAGGTCTTCGATCTTCTGGGATGTTACGCAGCGTAGACTGGTAGGTGGTTGCCGACGAAGAATTTTTTTTTTGGTCTGCTTGACCTTAGAAGATGGAACCGATAAAGTGCCCCGAAACTTCGGTAACCGACTATCAGCCTATGCTGTGTAACATCCCGAAAGAGCGAAGACCTAAACCACGCCGCAGCGGAAACCTGAAATTTGCGTAATGTAACTTTAAACGTAACGTTTCCAACAAAGAATGCAGTCATGTATTTAGCGTCATCCATTGTCTAGTACGCCTGAACAAGTACGCTCGCCACGGGCGAGATAAAGGAGTCTGTTTCCTCGGTTTAACTTAAGAAAAAACAGATTATTAAGTATCATGTTCAAGGTGCAGAAAGCAAATCAAATAATATGTTAGTTTGAGGATTTAGATCTTCAGAGATGTTAAAACAGTGTCGATTGGTAAAGAGTTGCCGACGTTTCGGACAATTCTGATGACTCCGAAAAATCCGTAATCGATCGGCGCGGCGTAAATACTCGGAACCCCAGACACCGCAAATATTGCTTTTGTCTTTTGAATATCAACACTGAATACTAATGCCAATACCATACTTCTATGACGTACACTTCGAGAGAATGTACAATAGAAATTTATTACGTGACAAGTAGCATTAATTAGTATTTCCGAAGACTTGCATATAGCCTTCTTTCAGGTAATTCGCACAGATCTTTTGAGGGAAATCGCCAGTTTCCCCACATGAAATTCTCACGTAGAAATCCGAGCCAATGCCTGCAAGATATAACAACCATTACATTTTATTTGTATATATATAAAAATAATTTAATAAAACCATTACATTCTACTCTGTGGCCGGAGAGTCACTGTTGTTATTTAAACGGAGTTAATTAATCAGCTTGCAAACTGAGATATTTCGGAACCTGGGTGCCCAAAGAGGCGTCAGATTCCCCAAATCTCCATGCCAGCTATTTATCATTGCTTAAAATTTGCTTGTTTGTGGTCTCAGTTCGCTCTGTCGTGAGATCAAGTACCTCCTAGAACAGTGTTATTCAGATGCGCTCCGCAGGACCCCGGGATTCCTCAAGTACTATTCCTTTGTATTAAAACTGGTCGATATAATTTTGTTCGTTTTAATTGCATTTGTTATTTTAGTTCCCATGTTTGTGCACAATCGGCGCTGGGTTTATTTTCGCTGTAAATCACAAATAATAAAACTTTGTCACCAATGCGTGTAAATGTTTCATTTTTAAAAAAAAAATTTATATTTTTAAAAGTTTCATTTCACTTCTGCGCCCACAAAGTACACTTTTACTTGACAGAGGTCCGACGAAAACTTAAGATTCAGACAAAGGGATTCCACAAATATTAGAAGATTGAAGACCACTGGCCTAGAACAGGGACGACTGTGGACGATTTCACATGCACAATTTCTCTGACTTCGTACAACGCCAAAACTCAGCCTTCTACAGTGCACAAGTGACACCTTGCGGTACTGACCTAGCATAGGTCAGAAGCAGCTTCGTATTTGAAGGCGATTTCTTGTCAAAGAAAACTCACTGACCAAAACATATCTATTTTAGGCTGTGAATTTAATGTTTTCTGAAGAAGTTTCGGGATCTGAAAAGCGAAATGTAACGGAGCTGAAGCGCACAATCTCAGACTCAGCTAAGGTAACAAGAAAATAAGAGTGAATGTACGTTACCACATGACACATTTCTGCAAAGGATGAAAAGTACGATAAAGCAGTCTCTTAGCACCTCGTATAAAGTCGTAGCCTGGGAATCCGGACATAATAAACAGACAGGTGGTTGGGGGGGGGGGGGACCTACAACTGTCCGGGGAGCAGATAAGGGGGAGCTTAGACTTCCGTATCCTTGTTAACAGGTGGAAAGTCCATAACTATAAACTCCACAGAACACAGCTAATAGCCACTAAGCTACTAAACAATTTTCTCGCTTTTTAAGAAGCTGAAGTTTCATCACCGTGTTAATAAAAGCCCGCCACATGCCTTGAATCATGAATCCAGTAATTATCCTCCCGAACTGTTCTTTTACAAGCCATTTTAATATTAACAATTCCTAGGCCTAGAACTTTCAAATGTCTCCTCTCTTCAGGTTTCCCGACCAAAATACTGTATGTACGAGTATTTCTCACCTCTCCAGGAGCCGAGATAGCGTAGTAGGTACAATAATTAGACTACTGGATGGACGATCTGGGATTCGATTCCCGGTAAGAGAAGGATGTCGTTGTCTTTTCTATAACCGGCTATGATGCCCAGCCAGTCGCCTACTCAATCAGTACCTGGGTTCTTTCCCGGGGGTAAAGCGGCCGGGGCGTAAAGTTGATCACTCATCTCCATACAGAGCCGAGGTTAAGAATGAGTGCAGCATTATTTCAACTCCCCCTATATATACCTTCATGCCGTGGACAGGGAAAACTTCACATCTTTTCGTCATTTCTCTTACGCGTGCTTCGTGCCCCAAACCAATCTCGTTCATTTGATCACCATAATAATATTCGGTACAGAGTACAAATGATAAAGCCACTCGGGATAACTGTGTATATCTTAAATGTACTGGCCATACAAACTACAGGAAGAAGCACAACTGTAGAAGAACACAGATTACAAACAGCAGACGCGATCGGTAGAAAGAATTATGATCGACGTGCTAATACAAGTGTACTTCAAATTACTTACAAGGAACGGGACACATGTAATAAGCGCTTCAAGGTCCCATTGCAATACAGCACCACGCTTTAAATAGATAAAACCAATTATTCAATGCATTCCAAACTCTTTTTAAAGCTTGCTTTGGCAGGAGGTTCGTTAGGTTAAAACCACTGGTAATTGTTCAATATCCTACAACTTCGGAAAAGTAGATATAGCGTTACTTGTAATTATCTCATGACCCTTTACGACTAACGGATAAAGTGGACCGGACATAAAATGCGCGCGCCATTCTTCTTTACAACTATGTTCAAAAGAATATAACCCACCAGGTACACTTTATACATATATATAAAATGCTTATTTACAATCAAACATGTTCAGGCTCATCGGCCATGATGGTGACATTATCACTGAGGATGGCTAATGAGCCGAAACATGTCGGATTATAAATAAATAATTTACATATACGCATAAAGTGTATGCTTACATTATTTAATTATCCTCAAACCCGCTACAACTGATCAGCGCGTTTCGCTCGATATGCACGCATAAACGCATGTAAGTCTTTACGCAAAATGACGGTTATTTCGAAAAAAAAGCTCACCAATTTCTTGTAAAATCCTCAAGTATAAAATTTCATAAATAATCTATTCAATGGTTTCCGAACTGTCGCTTGCTTAGAGACGGACGGACGGACGGACAGACAGATATTTAACGGGCTCTCCGAAAGAATGTGAACGCGTCTAAAAATTGCTAATTCGACCTCTATTACGCATGCGCTGTATGTAACATCTGGCTAATCAAACTGGTGTGCTGGTAACGCTCCACATTTCTACTCAGCTCGAATCCCTACTATCCTGATTGGGAATCTTCATTTATTCCCCTTAGTTTACCCAAAGAGCACTAAAACTTATCTGCACCTCCCTCTATAACAGGGGTGGCCAAACCGCGTCTCGCGAGCCACATGCGGCTCTTTGACATATAATGTGCGGCTCGCGGAAATATGTTGGCTGAGCTCCTTTTTGCATTATAATTCATATAAAAGGCAAATAAAAAATTTTCAAGCTTTATAATTATTTACCGAGTATAAACTGAGAGTCCACTGGATTAAAACGTAAGTTTAATGTTCATGGCGAGTAAAGATATTTAAGAATTTTTGTAACAAAATGTGCATGTAACAATAAAAACGTGTGTGTAATATTTGTTCATGTCTTGCGGCTCTCAAACATCTGAAGTTTATCGTATGTGGCTCTTACGTTAAGCAAGTTTGGCCACCCCTGCTCTATAATGCCCTTGGTGTGACTGAGTGAGTCACGCCCAGGTTGCCACAGTTACTAGGATGCGACTATTATGACGTCTTGGTTTGTAATATCACAACCGGGTTTCCATGGTTACCAGGTTGCAATGGTTACGAAAGAATTCGTTTGTGTGTGACGTCACAACCCGGGTTCCAGAGGAGACCAGGTTTCCTTGATTATAACAGAACTTTGTCTGCGCGTGACGTCACAATCCGGGTCTGATTGGGAACCGGGCTTCCATGCTTACGACAGAGCTTTGTTTGCGAGTGACGTTACAAGCCAGTTTACAATGGTTACGATAAAACCTGATGAATGTTGGGGTGCATTAGGGCGTGAGTATTATGTTAGGCTCGTCCCACGATCTCACAGAGAACACAGTGTGCTGTGATTAGAAAGACCAACTGGGAAATGCTGTATCGGGAAACAATGGCTATTTATTGTGAGAATTATAGGTAACACAAAATACTGTACGGACAAAATGCAGAGTTTTTAGTGTTAAACCTGGCGGTATATATACTAACCACTATGCGTTAAGATGTTAAAGGAACTCTAGAATCGTACCTTTAAACACGTCAGGGCCAACACTTTACAAATCCTTGCCTACACAGCATCCATCACCATACTTCACGGTACATAACCTCTGTATGTGAATTGGCGTCATTAAATACTTAAACTTCAATCAACCATACAATCGACGCTACAGCCCCGTAACAAGTTGGATGATTTTATTACCCCGCTGTCAGTCATTTGATTTTATCGTCTTTTAATACAAGAGTTTCATTAAAGAACTCAGTTTATCAGTTTTTACACAGAATACCTTCTACCTTCCATTCACTAAGAAACGGAAATGGGAAATGTACAGAAAATACCCATTATTTTTGCAGGAATGCACCACTTAATGGTCACGAGAATGAATTGAAAGACTCCGTGTGCGTGGCAGACACCACGCTTGGTTGGATTTTACTCCGGATATGATACGTTTGACTTCAAAAGCTCAAGGCCCTACCTTATATTCAGAGAACAACCATGGACACAGGAAAAAAAAAATTTTTAAGGTGAAAAGTACAACGGAATATCCGCTTCTGTAGGAAAGGATTTGCCAAACCAATTACATTACTGAAGGTCAGGAGGATGTGTTATCTTCAGAGCGCGGTAAACACTGATATTCCAAATCACAGAGCGCACAGTGAAGGACGGAGGGAGGGAGAGAGAGAGAGAGACTTATTAGCAAACGTCAGTTTTACATAACTATACCTCACACATACTGTGGATTTTTTTACTGACGTGTTTATTTTATAGGTAAGAGAATCTTGCGATCTGCGCTATTTTGGGATTTTACGCAGCGTGTAATAGTAGCTTCGTACAGACGTCTCGGGATAACCTATAGGTCCCATCTTCAAGAGTCAAGCAGTCCCTTGAAGATGGGGCCGATAGGTTGTCCCGAAACATCGGTAGCTAACTACAATTCTACGATACGTAAAATCCCAAAAGAGCGCAGATCTCATTTCAACCGCGGCGAAAGCCTGAAATCACATCTTGCTTATACGACATTTACATTCTTAGCCATCAGCAAAAACAGAGGCACAGTGGTGTACATCCAGTATCGCTTTGATGCTGTGAAATATAAGCAGTTCATAGAAGCACAGTGTAAAATTGTAAGACTAACCACAGTAAAAAGATTAAAAAATGAAAAGTTGCCCTGTCCACGTCATGAAGGCATACCGGCGGAGGGGGGGGGGGCGTTGGAGGTAAAGGTCTTACTCATTTTTCACCTCTGCGCTAGATGGTGGTGTGGCCAACATCACACCCCGGTCGATTTAACCGCGGGAAAGAACTCCGGTAACCATTTAACAGAAGCTGTATGGAACCCAGAGCCTGTCTGATCGATTTAGAGAAGGGAAATAATTCTTCTCCCTGCCGGGATTCGAAACCCAGATCGTCCAGCCTGTAGCCTAGCATTATACCAGCTACGCTATTCTGGCTCTCCAGACTGACCGTGTAATGAATTTAACATCGCGCCATAAACAGTTCAGTCAGTATAATAACCCGGCAGGGGTAAGAAAATATTCCTTTCTGTAAACGTCCAGACCGGCTCTGGGGCCCACCCAGTCCTACTCAATAGGTACAAGGAGCTATTTCCTCAAAGGTAAAACGGCCGGAGACGTGAAGCTGACCACTTATCTTTCACACATAACTACAGTGTTTTGCTACGAGCTACATATCGGAGTATTTCGAAGTTTCAGATTGGGATCCCGAAGGGGGTGGGGAGAGACATTTGTCGGTTTAATGAAAAATTCTGAAACGTTTTCAATATTCAATATACAATATACAATATCCTATAACAATAGTGGCATCACATTATTAGCTATTGTCACAAACCTATGAAAAGTAATTATCAACGGTTAATCGATGTTCATCATTTAGTTTACGGGAAAGGATAGTCCGATGTCTATAGATCTTCATACCAATATTATGTTGGACACTGCCTTGTGTTATATTGTTGTATATATTTGATATACATGGCGCCTGATTTGACTTTATTTCCATCTTTACCATATATGAAACTACAATATAACACCACTCTGTTCTGGAACACCTTGCAGTGTTGTTAACTTGAACCACTTACCAACCTAAAAAAAATCAATTTCTTGATGTCACTCAAAACATGTAAGTGCACACGTAATGGTGAACAAGCAGTAAAAACGCGCCAAAAGGGACGGGCTGTTTCTGGAAGACAACGCATTACTGATAAGGTTTTTCCAAACGTTTTATGTCCTGGAAGTGTTGCCTTCTCTGAAACAGTGACATCTGCCTACCTGGAGCATGGAACTATTGCAAAAACTGTGTACTAGCTATTACTGTAATTACCATTCACTAACAGTAATTGACTGACTACATACACACAGACACACGCACGAGATGTACTTGGACATACGTATTCCTTAAGGCACGCATGGGTGGGTGCGTGTAAAAAAAAACCATCCAACTCTTCCATGAAATGAAGCATACATAAATAAAAGACAGCCCCTTTCTCAGCTCTTTGAGACAGACACACACAAAAAAAGAGAAGAGACCAAGAGAAGAGGAGTCCTGAAGAGAAGACTGAGGGCAATGTGGTGGGGGGGAGGGGGGGGCAAGGGGGTTACATCGCCCCAACCTACATTCCTTCTTCACATTATCTACGTATTTCGGTTTTCTTTTTCTTAATGTCTACCCCAGGTTTCAACATATCTGCTGGCTGTGTAACTCAAATGTTCACCACAAGATTTATCTAACCGAAGGAATATTCTATGTTTCTTTTAACACTGTATTAAAATGGATCAGCTTTACCTCTATACCGCCCTTTCTTCAATACGCATGCGTACTGTATTGTTTCGTATTTAAAAGCGTAAAAGGGAAATGAACATGAGCCCTGTAAGCTTTTAGCTTTCACAGCGCTGTGGATGAGGCATCCTTTATTGTGGTATTACGACGTTACTTCGCTGGGTGTTTGGTTCCCGACGTTTCGAGACACCGCAGTGGTCTCATCTTCAAGGGTCGAACTGTCTATTCTTCTTTGATTTTTCGACCCTTGAAGATGAGACCACTTGCCTATCTCGAAACGTTGGAAACCCAACACACAAGTGTCTTAGCGTCAAAAAGCAATGTAAAGGTAAAGGTCGCCCAATGACATGCCTATGCAGACACAGGGGGGAACGGAGGCACAGCGTCAACACATACGCACCCTCGGTACAAGACGGGGTTGGGTGGTTAGCGCCACGCCCCGGCCGCTTTACCCCCGGGAAAGACCCGGTACCCATTTTAGGCTGCGTGGGCAACGGGGCCTGTCTGAACTAACACGGTAAATCTCACCCCCCAACAAGATTCGATCCCTAGACCGTCCAGCCGTGGCGAGTCGTTATACCGACTACGCAAGCGCGGCCGCTTTCCAAAAGAATTGATACCTTAAATACGAACCAGATGAGAATGTTATAAAGAGAAACGTGAGGTTGTGCCTCAGCAGTTATGTCCTACAGATTGTTAGAGGCACGGAGGTACGACTCCTAGCATTATAGGCCGTGGCATGAGAGGCAGATTCCAGCCACAAAACAAACTGCAGTGCAGATTCTATAGGAGGCCAGATGGGCCTGAGAGCTACCTGTGAGCACGGTGACAAAGAGAAAGTTACAATACTACCACTGAACTCGACCTTGTACCCTGTGGTTAGTCACCTCGCTAAATAAGCTATAAGGGCTCATGGGGACTGACAAAACAAGGTGAAGTTCGCCCTATAATGTGTGATGAAGACACAGAGGTGGGTTGAGGTAGGCCAATAGCTTTACTCTTTATTTAACCTTGGCGAGAGATTTGGGTAGGTGGTTAACGCAACGTTCCGGCCGTTTACACCCTAGAATGACGGGATACCCATTCTATAGGAGAATGGGTGGGTCCCACGGCCGGGTCTGGACGGGTGCGGAAAATCTCGCCCCTACAGGGATTCGATCCCCGGACCGTCCAGCATGTAGCGAGTCGCTATACCGACTAAGCCATCCCGGCCCACGATAAAACAAGTGTGTTTTTAACTAAAATTAGTTTACATTCATGTTCTATTACAAACCAGTTGGCATATGTTACACAAAGCCTATACTAAAACTAAAGCTGACTTAGTGTGCTTCTTGTTCAGAACAGTCTCATAAACTTCATTTACATTTAAAACATGCCGTTAGAACAGTCGAAGATAATCGAAATGGACTGAAATGAGTGAAAAAACATCCTATGTTGATATGTAAGAATCATACATAAATTGTTTGAAAATGAGGCAAGGGTTAAGCACGGAGCAATGATAGTAAACAGGGCCGTGCAATGGCTCAGGCGGTTAGACGCCGGCCTCTCACCGCGGAGGCCCGGGTTAGATCCCGGATCAGTCCACGTGGGATTTGTGGTGGACAAAGTGGCACTGTGACAGGTTTTCCCCTGTCAATTTCATTCCACCGGTGCTCCATTACACGGAAAAACGAAAAAACTAATCATCTTCATCACAGGGTTACACAATAAGCCTTTTAAGGCTGCGGTGCGTCTGTAGCATCTGCTGCGGGGCCCTTCACAAAAAAAAAAAAGAAGTAAATATGAGAATGTTATATGAAAGATCATCAGATACGATATACAATTATCGAAATATGACAAGTGTTACCCCGCCAATACGCATCGCTCTTAATGTCATTCATGCCTTTGCGTATTGTTTTGTCTTAGGGACAAGATATTCCTTCATGTTCCTATAATGTATTACTTGTCTGAACCTGCAAAACCAATATCCATCTGCATTTCCTCTCCAACCTTCCCACTGTTTGAAGACGCGGTGTAACGCCTGCTTCGGGTCTCATAAAACGCACTGAAGATGCTTCAGTTCTATCCCACTACTTCATCTTCAGGTCAGTACATGTTTTGCACACTGTCTTGTAACATGCAGACATGCCTTCAGGCTTTTCTCAAATTAAATCAGTCTAATTTTCTAATTTACATTAGCCAGTAACGAATGCTGTCTAGGACGTGACGTCGTGTGGTCTGGTGTAAATTTACAAACACTTTGAAGACACCTGATCTTCCATCTTCAGGCAAAAAGGGCTCTGGAATGTCACGCCACGTAATCTGGTAGATATTTACTAATGTTTAGGCACGAACCTGCCCCTCCATCCTCAGGGTCGGAGAGACCTGAGATGTGATGCCGTGTTGTCTGGCAGAAATTTACCAAAGTTTGTGTTTCTCCAGCAAAGGTACAGTCAACATATTCTTCGGAAACGTCGGTAAGTTCTTACCGGACTAAAGGCGTCACATCCCGAAAGACAGCATTCTTCATAGTCACCATAGTGACGGACTCGCATTTCATACAGATAAAGGTAAGTTAAAAATCAACTCAAGTTTTGATTTGAATACATTATTTGACGCAATGACAGTCACTTTAAAAAAAAAAAAGTTATTTCATAAAAGCAGACATTCTTAGCACTACTGCCACTCCGTATCTATAGGTTGCAAGATTTTATTTTAAAACCTGGACATCTGAATGCACTAACCATATTCCCAAAAACTATTCATTCTCAACACCATCTAACGTGATAGAACCACAGACGTGAAGCACAGCACAGTACTGCGCTTGTCTCTTCGTGCCTTTGGTTCACTGCACACTGCGCTCAGTTGCTTCTTCCAGCTGGCTAAAGTGATAAGGCTTCAAACTCCTGTTCAGGAGGTTTATATGCAAAAGTAAAGTTGCCTCGTGCTTAATTAAGAATAACGATATGAAGGTATATGGGGGCGTGGAGGTGCAGCTGCATGTATTCTTAACCTAGACACTTGAAACAGATGAATGGCCAGCTTCACAACACTGCCGTTTTACCCCTGGGGAAAAAGCCCCCTGTAGCCACTAAATAGGAGACTCGGTGGGGCCCAGAATCCGTCTGGATGCTTTGGAGAAGAGGAAGATCTTTTATACCTGCCGGGAATTGCACCATGAATCCTCGGCTGTCCAGCCCGTGGCCTAGTTACGCGATCTCAGCTCCTCTCCAGATACAGAGAGACGAAGGAACACTCGATGTCAATTTGCTTAAAGTCCTGCTGAATCACGACACATCGTCGCCAATGTGTCTTTCCGCTTCATATTCCCCTCGCTTCCAATTCTTTCGCACGTCTTTCCTTGCCAGAAACAGGGAACATCTCTCTACCCCTAGTTTTCTTGTTTCTATCTTTACTTCGGACGACTCATGTCAGGAATTCGAAGGAAGAAAAAATCGTCAACCTTAAACAAGATGAGTCGTGTGCCGCATTCTGTTCTGCACGTGCGTGGCAGACAATATAATAATGTCAGCTACCTTCACAAAGTTATGCATTACTATGTACAGTGAATCCACAAGGCTAAGTAAGGACACACGGTTCATTATGTCCTTTCATGGTACACGAAAGTTTATTACCGTCACAATAGCAGACCCGAGGCTCCGTGTATCGCTTCCGTATATGCTGGGTTTTCTTGTAAAGAACTGTTCGTTTCGCGCCCGTCTCCAACGCTGTAGGATGTCCGCGACTTCGCAGCTACCCTCCACATCTGCAGCCCGTATCCTTCATCCGCAATTTGAGGACATGCCATGCCGTGGTCACCTGCCGGTATTGCAATACTGACTAAAGAGTGAAGACATCTACCTACGACCAGAGCAGACGACTTTCGTGTTAAACCTCATGACGCAGAATTTTAAACCCTCTAAATGAATATAATGAAAATGGTGTTTCACTTACCTTAGAAAATTATGAACGATACGACTAAAATTTGAAAGCTGAATTGTATCGTACAAAAAATTCAAGAAAGCTGAAACATGCAAACATAATTCTACAGGATTATTTCAAAATTATAATTATATTTATGGAACAGTGGCCAAAAATTCGATCTTGCAATAATAACAGGACTTCAATACCATTAATCCTCGTTGTCGCCCGCTTCTCCGTCTTTGCGGCCATTTATCACTGTATAAATTCAGCCTAAAGTATGTATTAGAAAACTATATAGAAATCGATAAATATGTAAACCGAAAATCTGTGTCCTATATTTTTAGAATTGCCCAGTTACTCTTAAACTAATTGGTGAATTAGATGGACTGATGCACGGGTATGAACCTAAATCCTTAAGTTTTAGCAATGCTGTGTAATACCATTTATAGTAATAATGAGTACAGGAAACAGAATTTTTCTTCAATTATATAAATTTTTTTTTTATTTCCAAAGAATTAACACACCTCAAAGTAGCGATACACGCGAAATCTAACACCGAATAAAAATATTCGTATTTATTTCCCTATGTCAGGTAGTTAGATCATTTCCCCGGACCTACTGCCCTTGGAATAAGACAAACCAGAACTTTATCAAGGCTGACTACCCTCTCTACAAGTTTCTGGGTCTGCAGGTTAACAGAACATTAGCTAGTACGGGCGGACACGCAGCGCGTATGGGAAAGATTAGTGTTGGAGGGAAAACACAAAAGCATATCAATTTGGAAGTCTATGCGTAAATAACAGGGACAGGTAATGCTTAATCAGGCAGCGTGCCATGAACGTATATGGGACAGTGGAGGTACACCTCCACCCAGCTTCATGTAGAGGCCGTTAAACCTCAGCGGATGAGTCCCCACAGAACAAGTGACTGAGTGGATTTCAGAACCTGTCTGCACGCTTTGAAGAACAGAAAAATCTCTTTCCCCAGCCGGGAATGGAAACCCAATTCCACGGACTTCCAGCTCGTGGTCTACGTGGGATGAAATTACAGACACATGATGGGAGGCTGTGAATATGATTAACGTGTTTCAGGATAGGGACCTCTGAGGGGACCTTGTGAACACGGTGATGACTTCTGGATTCCATTGTCTAGCTGAGCGACTTATTCGTCACTTAAGTGGCCAATGTAACTCTGTTCTATAGTCTGTCACACAGTTGGTTGTCTGGCTAGCAGTGCGCCACCAGAACACGAAAACTGGAGGAAAATAAACCAAATGACCTTTTCTAATTTCAGTAAACGTTCTAATGCCATGCATACAGCTGATTGCTATATACATTTTTTGTACAAACTCCCACGGGATTTATTACTTTCGTGTACGCCAGACCAGGGAAGCGAATAGACTCTGCGCTTCACTAGGCATCCCAAAACTGTGCACTCGGACACACGTTGTCATTAAAGAGCGAGTAATTAAACTTCCGGTTCCATTAAAGGTCGGTAATATCCCTACCGGCTCGGCAAATATAGATACAATCCCATGGAGGAGTGTCTTTCTTGACAAGCCAGCAGTCGCTCAGCTGGTCAAGAAACTCTTTGTGTTTTATGAAACAGGAACGTAAAAGGTAAAGGTAAAGCTCACCCTGTAACCTGCCATGAAGGCACAGAGGGAGAGCTGAGGTATAGCTCCAATCTTTCTTTAGCCTCGGCGCTAAATGGGGTGGGTGGTTAACGCCACGCCCCGACCGTTTTACCCCCAGGAAAGAAACCCGGTACCCATTGTATAGGAGGATGGGTGGGCCCCACAGCCGGTCTTGACGGACGCGGAAAACCTCGCCCCCACCGGGATTCGATCCCTGGACTGTCCAGCCCGTAACGAGCCGCTATACCGACTACGCTATTATCCCGGCCCACATGAAACAGGAACGTATTCTGGAGATCCGTCCACTGATTCCTAACCTCAGTCCAATCTGTGTAATATGCTACCGTTTAAAGGTGAATATTTGGCTGTCAATTTCTTTGGGAATGGCGTATGATGGTTGGGGAAACGCGATGTAGCAGTAAGCTTCAGGAATAGAATGAGAGGTGGTATAGGTTATTTTTGGTTTTGTTTGGTTTGGCAGGTAGGGGGAATAGAGTATAGGGGAAAACAGGCAGAAAGAGACGCTGCGTCCACAACATGAGCATCCTAATACTGAACAGAAATATAGCCGGATGATACAAAACACACCGTCACGGTCCAACGAGACGTTCAGTATCCTGTCTGTATGTCGTCAAGAATTCAGTCGTACTTTTATTACTCGTGCGAAGGAATTTAGAAACAGAGGTATGATATTTTCTGCGATGTAACGCTGTGCAGTTTGGTAAAAACGTACAAGCGATTTGCAAGATACCTCCACAGTCCAGGTAAAAACAGCATACACCGAAATGCTTGCATCTATGACCAACCCACATGAGATGACATCCTAGAAAACGGGAAACTCCATTTTCACGATTTAAGAATTATTTAAGTTTACACTGGAAAGACCACACAACCGCATACACGCATCTCAGCATATTATTGAATTTAGTTCCTCTTCTGCTTACCGTCGGGGAGACACCCATTAATTAGGAGGCTGTATGGGCCCCAGAGGTGGTCCAGATGCTTCGGAAAAAAAAAAGAAAAATGTCTTGCCCCTACAAGGAACCGAAGAACGATTACTGACACCTCCAACCTGTAGTCTAGTCACTATACCGACAGAGCTATCCCGGCTTCCTCAGGAGGAACAATGCTTTGGAATAGGCCTTGTCAACCTTTCATGTGGTGCGGGCAACTTTGGCAAAATTTGGTCTGCATGCAGGCAACGTGAAATTCAATACACAAAATGAAGAACAAATAAGCATACGTACAATAATATGTACAACTGCACTGTGTGTTTTATACATCACGTGGAATACAAATATAGTGATAATAAAAAGCAACCCCATTACAGGACTGGACAGGCCATTAGGGTTCCAGGAGGTTGAGGCTCCCGGATTTCTAAACAATCGGCACATGAAGGTAGTAAGGGTGTCAGCCCTACGCACCGGCCGCCTTTACCCCCCAGGAAAGTTCCTGGTACTCATTTCTGTTAGAGGCTGAGTCGACCCCAGGGCCATAGTGCGACAGAAAGGATTATGTCAATGAAAAATTCCAATGACACCATCGGGAATCGAACCCGCGACGTTCCGGCTTGTAGCTCAGTGCCACAACCAACTGCGCCACCGCGTGCCCTAGTGATAATAGCAGGTATAATTTATTTTTAAACACGCAGTTTACTACCTAGGCTAGAGTGTGGATGTTTTCAGCAAGATTTACAAAATCAATTAGTAACACAGTGTACGTCTTCACAAAGAAACAGTTCATAAGTTTACAAAATTGCTTCGGTGCTCAATCACGACCTTCCCAGGGTAAGATTTAAAGAACTGTCCCTCACCGCAAATGTAGACGCAGGCAACGCAACACAGTGCAGCGGCCAACATGAGTTAAGCGGGAGAGCTTTACCATATTCAAGAGCCAGGGGGGGGGGGGGGGGGGGGGGGGGGGGGCAGAGTGCGAGAGGCGGAAAAATGGTCGAAAAAATGACTACATTTCCTGCGTTTCAATTTTAAATTATTGAGCCAAATTAAAGGAGATTCAATAACCGATTGCGATATAATTTCTGGTACGTGCCTCTGATCTCATTACTCACCCCGGCTGGCAAAAGCCTAGCAACGCCACTGATCGGTGGGACTTTTTATTTCATTCTATAGAAAATATGAGTGGAAGTTCGCTTCTGAGGACAAAATAAACACTGAAAAATGATAATTCTAAAGAGCAGTATATAGTGTTTGTAACAACGTTTAGACATACCGAGACTTCCGTAAAAGACCTACAGCTGAACTCCTGAGCACATCTGGCTGCCTTCCCGTCACCTACACCCGATTAAATAACAGTCTCTTTGATCCTTCTCTTCTTCAGACACTTTCGCACAGAAGAGTAAGTACCAGATGCTAATGTTAAAGCACACTGCAGAAATTAAATTGGTATGAATGAGAGGATCACGACGTAGAAACTACACCAGCACTACGCGTGAACAATTATACAACTTTTGGCACACAGCCCATCTTTAAAAAGACTGCAAACTTTGCCCGAAATAATTTGGGCCCCCTGACGCAAATTTTGCAGGAAGTTAACTTCTGTGCGTCATTCATATAAACTTAGGCCAATAGTAAACAGGGTCTGGGAAGACATTGGTATGGCGATGTACATAAAGGAATACCGGACTCTTGGAATGTACGTACATACAGACTGCTGCTTTTGCGTTGAGTAAAATAACAAACTGCATGTTAAGCATTATTAGCCACTCATCTGACCAAAAAGGTTACTCGTTGCTACAGGAACCTGAAGATTTATCATCATCAGAAACGCCCACATCTTGATTGTATCATGGCCCGCTCACCAAGTTTGCCATTTTCATAACTTCTTTCCCTAAAGTATAATTTAAAATAATTCTCAATCTACGCCTATGTATCTCAAGCTGTCTCTCTCGCTCTCTTTCCTTCATTTTTATGCATTTGTTATTTCTTCCGTGCTTGCTACATGACTCATCCATCAACCCTAATGTGATGAAGCGTACAATTTATGAAGATCATCGTTACTTACTTCTCCCCACTCTTTCTTTATTTCTCTTTTCCTGTGCCCCCATATTTCTGTCAGCTGTGTATTCTCAAACACTTTTACTTCATGTTAATCTGTACTTCTTTGTGGAGAAGGGCCCCGCAGCAGAAGCTACGGACGCACCGCAGCCTTAAGGCTTATTGTGCAACCCTTGTGATGAAGATGAAGAGTTTTTTTTTCATTTTTCCAAGTAATGGAGCACCGGTGGAATGAAATTGACAGGGAAAAACCGAAGTACTCGGAGAAAAACGTGTCCCAGTGCCACTTTGTCCACCACAAATCCCACATGCACTGACCCGGGATCGAACCCGGGCCTCCCACTAACCGCCTGAGCCATGGCATGGCCTAATCTGTACTTGGTTTAAAGGTTCAATAGGCGCGAACAGCTGCACTGTAATTAAGTCATAAACTTTGCTTGTCAGAATGGATACTGGAGTAAAATACTCCAAGGACGAAGTACGAGACCAATCCCCTGCATTTAGTGGCGAGGTTAAGAATGCGCGGAGCTTTATCTCTTCTCACCATACATCTTCATGGTGTCTTTAAGCTCTTTAATTAAGTTTAAGTGTGTAATTTAAAGACGATATCGACTGCAGAGATTATATAGCGTCAGTGATGAATGAATCAGCATCGAACACTGCTGGAATTATAGTTACAGACGAAAGCCAAAGTATTCGGAGGAAAAAACCTGTCCCACTGCCACTTAGCCCACCACAAATCCCATACGGAATGGCCTTGAATTGTGCCCGGGCCTCCACGGTGACACGTCGGCGACTAACCACCTGATCCACGGTACGGCACCTTGTGTAGCTGAAATATTTGCAGCTACGTCAAATTATCTTATGATCAACCGGCGTCTTTTGTTCCACGCAGTTTGTAAGATAAAGTATAACAGATAACGTTAGCATTCCAATCATACGACACTGTGTGATGCACCTCCTTGTTGAATGTTTTGCAGGCTCATAGCATCATTTACACTAAACCTGATAAGAGGAAGCAGCTTGCGTTTTAAAATGAACTTAATATTCTGTGTTACAGGCAGCAAGGAAAACTACAAAACACAGAAAAAACATATTGCAGGTGTGGTAGAGGTGGCAGCTGTGTCTTGTACAGTTTCAGTAAAACGTAACAAACACACAGTCCGTAAACCCGCTCCCTTGCAAGACACCAAGCGAAATCTAAATAAGTGTAATGTTAACTTGAGCAGTGTAACTGAAATACTCGAAAGTGCGACATGACTATCTGGCATAAATCATTCAGTTGTGGGACTTGAGGAGTTCTTTACGTGTTAACAAATAGATAATGTACAAGGGTGTCATGTATGTCGCGATTTTCAGTTTCTGAAATGCCTGTTGAATTTTTAATGAAGTATAACTTATGACTAATACTTTAATCTGCATTATATTTAAACATTCACTCCGTACCGCGCAGTAAACATACTCCGTCTCAGTTATACAAACCAGTCAGTTAATGTTGTACAGTGAAATAATCGCTGTTTGTTCTGAGATCCAAACAAAACACATAAATACAGTCCGTACCGCTCAGTAAGCACACTCCGTCTCAGTTATACAAACCAATCAGTTAATGTTGTACAGTGAAATAATCGCTGTTTGTTCTGAGATCCACACAAAACACATAAATACAGTCCGTACCGCGCAGTAAACACACTCCGTCTCAGTTATACAAACCAGTCAGTTAATGCTATACAGGGAAATATGCGCTATTTGTACTGAGAACCATACAAAACATAAATGCACTGTGTGGGCAGAACGTAGAATTGTTGAATGTTAAAGCTGGTTGTACATAAAGTAACCACAGGGCTTTAAAGTATTAAACGTGTGTTGACATTTCAACGATTAATAATGGTTCCTGTTTCAAGGTCAAGATCAACTTCAATATTATTTTCTTTAACACTATAGAGACTAAAATTATTCTATACACAAATTTTTTTTTCTTATAGAGGACAGACTATGTTTCAGTTCAAAGACCAAGTGGCCAATGCTGTTTAGAGAAATAAACGTTCTTTACTGTAGGGATCATACGAAACATACAGATATGGTCAGTAGGTAAAACGCAAGAGTTTAATTCTAAATCTGGTGGTAATTACAGTTACCACTAACTTTATAATAAAGGATTAACAGAAGCAATTTCAAATGTTTATGAGATAATGTTCTGGCGTACAGGTCCTCTATATTTTTCGGTTTGACCATTTCAAAGGCATTTCGTTAAAACTGATTTCAGAACAGAGAACGAATAAGGACACCGGGTTCCTTTAATGTTCATGTACGTCAAACAGACACAGTGCAAAATGTAGACTCAGTTCATAAAATAAATTTTGAAGTTGTTGGTAATGGAAAGGTTGTCTCTGAGCACAAGCAGAACGCCATGAAGGTGTATGGCGGGATGTGGAAATAAAGCTCCACGGACTCCTGACCCCGGAAAAGGAAGGAGGTGAGATGTTAAGTCTCACCCTGTGATCGCTTTACCAGGCGGAAAATGAATGAGTCCACAATCCAGTCTGGATGAGGCAGAGTGTGCTCGGAACACCTGGTCGTTTATTCAACTCCGACATACCGCCTAAATCACAAACAAATGAAGTTCATGAAAATTATGGATTAAGATATTTTGAAAATACCAGGTGGCACTCTTAAACAAATTGGAAGGGACGGCGCTGGGAAACATCGACCTACCTATGCCAAGCAACATCCCAACAGAGCGAAGACCTCAACTATTAGCTTCTCAAAAACGACTCAGCTTCAGGGAGTTAGATGGTTTTTGGTTGGTTTATTTGTGAGTGAGTGAGTTAGTTAGTCAGTTCGTTAGTTGGGTGGTAACTGCAAAGGATGTTGAGTTGCACGTTTACAAACCTTCGGCAAACAAACGCGCAACGCACGAATTAAGATGTGACACCATAAGTTAACTGCCGCGCAGGGCAAATAAATTCCGCTTGTCTCGAAACACGTATGTGGATCGAATGCAGGGTAAAGTGGCAGCGTATCCTTCAAGAACCTCGACGGAAATCTTCGAACAGATATGAACTAAACAATGCCTTGAAGCAAGCCTCAGTCTAAAACAGGGCTGGCCAATTTGAACCCACAGGAAGGCAAAATAATTCGTTAAGGACTCGGCCCAAGGGCCGCATCTGTGTACAAATATATCTACATGGGGGTGGGGGGGGGGGGGTGAGGGGGGGTTGAATACACTAGAACGCCGTTATTTACAAACAATACGTTACGCTAAAAGTACAGTTGAATGACAAAGTAGTAGGCATTATTAACTCGATAAAACACAAAGAAATATTGGTTTACTGTGTGCTGTCTTAAAAGTGGTGAGTTATAGTTTGTAAACATTTTCTCTGCTAATAAATTTGCCATATTATGTTTGTTAAACTGTATTACTGGAACTATTCAGGTGACTGAGGCCGCAAATCCTTTCCTCGAGGGCCGCATGTTGGCCAGCCATGGTCTAAAACATGCTTACTCAACCCGTAGCTCGCGGGCAACAGACACTTGGAGAGTCTTTTAACCCTTCCCCTGGCACAGCCGAGATAGAACACCGAAGCAATTTTCACAGATTATGAGCTGTTTATTTATGGAGATATACATTACATTACTAATTCATTTCGTAAAAATGTACTAAAAATTGTTTCGCCCTAGCCTAGATAACGAATTGCATTCTTTAAATAATTTTTTTCCTATTATTATCAGCATGTCTTTATTTCGCATAATGTATAGAAAAATACATATGTTAAAGTTATACATAACTACAATTATAAGTACACTTATTCATCCTACGCCCTGTATATTGAATTTAATGTTCCCCTTTTGCCGAAGTTGCTCGCACAACATATAAGGTTGTGCAGACCTGCTCTCAAACAACTTCTCTGAACACAGCATGCTCCTCTGCATACACTTGGCTGCAAGTCGATGTCAGCCAATTGACCTGCGGTTGGGAAACAAACCCCTACCAGGCAAGGTATGTTGTTGTTTAACTAGAACGCACAAAAGCATCGGAAAGCCGGAAACAGGAATTGTTATTGTAAATATACAATGTCCCTTCCCTTCGTGAAGGAGACTGAAACATCTTATAACTGGAATGTGACCCCAAAATAAACGCAGAAGCCAAGATGGGAAAGGCGTTTCTTTTCACCAAGAGTGTGCCAGGCCAGCTGTGAGGCCCACCAGCCTACCATCGTAACAGACACTGCGGATTCTTTTCCTGCAAGTAGAGCTGCCGACTCATCCAGAATGCGTTGAGCTCATTATCTCAAGAGATTTCAGCTTCACCTCTACCAAAATAAACTCAGAACACAAAGATTTCAGGCTTCCACCGCGATGTAGATGAGATCTGCGCTCTTCTGGGATATTACGCAGCGTAGAACAGTAATTCTGTACCGACGTTTCGGGACAACCTATCGTCCCATCTTCAAGGGTCAAGAAGTAGAAGACTTCTTGACCAACAAGAACGCAAACTCAGAACACAATGTTAATACACTCGTATATTGCAGTATTATTTTTCTATACTTCCCTTAGAGCGGGTAATGCCACAGAATAGTGTTGTCACCCAGCAGTATTCTTCCGTCGCCTTCGTCCCATTGCAGTTTCATTCCCACAAGGAAAAATTCGAAGCTCGCCTAAAAAATGTCATTACTTCATTCATTTTTAATTTTTAAAAACTGCGTAAATCTGAAATTGCGTAAACTGAAATTTCGTAAGTCGGGGAGTGTCTGGATAAACACACAGCGTTACGAATGCATCATCCTGTTGCGTTTTTTTGGAGCAGTAAGTTTTTTGTACCACAGAAAGCCATGCGGACTGTCAGTGGCAAACACTTGTGTTGGTGGGGGGTGAAAGTTAAACTTTACAATGATTACAAAAAAATGGAATTATTTACTTTAATAAGTATTGGAATTTGTGGCAGCCGAAAATATTACATTTCGTGTCAATTGTTTCGGCCAGTACGATGTTCATTTACACGGGCGGACCTTGTGAGCGATGGGTAGATACAGTGTAGCAGGCGCCTTTCACAGTTACATCAGTTTCTCTACATGCATGCACAAGCACAGACACCAAACGAAAAACTGCGGCTGACGCCTGAGATAATATTCCATCCTGCAAAGTGACCTTTGTACCTTTCTCGCAAAACGTATACATAAGAACTTGACAATTGATATTTTTATTTCACTAGTCAACTAGCCAACATTTGTTCAGCCCTATTTATAAGGCTGACACAAAAGAATAAGGAACTTGAAGTCTGTTACGTATCTGACTCTCCCTTCTTTGGCACCAAAAAATAGGTTTGGCGTTGTTTCGAAGTATTTAATTGGCGTAAACTACCAAAATTCACGTCTAAAATCATAAAGATAACCTTAACATAGGTTTGTTGAGCCTGCATATAGATATCAAGACAGGCAACGTATGCATAAACGTAACACTGAGACGCGTTCGCATAACCATTGTTACCGTGGAAAAGCTGTAAGTGATACATATTTCGAGTGTGTGTCTGTAGCTTTAGTTATCCAGCATGTAATGCGCATACGCCGTATTACAATGTCATCTGTGGCCTGTCTGTCTCTACCATATTTTCCACATTATCTCATAAACGGCACAATTTTCAGAAAAAAAGTCACTGAACATAAAATATGTGTCGTGATTCTCTCTACAACTTTTGCCTGAAACATTTCTCATTTTAAGAAGAATTCAGGGAGACTATCATAAACGTACATAGGTCTTCACGTAAAGTACCCGTTATTCTTGTCAGATTTTAATAAAACTTGAATTTTCTCGACATATTTTCGAAAAATACCCATCTCATTCTCCTTCATTTTGACCACCCTAGTGATAACTGATGAACAGTACAAATCCTCAAGCTACTTAGTATGCAGTTTTGTCAGCCTCTTGTTCCTTTTTCACTCTTAGCTCCAGATATTGTTTTAAGCATAACATAAAAAGGAACAACTTTCACAAACACACACACAAAAGCAAAATTATAGTTCTGTATAACTCAATCTTGACATTTTCGGGCAGCAGATGGAAAGACAAAAGATTGTAAACTGAATGGTAACAAATAATTCCCCGAATTTAATCTGCTTTTAATTTCTTCCTGCACGCAATTTCGATGTGTTAGTGTCGTTCCAACATACACGAACTTGGCCACATTTTCGAAGGATTTAATACCTTTATTTGTGTTGTAATTCTGTCCTGCATTCTGGTGACGATATATGAACGCATACGTTGACGGTTATGCATTTATTTCTACACCATCATCACTAGCAGAGCACAATAAGCCTAAGGCTGCGGTGCATCCGGAGCGAATGCCGACGGGCCCATAGAAAGAAGAAGAAGAAGAATCATCACTAGCAAATAATGCACCTTCTGTAAAAGCAAAGGTAAAGCAATCCCATTACAGGCCTGGAAAGGCCCTTAGGGTTCCAGGAGGTTGAGGCTCCCAGATTTCTAGACAATCGGCACATGAAGGTGGTAAGGTTGTCAGCCCTACGCACCGGCCGCCTTTACCCCCCAGGAAATACTCCTGGTACTCATTTCTGTTAGAGACTGAGTCGACCCCAGGGCCATAGTGTGACCGAAACGATTATGTCAAAGAAAAATTCCAATGACACCATCGGGAATCGAACCCGCGACCTTCCGGCTTGTAGAACAGTGTCTCAACCAACATGCACCTTCTGTAGTTTTCTTTATAATACTTCTGCCGTGGTTCACGAATGGAACTATACCTCCGCTTTCCGTATGCCTTTATGGCGTGCACTGCGACAAATTTACGTATATCTCCTTCCAATTACTAAACAAAGCAAATCCTGCATACGTTACCCTTGGTATGGTACTACTTGCACAAAGCCCGAATAGTGATAAACCACAGCGTCACACAATAATAACCAGAATCGCGGGGCTTGTGTTGAAACCAAGGGCATGACATGTCGTGAACGAGGTAGTGGGCATGTTTGTCTGGAGTATTTCGGTTTTCCCCTGCAAGCAATCACTATAACGAAGCTCCGCACTCATCCATCATTATACTCGAAAATGTACGACAGGCCTGACTACCTCGCACAACCTGAAGTTACCTTTATACTTGGGTCTCACCCGGTGTTGCACGTACATAGGAAATGCCGACACTTGCATGATCTCAGCAAGTACACAGCAAACATACGAACGGTCGCAGATCTGATAACAGGGCTCCATTCGTGACAGGAACTTTAAGTACATTTCGTCACTCCTCCCAGAATGAATCCGGAGCTCGCCCTGCCTCCCACACAGTCGTTATAACAGGAGACTGTCCCAGGATGCTTAGGCAACCGAAGCGTAACGATTGTCACCCACCTTCATAATTTGGCGACGTGTAGCAATTAGTACAGTTTTTCACGTTCCTTAGAACCCAAGGGGATATTACGACAGTAATTTAATTACCTACGTTTCTTATAAGATGATGTAACGTTAAACTTGTCACTATATGTTACTGTCAACTTTACATAAGAAAGAATAGCATGTGACTATAAAAACGGCTAAAGATTCCAGTCTTGTGGTATGTTAGGGTGTGTCTTTGGGGTTACACTTCCCGACCCTGAAGATGAAGGCATTAAAATCTTTCGAAACGTCGGAAACTATAAACAACAATGACACAGCGTAACATTCCAGAAGACTTTTAATCTTCATCGACACCGCTGTGAGAACATAAAAATTCGCACCACGTCCCATATTCGACCAAAAAATACAAAATAGACGTGAAACGTTGCTTGCATTGGGGGGGGGGGGGGGGGGGGGGGGGGAGCGAGAAATGCATTTTATTTACAAACTGTTCATGTTATTGGAACAGCCACGTTTGTGATACACAGTGTCATAAGCGAGACACAGACGATTCGTTTCCGATCATCGTTTATAACAATTCCCTTACTTTGCGCGATTTCAGGCTTCTGCCGCGATGTAGATGGATTTTGCGCAGCGCACGGTGGTAATTCTGTACCGAAGTTTCGGGACAACGTATCGGTCCCAACTTCAAGGGTCAAGAAGTCCAAGAATAACTTCCTGAACCTTGAAGATGGGACCGACAGCGCTGATGCCAATTCCCTTACTTCCCATTCGGTGTACAACTCTGTTAAATTAGCTGCAATCGACGCGGGCAGAACATCCGAGAAAAGAGAACATCTGCAAGATCTCGGCATAGATGGGAGAAAGATCTTATGGAAATAAGGCGTGAATACGTTGATTCGATGTGTATGGTTCCGATCCAATGATAGGATTTTGTGAACATGGTAATGAAACTTCGGGTGCCATACAAAGGAGTATCTTCTTGACAAGCTGAGAGACTATCGACTACTTGAGATGGATTTTGCTCCATGAATTATGTCACACAGCGCCGGGTGCACAAATTTTCCAAAAATCCAGACGCCACCTCAAAATCCCAGGCGCCAGCTGGGCGACATGAAGCCGGTTCCATGTTGAGAAACCACAAATATTAGGCGCCACCGTACAAAATTCAGTCGCCCTGGCGACCTGACACCCTGTATTTGTGCATCGCTGTGTCAAATGGTGTAATAATCAATGAGTAAGCATTATTCTTCATGCAGTCTACCTACAAAATTTCCCCGACACTTTGTGGTCAAAATCTGTTCACATTACGGCAGCGACATTTTAAGGGAACTGCTCTATCGAATATTGTGGCGATATGTAAGCTGACGTGCTGTTAATGGAGCTCCTTTGAAATTGATTAGAGATATGAACAGAATGATATCACCGCCAGTATTGCAAGCACAAGCCTGTTGTGTTTATGCAGTCCTTAGCCCTTTGTCTTATGCTTACGTAGCCCTCAGTACAACTATACTACTATTATAGCCCGGCCTTATCACACCCCTGTTCATCCCTCGCTGCATAATGATCACATTCAGTATCAGAGCTTATACGAGTAAAATACTAAGCAAAATACCCGGTCGTCCGTATGACTACCATACTACAACTACCATCACGTAAGCATCACCCAAACTACTGGACGAAGCCGTGTTAGGCCACGTGGTGTGATGCTTGTATTCTGCACTGCTCCATCTCCAAAACATGTTACTTATCAACAAACATTCATCATCAACGAACCAACCTGCTGCGTTAACGTGTCGTGGTTATGACAATATGCTTTTAATGAACAATTTTAAAAACTGCGCTTGTGTTTTAAGTGTTTTTAAATGTGGTTCCCCTGAAGATGACGCACTAGGGCATCGAAACATGTCGGTGTTGGTAAAAAAGGCGATTAAGAGTTGTGTTTTATCATTTGAGTACGAGATGGTTATCCATACATATATATATATCAAATTATAACTGCCAGTAAGATTTTTTAAAGAAAGAATAATATAGGAATTATGTTGTTTACGGTAACGCATAACCGACTGTTGGCTCATATATCACTGCCTTTACAATAACTGATAAAGCAACGGCAATTTCAGATGTTCAAATAAAAAGCACCTCTGTTAGTTGCACCTTGCTGGGTCCTGCTGTTTTCCCTCCCTGCCTGATAATGTACAATTCAAACCGTTTCTCCTGCTCTCTTTTGACGTACTTTGCAGATACTTTGGTCGTTACAGCTCCGCCATAGCACACTGCAGCTCCCGAGCGTTTGACACCAGACATAAAGTAACTGCTGTTCTGTCGCTGTGTTTGTTGATGTCTCCTGCCAAGTTCACCAGAATAGAGATTTATATCTGCCGTAACAAATCGCTGTCGAACAGGGCCCAGATTTATGACGTCACTTATATGCCGCGTCAAGCTGCTCTTTGGTTGGGTATATCGACAATACACACAGGAGAGAGTGAGAAAGGCCTTGAGCGAGCAAGATACCATTTCTTCATGTTACCAGGCTGAGATTAACAAGAATGCGTGACAGAATGATGTCGCTAGACAACTATGCGTTATCAACAAAAGCCTGGCAACATGTATACGAGATGAAACGAAATGTTCACAGGAGAAGTTCACTGCCACTGCATTCCCAAACCGTGACCGAGGTACATGCCTGGTCACTTCTGCCGTCCTTCATTGCTGGCCTCTTTTCTTCATTCATTCATCCCTTCCTTCCTTTCTTAATTCTCTCCCTCCCTGCTCCCTTTCTTCCTTCCTTCCCACCTCCCTTCCTTTCTTCCTTCCCTCCTTCCTTTCTTAATTCCCTCCTTCCTTGCTCCCTTTCTTTCTTTATTCCTTCCATCCTTCGTTTATTCCCTTCTTCCTTCTCTTCCTACTTTCTTGCTTTATTTCTTACTTATTTACTTTCTTAATTCCCCCCTCCCTGCCCCCTTCCTTCCTTCGCACCTCCCTTCCTTTCTTCCTTCCTTTCTTAATTCCCTCCTTCCTTGCTCCCTCTTTTCTTTATTCCTTCCATCCTTCGTTTATTCCCTTCTTCCTTCTTTTCCTACTTTCTTGCTTTCTTCCTTCCTTCCCTCCTTCCTTTCTTAATTCCCACCCTCCCTGCTCCCTTCCTTCGTTCCTTTCTTCCCTTATTCCTTACTTCTTTCCTTTAGTGACGTGGGTCTATCATTACAAGCTTTTACCCATGTAAGTTAAACTCGACACACAATCGCGTTTCCTAACCTTTTGAAATCCTTGAACCACCCCAGTCCTGTGGACCATCTCATTTCCTACACTTACCTTAAAAAAACAATTTTAGTAGGGATTAACACTGAATTTGAATTCACTCTGCAACGCATTCGTTGAGTCAAGTTTGCGAAACGATACGCTGCTACGTCGGCAACTGCGTGGCGATACCGCATACATGAGATGCTGTTAACAATACAAAAATATACGGTGAAGAATTCATGGAAGTATGTAAGAACCACCCAGAAAACGTTCACACAAACCACACGTGATCCTCGGATCACATGGAATTTGGCAAACACTCGCATACATATTTTTATATAAGACACGGTAGCGGGTTGTCTTTCTCCGAAGTGTCCGAACAGGCTCTGGGGCCCACTCAGCCTCCCATTCAGTGTGTACCGGGGGCACTTTCCCGAGAATAAAGCGACCGGGGGCCACTCACCCCTCTAGTGCCTAGATTATGAATACACAGAACTATGCCTCGACTGCACCACACTGCAGCATGGCGTGGTGACTAATTAAGCGCAGGGACCACACCTTACTGACAGCACCCACCTCTGACACGAATACGAAGATGCGATGGCACTACGTGCAGCAACACGTGTCTGTTCTGCAGTGCCTGTGCGTCGTGTCCATTATGCAGCTTTCCTTCATCGTATTCCGTACGTTCCGGGTTCAAACCCAGGTCCGAAAACCGGTTATCTTGAATTGTGTCATCGTGGTTTTTCTCTCTCCATTCAGCAAAATGCCAGGGTAGTACCTCAAAATAGGCCACGACCGCTTCCTTCCACATTTCATTATTCACCATCATGCTATCGTTACACGCTGCAAAGCTTGAGCTGTTGACAGTGTCGTTAAACAAAACATAAATAGAATATAAATAAACATTCTAAAGTGGGGAGGATTAAGCTGCCGCGAGATGAGTCACTAACGGACTCCTGTTTTAGGGGCAATGAACCTTTAAGTTCTAAAAGCAGATAATGAATTTACGAGCTGGTGGGGGTGATCCTTCCTCTGCTTATTCATTTGTCCATCCACACACACACACACACACACAGTCTACTCACGCATCATATCGAGCACGCAGTAGACTGTGAAAATCTTAAATGTGTGCTGAAGTAATTTGCTCCATAATAAATCATTACATAGGAAGTCCAGGTTGCATATCCTTTTGAAATCAAAACCCCGAGTTCAAGTTGATATACAATACGAACTTAATCCTAAGAACTTGAAACTTGAAACAACGGATTCGCGAACGCGCCTCAATGTTACATTTTTTACATACAATGCTGTCTTATTTAAAGTTCACAGTTTCCGTTAGGGGAGGCAATTGTAATTACTCACCCCGGGAGCCAAAACACTAGCTACGCCACTGCATATATACTCGTATACATGTCAGTTTAAGTTGTAACGTAAGTTCAGGCCGTGCTATGGCTCAGGCGGTTAGTCGCCGGCCTCTCACCGCGGAGGCGCGGGTTCGATCCCGGGTCAGTCCATGTGGGGTTTGTGGTGGACAAAGTGACACTGGGACAGATTTTTCTCCGAGTTGTCGGTTTTCCCCTGTCAATTTCATTCCACTGGTGCTCCATTAATTGTAAAACTTGGTAAAAAAAACTGCTCATCTTCATCACAGGGGTTGCACAAGAAGCCTTAGTGCCGTTGCCCACATGCGATTTTCTGTCGCGCGATTATTTAGTCGCACAAATAGAACACACTGTTTTCAGTAGGAATCGCTGCTTTTATTTAGTCGCATGTGCGCGCATTCCTACTGAAAACAGTGTGTTCTATTTGTGCGACTAAATAATCGCGCGACAGAAAATCGCAAGTGTGCGCCTAGCCTTAAGGCTGCGGTGCGTCCTTAGCGTCTGCTGCGGGGCTCTTCACCACGAAAAAATAAAAAAACGTAAGTTTGGTAACGTGTTAGGTTTGCAACTGAAAGATTGTGGTCTTTACGGGCTTAGGACAGCGTGGATGAACACGAAGTCATAACTCTGAATACCACAAACCTGACTGCAGTGTTGACACATTGTACTGACATTTACCACTTAACGCCGAATCAGTTATAATTTGTCTCGTTTTCACGTCGTTGGAAAATTAAAGACAATTATCATTGCAATGTCGCTCCATCAGCTGACTATCGTTGATATAAAGGTTTAACAGTCTAACACTTTAAAATGACTGCAAGTTATACAAGCAGCGCATGAACTGCGCACTGTTCCGTTACGAACACCTTCATAGGCCTACTTCTGGCAGCGCACTGACATACCGCTGAGAGTACCTGTCTGTTATGTTTCTCCATACATCCGCAACAGGATCAACTCACCGCGCCTTGCGTAGTCGGTATAGAGCAGGGGTGGCCAAACTTGCTTAACGTAAGAGCCACATACGATAAACTTCAGATGTTTTGAGAGCCGCAAGACATGAACAAATATTACACACACGTTTTTATTGTCACGTGCACATTTTGTTACAAAAATTCTTGGATATCTTTACTCACCATTAACATTAAACTTACGTTTTAATCCAGCGGACTCTCAGTTTATACCCGGTAAATAATTATAAAGCTTGAAAATTTTTTATTTACCTTTTACATGAATTGTAATGCAAAAAAAGGAGCTCAGCCAACATATTTCCGCGAGCCGCACATTATATGTCAAAGAGCCGCATGTGGCTCGCGAGCCGTGGTTTGGTCACCCCTGGTATAGAGAGTAGGCTACGTGATGAACGTCCGGGGGTTCGAATCCCGGTAGGGGGAAGAGATTTTTCTCTTCTCCAGAACCTCCTGACCGGCTCTAGGGCCCAAACGTGGCCGAGGCGTGATGCTGACCACTTATCCCCATCTAGCGCCAACGTTAAAATGAGCAGAGCTATGTTTCTGCTACCCCTATATGCCTTCATGGCGCGGTCAGGGAAAACCTTACATCTACCTCATGTTGAACGATGCACTTACATATATATATATATATATATATATATATATAAAGGTAAAGGTAAAGCAATCCCTTTGCAGGCCGTGCCATGGCTCAGGCGGTTAGTCGCCGGCCTCTCACCGCGAATGTCCGGGTTCGATCCCGGGTCAGTCCATGTTGGATTTGAGGTGGACAAAGTGGCACTGGGACAGGTTTTTCCCCCAGTACTTCGGTTTTCCACTGTCAATTTCATTCCATCGGTGCTCCATTACACGGAAAATTGGAAAAAAAAAAGCTAATCATCTTCATCACAGGGTTGCACAATAAGCCTCAAGCTGCGGTGCGTCCGTAGCATCTGCTGCGGGGCCCTTCTCCACAAAAAGAAAATCCTTATGCAGGCCTGCTTAGGGCTCCAGGAGGCTGAAGCTCCCAGAATTTACAGACAATCGGTACATGAAGGTAGTAAGGTTGTCAGCCCTACGTACCGGCCGCCTTTACCCCCACGAAATATCCCTGATACTCATTGCTGTTAGAGAGTAAGTCAACCCCAGGGCCATAATGCAGCCGGAATGATTAAGTCAATGAAGAATCCAAAGACCTCATTGGGAATCGAACCCGCCTCAACCAACTGCGCCACCGCGCACCTCACATATTCTGGAATGTTCCGATGTAACACACGCACATTCACAGATGTTAAGGAGAGAATACAGTAGTGAATAATGACCGTGGAAGAGGACGAACTCGCAAAAAACAAAAAGTATATAAGCCTGTAGTACATACTATATACTACATTATCCACATTCTCTTTCGCTAATCACACGGTATTATTCCCTTCACTAAATTGTAACCTATCATACTTTTCATTCGTTACAAGTCAACATTCGGAACACTACAACGACAGAGTGTACTTCAGCCGTCCTAGTTAATTCTTATGGTAATATCCGTTCAGTTAACGTCACGATTTCCCAGTGACGTAACTCCAACGTCAACATCAACATTTTCATGACTATGATGGGCATCAGAATGTTAACTTCTCTGAGCTTGGCATCTAAATCATTGTTTCCACAAACACCTTCACTAACATTTTACATGATTCCAATGAACACTGTGTTTTGTAGAAAGACAACCACCTTGTAAACGCAGGGCTGAATGTAGTAAACAACATTTATGGTCAGGATGAAGAGTTCAACGCAGCGTTCAACGCTTGACAGTCAAGTCTGTTTCGTTTCTACATTTCAACAAGGGGCTTCATTCTCTTGGGTATCTGAAATAACACTTCAGCATCACGAGAACGAGAGATTTAATGTATCCTATTCGTCTATGCTAGCTAAAAACGAAGCCAGGCAATTATTTTAGACGTAGTAACAAACTCAGTCGCCAGTTCGGTTAGTATAGGATGGAGGGAAACGGACTATTTCGGGAGCCATATACAGCCAGTTCTCGAAACCAGATTATGTCTGTGGCTCCATAGAATTAATAAACCGACGAAATGATGAAATGGAATTCTGTCTTTGTTCCTGACACACAAGGCCTGTCGTTTCATAATAAGAAATATCTTTGTCGAGACTGGGAAATACTGCTCATGTAATTTAATTTCAAGACTGGTTTAAACTACCACACCATTCTAACGGGAGCCGGGATAGCACAGTCGGTATAGTGACTACAATACCGGATGGACGATCCGGGGTTCGCATCCCGGCAGAAGCAATATATACATATATATATATATAACTACTACAGCAGCAATGCACACTTTAAATTAAAATAAAATAACACATAAATATTAAAAGTAGCTCAACATACAACGGAATCAAAATGACGTATGTTTTTGCGTTTTCCCTTTGACAGATTCCTTCTCTTTTTTTATGGCATATGTACCGTGCATTTTGTCATAAGTTTAAGTTAAACAACTAACGCACAAGAATTATTAACAAAGTATATTTGTAACCCCTACATACGTTTCGGCAATCAAGTTACCATCCTCAGGGGGCGCATCAAAGAATCACAAATATCTATGGCATACCTGTGTGTCTGGATGCCATATATACTTGTGATTCTTTGATGCGCCCCCTGAGGATGGCAACTTGATTGCCGAAACGTATGTAGGGGTTACAAATATACCTTACTTTGTTAATAATTCTTGTGCATTAGTTGGTGTAACTTAAACTTATAAAAAGATTACCCATATGTTTGTTACCTACACAATGCAGTTCATATGCAGTTCACCTTCTATCATTTAGAGGTAGTCCACATTATTTCACAGTGGAATGTATTGGCGTTCGATGTAAACCCGGCCCTTGTTTTACGTCCTAGTTGCGTTCCTAAAAAGTGTGCGTAAATAAAAAGGCGTAAATAAAAAAATTATATTCTCAACAGAAATAACGGGTTAATGTACTAGAACGCAACCAGTCCAAAGGGCGTTAAACCGAAAATAGTGTGTATAAATTGGTAAGGAGCGTTAAAAAAGCGCAAAACAAACGGGCATAAAACAAGGTCTGTGTGTATGTGTTTGTGCTGTTACTGTTGTAAAGTACTGGATGAAAATCTCTGTTGTAACTGTGGCTCATATACATTTAGTCCTATAATGGATTAGATTTCTGTATTATTGGCTCGAATTTCCTTATTGTCTTTATGTGACGCAGCTGAGCTAACAAGCTATTCCACTTCTTACAACTCGAGGAATGTCTTACGTAATTTACAACTGATGACTGAATTATATCGTAATACATGACATAACTTGTTATGTTTAAAAGGAATCTAAGGGGTGCGTATATTTTTAACTACCAAATATTTCTAGGTCTGCCTGCACTGGGAATTCCGATGTACTAGTTCAGTTCGAATGTTCACTCGGTTCCTGACTTTGAGTGATATAGAGCGAGAGACATTACACGTCTGTAATATATTGTTACCGTGTAAACCAGCTAAATGAAACAATATATATATAACCAGCAAGTTTCACTTTTTTTTTTTACGAAATGTTTATTTACCTTCTTACATGTTTCGGCTTACACAGCCATCTGCAGGGATAACACAAATATTGGAGGAATGTTCTCAAGACGAATACATATTAAGCCGAGTATAAAAAAGTAAAAGGGATAAAAAAATAAATCATATCGATGTAATTACAGGCATAGAACAACAAGACCAATACCTTCGTTAGTTAAACTAAGAAACACATATTTTACTATATTCAATATTTAAATATATCATTTTAATTAAATACATTTAAACTATTTTATTTTTAACAAGTTATCATTTTTTAACAAATCATCATTTTAACTATAATTTATGACTCATGTTTTTAACTTATGAACGAGTGTTTTTATGCTCTAAAATAGTGCATAACTTTACAAGCGTCATCAACAGATCCAGCATTTGAAAAGCACTTTTTATAAGGAAAACCCTGATGATGGCTCATAAAGAGCTGAAACGCGTGTAGGGTTAAATCATGATAAGGAGCTAATTTGCACCTTTATTAATTTGTGCATTTTGTTGGTGTATATCTAAAATATTTTATTGTATATTAATATCAACATGTCTTGGGTTTTATCATTTTTACCTACATTTTATATTTGGCTTAATATATAACGATCTTGAGAACCTTCCTACCATATTGGTGTTATCCCTGAAGATGGCTTTTAAACCGAAATTTGTAGGCTTATAAGTAAACATCTCATGAAAAAGGTGTACCTTGCTGGTTATATTTATTTCACATTACAGATATTACAGACCAGACTGTACATACTTTTATAATACTTGAAAACTGGAAAGACAGGCCTGACAGACGAATCTGTTTTATATGAGAAGTTAAGAATCGAATATCTTACTATTTCCATCGAGTTTGGTTTCTTAAAGAAAACCATGACTTTTCGAAAACTTAGTTTGTATTCGCCTTCAGGTGGATGGGGGGAGATTCTTATCTGTTGGTGGAACCGTTAGAAACAGCTAGTATCCGTCAATGGACAGACAAATCAAATACCCAAAACAACAATCAAACCTTTCAAGATAACAGAATCTTCCTTTCTGACTCATGTTCGCCATATTATTACCCACCTCACTGAGTTGGCAGCCAGAATCATCTGTAACGAATTCTGTTTTCTTCGCAATACAAATTGTATATGACGTTCTTTCAGTGTTAAGTTACCGTTTTCCTGCATATGAAATGTGCCTTTCAATTCAATTCACTGCTTCAATTCCAACATACCAGTCTGCTTCTTTGATTGTTCTTAGCCAATGTCTCCTTTGTCAGATTGTTCGCTTCTTCGTATAACATTTGCGGCAGTATTTCTTGGAAGTACACATTAAGAGGCTATGTGTGTATTCAATTAGTCCTCCTGCAGACGACCGTGAAATTCATGGCTTGTAAGAAATCTGTGTATGATGAAGTATCGGCAAAACCACGACACGCAATAATTTCGGTTTGGCACGCAAAGATATTCATACGTAGTTGTTAAGCTTAAGAAGACGAAAGACGTTAAGTCATTCTTTTCCCACAAATTTAGTCAGCTCAGACAAATAATAGTTTCCCATGTTCTAAGGCCACAGGCGCTCAACCCTAACTTTCTTGGAAAGAAGCCAATAAATATCGTATTCTCTTGTTCAATTTGTAATGACGGGTCGAGGAATGCAGGTGACATCTGGTGGTGAGCTTTTAATAACTGTCACAGAGGTATGCTTGCTTATATATTAAGCGAAACATGTATGAGGAGAGTGGAGTTAACTACGAACTTCTGAGTCTTTCAATTTCTCTTCATAAACTAAAGATTTTCCTGTCTTCCTTTCACACGAAAAGTTCGATGATTACACAAGAAAATGAATGAACACAAGAACAGAAAGGACCCTTTATTCTCCCACCATAATAATGTACAGGCACTGCTGATTTCTTAGTAAAACTGCACAATAATTATGGTTTCCTCTCACGCCACCGATTTGTGTATTCTTTCATTCTTCATTCACAAGGACACCGTTTACATTAACAGTGTTTGTCCTGACACAAAATCCTACTCAATTTATTTGAAACAGAATGCAGTCGATTACGCGTTACAAGCTGACGGTGTCCAGCGTCTAATAAAATCTGCCACATCGACTGAGTTAAATCCACAATTTAAACATTTGACAAAATTAGACAATCCACTATTCATCATGGCGGCGAGCGGTGTAGTTGGTTGCGACACTGCGCTACAAGAGGGGAGGTTCAGGGTTCGATTCCCGGTAGGGTCCTTGGAATTTTCAAATGATCTATTCCTTCTGTCCGCAATCAGTAGCCGTAGGGACCACTCAACCTCTAACAGAAATGAGTACCAAGGAATTTCGTTAGGGGTAAAGTGCGGCCCGCGCGTAGAGCTGACAACTCTGCCGTCCTGGATGTTTGGAATGTCAAAGTAAGGATGAATGCCTAACATTCCACCCCCCCGCCGATTCTTCATGACTTGTTACGGGAAATCTTTACCTTTTACTGTTCATCAAATACAATAAGCTCTTCATTTGTACAGAATAAACCAAAAGTGGCGCCCCAAAGTGTTTACAGTCGAATCATCTTCATTGCAGCAAATGCTGGAACTGTTGGCCGCGAACATCGGGGCACTTACTGACACGAAACGTAACAGCTGTTTGCACCCGCCGCATACAATTCCAGTGACTACTGTACACAATACTCAGCGTAGTCTATATAGTGACTAGGCTAAGGGCTGGACGATCGGGGTTCGAATGCCGGCGCAGAGGCAAGAGTTTTTCTCTTCTCCAAAACGTCTAGACCGGCTCTGTGGCTCACTCAGCCTCTTATTCAATGGGTACTGGTGGTTCTTTCCAGAGGGCAAAGCAGCTGGGGCGTGAGGTGGACCACTCATCTCCGTCTAGTGTCGAGGTTAAAAATGAGTGTGTCTATACCTCTGCTCCCACTATATGCGCTCGTAGCGTGGACAGGTACAACTTTACCTTCTTACTCAAACCGTCTTCTTCTGCAGTTCCTTAACATTTCTTGGTCGATATGTAAACCACTACTTGAGGTACCGCAGAGGAAAAAGCATTTTTTCTATGGCTCAACAGCCCCTTTTCGGGTGCCTAGGCCTCCTCATTTCGAGGTTTCACGATCACACACATTAGACACCACAGTCGGTAGGACTCCTCTGGTCAAGGGACCAGCTCGTCGCAGAGACCTCTACCTGACAACACACAACACTCACAAGAGACAAACATCCATGCCCCCGGTGGGATTCGAACCCACAATCCTAGTAAGCGATCGGCCGTAGACCCACGCCTTAGACCGCATGGCCACTGGGATCGGCAAGGAAAAAGTATAATGCATGAAAATAAATGAAATCCTGGCCCAATCGTTCGTCCTTCCTTACCTTCATTGCTAGACGTCAGTTGTGTCCCGACTTTACACTTATTCACGGCGATTCGGAGTTTCATCAAGCAGTTTACACTAATTCCGTGCTATTCCGTAAGGACAACCATTTCTGTTGACTCATAGTGCACTCCCTCAGAGAGCAGTGTTTATCTGATACTCGTGACGTCAAACATTCTTACACGTTTCAATTGCAGCGCGTGAAGTACCCCGAGCCATGACTTGGACAGGCCGATCAATTAAGCTCGGACAATGCGTGACGTCTGAAAGGTTCTAAAAAATCTTTTGCCACCTGTTTTGCAACTACAAACAATTACAAATCTTTTAAGGTCTAAGCCACACAACTCATGAGCACATAATTATTATTGGTTAGGTTATTCGACGCTTATTTCGACTTCACACGTTCAACCACGTCGAATGCGATGAGAAAACGACACAATAAACATTACCTAGTTACGGATTTGGAAGGTATAGGCGGTGGGATATTTTAATTCACTATCCCAGAATTCTCACGGAAAAATTCAGAACACGTCAGTCGACCTGGCCGGGAGACCGGCCAATATTCAAACGGGGTACTGCTTTTTGAACAAAACAGACAACGTACGTATAACGTAACATTGTGACGCGTTCACGTAACAGTCACTGTGGAAACGTAACAGTGAGTTATCTGTGTATTGTTGAGACACATCACTGCCAACAATATAAAAATATTGAGTGTTACACAACAATGCTTCTATGGAGAACAATAAGACGTACTTAGGTTTTCACGTAAAGTGCCTCAAATTTTCGTCCGATTTTAATCAAATTTTGGATTTTCTCTACAGATTTTCATACAAGTCCCCAGTATCAAATTGCACGCAAATCCATCGCTTTGATACATGCTGTCAGACGGACGGACATGAAGAAGCCAATCCTCTCCAATAAGAACACATTAGTTCGGCGAAAAGAGGCAATAGTATTTGATTCTATTCTAAAAGAGACGGTAGCTGCTCTGTCGCATGGCAGCTAATACTATTGACATCCTAACATTTGGCGTATGTTCGCAGAGTATCGGCGAAGGTTTCGTGTAAAAATCCTCTTTATGTTTATTACAAAGTCACTACGCATTGTAAAAACAGGTTAATGATTTCGAGGGAATCTTTGTCAAGAAAACACAATGAAAGTTTATATATAAAGAATCTGACATGGAACGGCTAATGAATACGTGCTTGATAGTAAAAGGCAATATCCTAAATATTAGAACAGAAGTGAAAGGATGCACAGAACAGGACAGAGGACGCAATGAACACATACGAAAGGAATTACAAATATTCACATCTAGCTGCATGGAACAGAATATGTTTTGGAAGTTAACAATCACTCACGAAAACGTCCAGACCGGATCCGGGGCCCACGCAGCCTCCTATTCAATGGCTACCGCCATTCTTCTTCGGGAACAGAGAGGCCAGGCGCGATGTTGAAAGCTCACCTCGTCCAGTGCCGAGATTAGGAATGAGTTGCGGCTGTGTGCCTTCGCAGTTTGGACACGGACAACTTCAACTTTCTTATAAATCGCTCTTGTAGTCAAGAAATTCAGCACGTCTGATGGAACTAAGCGGTTAATAAATGCAGGCAATTGGGCCTAAATCTCCGCCAAACGAACCCAGTCCATACCTTCACACCGTATTTTCTCACGATACATCTTAATAATATTTTCCCACCTAAGACAAATATTCTCTTGGTGGGGAAACCTGAGGAAAAAAAGACCACTTGGAAGGACGCAGGCCTAATCTACAACGTGGTACACAAAATTCCTAACGCCGTTCTTTGTAGTTTATTAGTCTCACTTGCGGCCTATCCGGGGCATGAATCTGACCACTCACCGCCCCCTGGCGCTGAAGTTAAGAATACGTGAAGCTATACCGCTATTCACTCCATATTCCATCATGGCGTGGTTAGGGAAAACGTCACCTACATTCGGCCGGTTTTACCAACTCACTGATCCATGATAAAGTGAACAAAGCCAAAATCGGTTAAACACATAACTTCCCGGCAATTTTTAGTAAGAATCTCTCATCGAATTTTACAAAAATCTGTTAGACGGTGTAGGCGTCTATCCTAGGCCACAAATAGACAGAGAGAAAGGCGGATGGACAAACACAGCGTGTATACGAGGCGTTTTTTTTAACCATAGCGCACCACAAAGCCTAATTCGTACGCCCCTTTCTTACTTCCAAAACATCATCCGTCTAAAGCAGTATGTGTCACTTCTAACTAGTCTCAGGTAACTCCGGGAAGTTGGAAACTTCTTCAGAATTTTTTACTTAACCAGTCCAGCAATTCCCCGTCTGCTGTGTAGTGTTTATTACCGTGTTCACACGAGCTCAACACTGAACAATCCTGATCCAGATGAATCCAATCCACATCCTATTTCAAGAACCATTATTAATACAATTCTACTACCTGCACCTAGGTCCTCTAAGCATTCTGTTTCTTTCTGTTTTAATGACGAAAATTTGGTATACATTTTTCATCTGTCCCATATGTGTCATTTCTAGGTCAAGCGTTTATTTCGGACTTAGTGGGTCTGTGTATGTTCTTACAATCAATAGCACAACGGTGGCAGCCTACCCTTACATTGATTTAAACCCTCGCAAGACTGTGAAAGGCTCTGGCAGAAGCGTATTACGGCACACCGTGTGAGGCAAGTTCAAAAGGCCGTAATTTCCAAATACACTATTTGTACGTAAGTTGATTACTTAATGGGGCTTATTTAAATAAAGTAAGAAATCAGCACTTTAAAGCTCAGTGGTTAAACATAGTAACCGAGATTCAACATTCAGAAAACATGCATTTCTTCTACAGAATATGTTACGTGCGATACACGGTTCTCACAGAGGTGTTAATAAATCTTCAAGGCTTCTGGAATATGACGCCGTATTGGAAGATAGTTACTTTGTGTGTTAAGAATGACCCTCACAAAAGTTCCGACTAGTGACCCAAACAGTATTACTCAATAGACCTTAATAATTAGCATGAAGTGTGTTCCCTGTGAGGCCTGAACTGCATATAACGCACTTATATAAATTTAGATGAACGTCTGTTTGAGATAGCTAGGGATGACTCCTAGCCGATCCCAGTGGTCGTGCTGTCTAAGGCGTGGGTCTGCGGCCGCTCGCTTACTAGGATTGTGGGTTCGAATCCCACCAGAGGCATGGATGTCTGTCTGTTGTGAGTGTTGTGTGTTGTCAGGTAGAGGTCTATGCGACGGGCTGGTCCCTCGTCCAGAGGAGTCCTACCGAGTGTGGTGTGTCTAAAAAGTGTGATCGTGAAGCCTCGAAAAATGAGGCGGCCTAGGCCCACAAGGGCCTGTCGAGCCATTGGGGAAAAAAAAAGAAAAGGATGACTCATAGGTTATCAGCACAACGTGTCTTTCATCTCCTAAACTGTCAAATTTCCGCGCAAATGTTTGTACACTACACCTTACTTGAAAAGTAGCAGATAATAATTTAAAGTTATCAGCTAATTACACAGCACGCTTTATTTCACACGAATGTTTTGTAAGACAAACCATCTTTCCATATGTGTGTTTAACACGAATTAAGAGCATATGACGCGCATGAATACACTGACACAGCATACGTATCTGCCGTTTATTATGCCACAAAACTTGGCACGACTTCATTTGACCCCAAACTAAGACACAAATTTTATGTACCTTCACGACAATGTAATTTATTTATGCAGACAGACTTTCATACCTCCAACATGTACTTCAAACGCCACAAATATCGGTCCTACTACAGACGACCAGCATGTTTAAATATGTCCAGTTTCTACTTCGTATTTGTGAAGTCCCACGTTTGAACCCAGTCCAAGAAGCTAATAACGAAAGGCCGGTCATTCATCTTCTTCTTCGCTGGCTCTACAACCCTTGGTGGGTTTTGGCCTCATTGACAACTGCCCTCCAGACTTCTCTATCGGCTGCTTTTATCCTCCATCCTCTAATTCCCATTGTCGCCAGGTCCGTCATCACATCTTCTATCCACCTCATCCTAGGACGTCCCCTTCTTCTTCTGTTATCGAGTCTTCCTTTCAGCATTCTTTTTGGAATAAACGCCGGTCATTACGTAAACACACATGACGATATAACTATCACAACAGACCTTCGGGGGTTACACGCGTTTTCCCTCAGTCGCTCCAGACAAATTATGGGATACAACTTTGAATTACGTCACGGACGACTTTGTTTTGCGTCAGTCTCATTTTACTTCAATATAATCACAAAATAAAACGCTACAGGTGTATGGGTTTAACTGAGAGAGCGTCGTTAAATAAACCAATCAAGACGCAAATCACTTCTTGTGGCGAATCTGCAAAGCCATTTAACCAACAGCGGCTTCATATAATGTTATTATGCAAATGCCCGCTCAGGTCTCCAAAAGCTGGACCAGCTACTGCGATGATGCGTCAGCTGAATAGAGAAGGAGAGACTTCTTTGTTCTATATAGCAGTTTAGCACGCTATAGTCCAAGCTTGTTTTCCTCATCAGCTGTATAAGACCAGGCCAGACTCTCTCAACAGTTGTGGCATCTTGATCATACACTTGAACTCCTCCTTTGTGTGTAAGCGTCCCTTCACTTCACTTTTATACGCATACTTTTCCCATCATCGTACAGCTCTTACCAAGCTCAAGTGCAACACCATTAATTACCAAGTAGCTTAATAACTTTTTAACAGGCTAATAAACGAAGCAAGGGTCATTATGTAACATGATATACCATAAATAATGGATCACACACGCTTTTACGAAGGCCAGCACTACTACAATCAGAAAGAAGACACAAAGAACTTTTTATCTCTTACTTACATGTGTGTAGTTCACGTAATGAACAGCATATTCATGCAACAAATTCCAACGGCCGTGAGTCAGAGGAAAAAAAATCTATGACCGAAACGTCACCATAAACGTGTTGTTGACAATTCATCCTGTTCACTGCACCCCTCTACTGCTCTTCTTCGTAGCTTCATAGCGGCTTTTCGCACGAGCCTACGTCGCTTAGCTGTCTGCATAAAAGTTGCTATACCAACCAGTACACAACACACAGAGTAAAAAAAAATGCCACAGCATTAAAACAATTTCAATAAACGGCACAAACAAAACGCTTTCAAAGTAATGAAGGTAATGCACTCATTTCAGTAAAGGAAAAGGTAATCTAAATCTTCGGATCCGTACCTTAACATACGATTATGCCTGATTTTTATCTAAATTATATAAAGCTTCAGTTCGTACCTCACAGAGAAGGCAATAGGTATCCACTGTAAAGACCAACTGGTCAGTGCTGTTTACGGAAATATGAAAATCATATGAAAGACATGAACCCACCGTGCGTAGAAAATGCTGTCTCATAATGTTACAGAATCTGGTACATATAGTTACCATTAGGCTTTAAAAAGTTAACAGAGTAATCCTTTAGAGTCCTTTGTCCACATAGCGTATTTATGTTCCATGTAATTCTTAAACAAACACAGACCGTTTCGCTATGCAGTTTTAACCAACTTGTCCTAACTGAAGCACATTGTGTTTTAGGTCCGATATGAACTGAATATGTCTATAACATTTAGGCTGATTTAAAGGTGTAATGGTTTTCTTGGTTTGGAATGACGGCTCAGTCATTATAGCTACCATTATTATTTCACACATTGTCCCCAGTCTGAAGTAGCATACGTACTTGATAAAGCGTACACAGCATTTCGTAAATAGCCGTACTCCTGTCTGCAGACACGCTGGATGTCATTACACTCACAGGCTATTTTTTTTTTTACTATTTTTACGATGTTACTGATTTTATCTGCCAAACCATATCTCACATTTAGTTAAATCTGATGTGAAAGGCGTGCACTAAAATATTTGTCAAATTGCTTCTGGTCCATATAAGTACATCGTAAATCTTATTTTACATAAGTAAATAGTTGGGGTTAAAGCTTTGCAAACTAAATGGAAGTTAAGCATACAAGCTGTCAACACGTGTTAACAGTTTAAAACAAATTGGAAGAAAAATGAACTGGAAGTTACAATCCACGTATCCTAAACTGATCGCTTCACTTAAATAGAATTTGGCACGCGTTTAACTTGTAAGACGCCTATTAGATTTTGTTACTAGTAAAATTTCGTTTCAGTTTTGTTATAATCATTCACATCGTGTTGTATATGAGTAAAAATAGCCGATGCTAGTGCCCGCACGGTCTAAGGCGTGGGTCTGCGGACTCTCGCTTGCTGGGATTGTGGGTTCGAATCCCGCCGGGGGGGGCATGGATGTCTGTCTTTTCTGAGTGTTGTGTGTTGTCAGGTACAGGACTCTGCGCCGGGCTGATCAATTGTCCAGAGGAAACCTACCGAGTGTGGTGTGTCTGAGTGTGATCGTGAAGCCTCGATAATGAGGAAGCGCTGGCACACTAGAGGCTGTTGCGCCATGGAAAATAAAAGGAGTAAAAATTATATATTTCCCCTTGGAAATGCTCATAAATCAACTTCATTAATACTACTGGAAACTGCGTAGTACGAAATAAAGTGCCCTACCAATACTGGTTTTACCGAATTTCGGGACATCTTTAGCCGATGCAATACGTATTGTTCTATGCTATGTCATACTTCACAATGTTGATACAAATTTTTGCCTTAGAATTCCCTGTTCAAGTGCTGAGTTACGGAGATTTCCAGAGACCATTTCGAGTCAGAGGGTATATTTCCAATGAGGTTCGCAGACAGCATCCTCCAACACACAAAAACTATGTTTAAAAAGAGATGATGTTCACACATCTTTGTTTCAAGATGCACTAGAACAATAATTCCTGGAATAGTTGTGCAAATGAGAGATGCCTTTTCGCAAGGTATGTTTTGACTTGCCACGTGATATTATTACGCGCAGGCTACGTGCAGCTGCGAGAGCAGTTAGCCAACTATGTCCAAACACTCTACAACGTATAACGCTTGTTTCAAAACGGAAATAAATCAGATCTTGTGAAATTTTGGAGCTGTAAACCGTTGTTACAAACTATCCATTAACTTTTAACTCACTCTTACTTGGCAGTCTTTTAGCGGGCCAAAAAATGCTACGCTTTTTATAGTACCCGAAATTCAGGTACCGCGTTCTGAAGAGCCCGTTACTGATCATATTCGAAGCCAAATAAACCAAGTCCACCCCTCACACCATATTTAAGATCAATTTTAATATTATCCTATCATGTGCGTTTACTCTCCCAAGTGGTCCATTCACTTCAGGTTTTCCCGGAAAATTGTGTAGCATTTCACGCTTTTCACATGCGCGATACAGGCTCCGCCCATCTCATTCTCGTTGATTTGATCACTACACTGTTTAAGTATTTACAATTCCAAACTTTGAGTTAGTTGACCGATTTTAACAAAACCTGATGAACGGCGTTATGCCACTGGAGCCCAGCTCTGTCATACTTGCAGATTCTCCACAATCAGTAACAACATGGCGTATGCCAGAACTTGTGGGTGTGAGTGAGACTAGCAGCACGTAACTGAAATCATCTTATAGTGCCAATAATAGCCTACAGTTTTAAAAAATACGACTTGCAGATTTGGGTAATTATTTTGTTAGAATGTAAAATAACAACATGGTGGATGTGCGAATGTTTCCTTCAGCTTCGGTTTCATGATGGTAACCAACGAATAAGCCGAGACACGCATGTCAAATGAAGTGCAGTGACAGATCATTAACATACCCACATAGTGTACATATTTATTTACAATTTTACAAACATGGTAACGGCAGGGAAGTTGGACAGTATATCCGACATATTTTACTGAGAACCTCTAGAGAGTAATTACTTTCTATAAGAATAAAAAGTAGATCAAATGAAATAGGAGCAACAAAAGTGAGGTATGCCTTAATAGAAATCTATGCAATAGGAAAGTAGGCATATGGGTTGTACTCTGTACTCGTTGTTCATGTTTAAATATTCTGAACTAACTAACTCCATGGAGCAGAGTCCTTCTTGAGAAGCTAACAGGTCGTCAGCTAGTCAAGAAATCCCCCGCGTTTTGTGGAACCCGAAGGTTCATTACCGTACTCACAAGAGCCCGCCACCTGTCCCTATCCTGAGCCAAATCAATCCAGTCCATGCCCCCCATCCCACTTCTTGAAGATCCATTTTAATATTATCCTCCCATTTACGCTTGGGTCTTCCAAGTGGTCTCCTTCCCTCAGATATTCTGAACGAATGGACAAAAAGAAAGCGCTTGATTGACAAACGCGCTTTGTAATTGTTTTGAGACTTTTCTACATTCTGGGGAAATAAGGCAAAAGGGGAAGATTTGTATTTCAAAGTAGAAATCAGATTTTTGGTAACAACTATAGATCCACACTTAAAGACATTTTATTTTTTAATTTTTTTACAATTCATCTCGTACTATGTAGACCAAATTCATAACAGTTTCAAAATTATATTACAGATAATAGAGAGACAAGACAAGACAAACATAAAGTATAAGCCACGCAGTTAAAAAGGCGTCATTAACCCCAAAATTCACCAGTTTGGGTACAAATAATCGATTCAAGAACGAATACAGTAGTACCTCGCCTTACGACGCTTCGCTAATGCGGCGATTTTCAATTATATTCATTTTTATTATTTTCGGCGCTTGCCTCGCTCTTACGACGCTGACACGCACATCAGCTGAGTTTTTATTTATTATTTTTACTTTCACATCGTTTTTTTTTTCGGCCTAGCTCTGTTGCGCAATTAATATATGATAGTGTAAACATGTTTTAAGGCTTTTATGTGCACTAGCAAGTGAAAAAAAAAAAAAAAGCATGTGATTCGCTTTACGACGATATTCGCTTTACAGCGGTGGTCTGGAACCTAACCCGCCGTATTAGCGAGGTATGCCTGTATTAAAACAGAATCATATTACTCGCAATGAAGACTTGGCAGAGACGAATCCAACTGCTTTTTGATTTTGCTGACGGTGAGTCTGAGTTGGTATCTGGTTTTAATGTTGCAATTTACCTTATTAGGATGTTCAAGTGAAGGTAGATGAGATGGGCGGTGCAAAGCACAACAAACTAAATTTTTGTGGGACAAACCTAAAGGCCTACACCATACCAACTTTTAGATAAATAACCATGGCTCAACAGCCCTATATGGACCCGGGCCTCCTCTAGCCTCCTCTTTTCGAGGTTACTAAGTCGTGCGCATTCGTGGCAGTTGGTGACTGGTCAGCTGGCCGCGCTAGTGTTCTATCGATCCTGATGTGCCCGTCAGGAGACTTGAGTGAGAAATGGAGGCAATTTGGCTTACGCAACATTTTTATTCATGCCCGTAAGGTTCTTTTACATGCCGTAAATCTACGACATGGGACCGACGTCTTTAATTCCCCTCCGAAGGAAGTGGTGCTCCGGATTTTTATCACCCTTAAAAATCCATCGACCTCGGTCGGGATCGAACCCGCGAACCTTGGGTCCACCGAGGTCGACACCAACTTTTAGAAAGTAAGATAATATTAAAATAGAACTTACATGAATACTGCGACGGTGTGGACTAGATGTTTCTGGTTCAGGATGTTTCATGAACAGGGAGTATTTATTTACCAAATGGGCAACTGTACGTTTCCCCAAGGACTCTGCTCTACGCAGAGAGTTAACGTGGGGGTATATTGGCGCAAGGCGCAGATTTTCTCCTCGCTACGACACGATCTGAGCCACTCTGTAAGGTCACTTGACAAACAGAAAGATGTGACGTTGTGAATTCTTTGCTTAAAGCTTGCAGCTTTCAATATAAACAGGTTTAAACACCTACTGTACAAACAAGACTATGAAATAAGGTGAAATGTTTCATGGAATGACTGTACTTTTATAGAAGACAGGAATTTACCGACAGTCAAAATATATGTATTTTGCATGCCTCAATGTCCTTGGTGATCATTTGTTGCACATACAAATCTGTTACTGCCGACACAGCACTTCTGCTGGACGGATAACTGCATTACAAATGAAATTCCTAACAGACAGAGATACAAATTACTTTACTTTCTCTATCGCTAAATATTTGAACCGAAATAGTGAGGCCGGTATAGAGACTACGCTACAGGACACACGACTGCGGAATTGTGGTTCGATTCCCGGGAGGGGCAAAAGATCTCTCTCTCCTACGAAGCATCCAGACCGGCACTTGGGACCACCCAGCCTCTTATACAACAAGTACCGGGCACTCACATTTACCATATCGAAAAATATTTCAAATACAAGTCATGCTAAGATATGAGCCTCTTAAAACCTAGTGGTTACTTTACATGCAACCAGGTTTAACATTAAAAAATTGTACGTTCTAACCACAGCTCCTTTATGCGTTTCGTGTGTATCTCGGAACAAACCGTAATTATTATTTCCCCATTCAGCAGTAACTAATTGGTTTTTATAACAGCGGTAAAATGTGTTAACTGCGCGGTACGAACTGAATCTTTCAATTTAATTCAGTTTAACTATAATCTTTAAAGGGTTAATACGCCCTACATTTTACGTAATATAGCCTATAGATTGCTTAGTGCAATGGCACGTTTTTCATTAAATCGATGTGTTCGATTTGTGCGTCACGTAATCCAGGCGTTCTTTGATTAGGTTTTCTTGTTCTGTGCGTCACGCGTATTTCGGCTCTTAGGCTTCGTCACGTCGTGAGTCGAAGTGTTAAAAGTAGGAAATGGGCCGGACCAACACAAACATAAGTTAAATTTGCCATAAAACGTGAAGTGTACACTTTACACTAATTTACCGCTCAGCAGTTCTTGGCTTTGTCCGTCTCCTACAAGATACGGCGAGGCAGAATTACAGTGCTATCCTCATTATACTTCCATTTTATTAACTTCCAGAAAAAAAATAAATAAAAAATAAAAAAAAAATAAAAAAAAAAAGTAGAAGCGAAATATTTATAGGCTATTATAAGATCCTAACGCCACTCCGAGGCATTATTTACATGCCTCTTGACTTATCACATCTGTTTCTTTCAACTAGTTCTTTCACGGCTGACAGTAAAGCCAGTTCATTACATCCCTCACATGAAAGTAGATATTCAACATTCTTTCAGTTGTAGAGTCCTTGTCCACGTAAAACCCTTTAAGCACAATGGTTACTACATGTATGTGTTTTAACACTAAATAATTTTACCCATAGTATGTATTTGTGCGTCGACCTCGGTGGACTAGTGGTTAGCGTGCTCGCCACTGGACCCAAGGTTCGCGGGTTCGATCCCGACCGAGGTCGATGGATTTTTAAGGGTGATAAAAAAACCACTTCCTTCGGACCTTACGAGCATGAATAAAAAAAAATGTTACGTAAGCTAAATTCAAAGCCTCCATTTCTCACCCAAGTCTCCTGACTGCCTGCCAGATGGCTCTGGCGGACACATCAGGATCGATAGAATAGTAGCGCGGCCAGTAGGCCAGTCACCAACTGCCACGAATGCACACGACTCGGAAAGAGGAGGCACGAGGAGGCCCGAGCCCATATAGGGCTGTTGAGCCATGGTTATTATTATTATGTATTTGTGTGTTTCCTGTAATTCTCATAACAAAAAGCAATCATTTCTCTGAACAGCATTAACGGGTTGGACTCCATAATGGAAGTCTGTTTACCGTGCAGTAAGAACAAGATTTTAAATATATGTCAGATGAAGTTCCTGCTTCAATAGGACACACCTGAACAGGTCTAGGCAGGAACATATTATCACCGGAATATCTCCGTTCCGCAGACTACCTTAACAAATGACAGTTTCTCAGTCAAGAAACCCAACCAATGGACCCTATTCTGAGCCACTTCAATGCAGTGCACATTCTGGTATCATAATTCTCTAACATCTATTTTAATGTCATCTTCCTGACTGCGCCTGCGTCTGCTAAGTGTCTCTTGTCCTTCATGTCTACATGTCTACATCGTAAGCATTTCTCGTCTCTTATATTTTTTTTCCCGTAACTACTTTAATTTCTTACGTTTTTCGAAAGCAGACACGAAGACATAAAATCCTGAAATAAATGGAATCAATCCACCAATTTAACATGGTCGTGAGTAGGGGTGCACAAACCCCGGGCGCCATGACGCCGCAGCCAATAAATTTTGTATGGTGGCGCCTAATGTTTTTTTTTCTCTCTCTCTCTCTCACTATGGAACGTCCTTCATGTCACCACTCTGGCGCCTAGAGTTTTGAGGTGGCTCCTAGAGTTTTAGAAAATCTGTGCACCCCTGGTCATAAATTTAATATCGAATTATTACTGCTGTTCCCACGTGAAGTGGATATTTATCGTATTTGCAAATAAACTATTGTATAATATTCTATTACAATTTCGATACCAAGAAATTTAATTATGTTAGATTTGAGTCCAAGAAGAATAACAGCATTAAATCACAAGTTTATGTTACGTTAATTCGGCTGTTATTAATTCAATGCTCCCAAAACCCCGTGGCGTGATTAAAAATCCATACCATCCTAAGCTCTCCTTATTAATACCCTTCCACATTTTCACAAGAGCATATTTTATATGCATATATGCAATTAGTGAGAAGAAGTTTTGTCAAGGTGTAGCATTCTATAAAACAATTACAACTTTGAGCTCTATGGTGGAATAAACTATCGATAATACATGGAAGAATAAAATTAAACTGGATCTTAAGGCAAGAGGAAGGCAGAGCATGCAGTGCATTCATTTGGTTTCAGATAGGAACAAATGGCTGGCTCTTGCGGGCACGGCACAGAACTTCCGGGTTCCATAAAACGCGAGGAGTCTCTTCGACTTGCTGGGCAACTATTAGCTTCTCTAGTTACTTAGTCGATCAGGGAATCTAGGTCTGTCGATTGTTTATAACCCAAAATTATCAGTGAAAATACACAGAAATAGTCATGGATATTTTCACGCAGTAGTTCAATCAATTTTCGTTACGAAAATTTATTAACCATTTGAAGCACAGTGGTAACTAGTTACGTCACCTGCATTAATTTTCAAAAAGACAGGCAATGTACGTATAACGTAACACTGAGGCACGTTCGCGCAACCATTGTTGCCGTGTAAAAGCAATAAGTATTACATATTCTGAGTGTGTGGCATTAGTTATCCAGCATGCGAGGCGCATGCGCCGTATTATATTGTCACCTGCGGCCTGTCCGGTTCTGTCATATTTTTCCACATTATCTCATAAACGGCACGATTTCCCCCCCAAAAAAGTACATAAAATGTGTGTTTTGATTTCCTCTACAACTTTTGTCTGAAACATTTCTCATGATAAGAAGAATTCAGCGAGATACTACCTTAAATGTACAGAGGTCTTCATGTAAAGTACCATTTATTCTTGTCGGAATTTAATGAAACTTGACTTTTATAGACAGATTTTAGAAAAGCTACTCAAATACCAAATCTCATGAAAATCCGTCCAATGGGAGCCGAGTTGTTCCATGTGGACGGACAAACAATACATGACGAAGCTAATTAGTCGCTTTTCGTAATTCTGCGAACGCGCCCCATCGCAGGGCCCCTGCCTACAGGGGGACAGAAAAAAGGCGTGTAGGTCTACACATACACTCAATGCCTCGAATGTAAATCAAACCCAGGATTCGGATGTTCGAGTGGTCAAAGACGGTAAACTCCTTAGAACGCGCGGTCGCTATTTACCGGTACCCAATATACTTCCACAGTTAAATCTGACAAACAACCCTACTTATCATTAAGTGACGGTACCACACACACAATCTTCCCATTCTAAACCGATACGTACTTCATCATCTCTGTATCCATGGCCGCCAACCGCAGCCCCAAGGCAACAGTACAAATTAAAGCAAACAAAAATCCGTGACCTTCAATCATATATTTGAAATACAATGTTTACTTTGTAAGAAATTATGCCGCCGGAAACTTGGCGTGACGCAAAGCCGCTGCATAATCACACACTGAAAGCTGTGACAGATAAGACGGAGAAGTGCTGTTGCGCATTTTGTTAGTATGTTTTCTGAGAACACAAGGATTTGTGCAGCAAGTCAACGCGCATCACGAGGCTCAAGTATCTTCGCTTCTATGTACGTTTCATTTCTTTCTGTCCTTCCGCCCTTGCATTTCTGCCTTCTTATTGCGGATATATGTTGGTTTAGGCACTGCTCTACAAGCCGGAAGGTCGCGGGTTCGATTCCGATGGTGTCATTGGAATTTTTCATTTACATAATCCTTTCGGTCGGACTACGGCCCTGGGGTCGACTCAGCCTCTGACAGAAATGAGTTCCAGGAATATTTCCTGGGGGTAAAGGCGGCCGGTGCGTAGGGCTGACAACCTTACCACCTTCATGTGCTGATTGTCTAGAAATCTGGGAGCCTCAACCTCCTGGAACCCTAAGGGCCTGTCCAGGCCTGTAATGGGATTGCTTTACCTTTATTGCGGATATATTACCGTATTTGCAACTAAGCGGAGTATAAAGAGGCAGCGCGTCGCATCGGGGCCCCGAATGACCCTGCTGAATTGTACACAATAAGGCATCACGTTTACCGCATGTTAAGTCTACCACCTGCTTTAACATTGAATGGAACTGACTCCTGCCTACTCTCTCTATTTACGGGATTCGCAATATAAACAACAGTGGTTTCAGAATGCAGGGTTGACTGGTCTTTGTATTAAAAAAAAAACTGTAATTTTAAATTCTGTTTAAGTGAATTCCAGACTTCAGATAATGGTAAAGGTAAAGCAATCCCATTACAGGCCTGGACAGGCCCTTAGGGTTCCAGGAGGTTGAGGCTCCCAGATTTCTAGACAATCAGCACATGAAAGTGGTAAGGTTGTCAGCCCTAAGCACCGGCCGCCTTTACCCCAGGAAATATTCCTGGTACTCATTTCTGTTAGAGGCTGAGTCAATGAAAAATTACAATGACACCATCGGGAATCGAACCCGCGACCTTCCGGCTTGTAGAGCAGTGCCTCAACCAACTGCGCCACCGCAGATGCTAATGTTAAGTCCGCTGTTAATTTAGTGCTATAAAACACAGCAGTCTACACTACGCACTGGGATAAGTGCATGCGAACTATTTTATTTATTTATGCGACGTTTGAACTGCTCAAAGGGGTGTTGATAAATATTCCAGTATTATGGTACAAGACGCCGTGTATGTTGTCATAGACAATAATGTTTCGGAAAAGCCTGCTGATTCCAACCCTCAGTGTGGTCAGAAATAGTTAACTATACTGCCATTATCCTACAAGTTTTCATGGTGTGGTGCTTAAACTGCATGCCATGGAAATGTACAGAAGTAGGTGCTGGTGGTGTGCTGCCACCAAGTCACAGATGTCTGTACTTTCTGCGTTGTGTATATCAGTGACCATTGCAAGGGATGACCGACGCAGTGTTTTGTCTTTTGAGGCAGGAAATGGAGTGCGAGATTTGACGTTTCGACAACAGTGTTGTTAAAGATTTGAGTCTTCTGAGTTGTAAAACCGTGTCGACTGGTAAAACGATCGTAGTGACTTCATCTTCAGGATCTCGCAGTCCAAGAAACAGTAGACTGCGAGACCCTGAAGATGAAGTCACTGCGATTTTTGGAAATGTGGGTAACTACGTATCCGGCGACACGGTTTAACATTCGAGAAGCCTTGAATCTTTAAAAACTGGATTCATTAATATAATTTATGGGGGGGGGGGGGGGGCGGCATACGTTCTAATATAACAGTCCGCCAAGTTTGTATCTCTAGTGAGATGAACAGTTCGTATTTCATAGACCCATTACCCTACTTTCATTGCTACCTAATTGCGATTTACCCGAAAATGATTACACGATTGCAGCCTGAAGCGTGTAGGATGACATTGTGCATACCGCACAGTAAAAAATGCGTGTGTTTAGAAAATCGTGAACATTACATAAGTATCAAATTACACAAGGCTAAAGGCTAAAATGTGACGTAACCAAAACATCTATGTAAGCGTAAAGGACAAAGCAATCACAGTGAAAAAAATGCAATGTGAAAACCAACAGCAACTGGTGTAGGAATCGCTAGGTCACACTCCGCTGTCCCGGGAAGGCCCGTTCGTTATTGGTCCTGCTGTTAGTTCCTAATGTTCGGCTTTACATCGCTCGTTGCATAACGTTTCCTGACTAGTGTCTGCTTCAAATTATACAAGATAGACAATGTACGTCTAAACGTAACACTGAGGCGCGTTCGCGTAACCACTGTTTTGTGGAAAAGCATAAGTATTATATATATTCTGAGTGTGTGTGTAGCCTTAGTTATCCAGCATGCAACGCGCATGCGCCGTATTATATTGTCATCTGTGGCCTGTCTGGCTCTACCACATTTTTTCACATGATCTCGTAAACGGCACGATTTTCGGGAAAAAAGTTATTGAACATAAAATATGTGTCTTGATTTTCTCAACAACTTTTGTCTGAAACATTTCTCATTCTAAGAAGAATTCAGCGAGATACCATAAATATACATAGGTCTTCATGTAAAGTACCCGTTATTCTTGTCAGATTTTAATGAAACTTGAATTTTCTCGACAGATCTTCGAAAAATACTCAAATATCAAATTTCATGAAAATCTGTCCACTGGGAGCCGAGTTGTTCATGCAGATAGACTTGAAGCTAATAGTCGCTGGTCGCACTTTTACGAACGCGCCTAAAACAGAATGCCGTCCTCTTTACATACCGGGTGCAACTGTTCTTGGGGTTGACTTGCGCCTACAGGCATGACACATGCCTTGTTTTCAAAACTTTATTAAATAATGTGTCGGTCTTAGTAAACGATATTGCTCTTACGCGAAACAGGAGGAAAGTGACTTGTTTATGGGGTAGAGAGGGAGATGATGCTGATCAGGTCGAACTTCGGGTACGCTCGGCTGCACTCGGATTGCTGTGACTCGAGTCAATAAGGTGCAATGTCCGCCCGTTGGGTTCTGCCCTGGCCATCCGCCAACCCCTACCATTACAACCCCCTTCCCCGCCAAGTTCCCACCCCCACCAAAACACACCGACATGCGGTGTTGCCTTCCCATCAAGTTCGGTTAGTAAAGCTATAGCCACTTCATACTAAATTTATTAGTGACGCGAAGCAGCCAGGAGATCCTTCTGTCCTTTGTTTACTTGCGCCTGTAATAAAAGGCAATTTTGTACGATGCGGTTCTGAAATCAAGCACAAATGTAAAATGAATTTCTTAAGACATATCATGTATTCCACGGCAAATGTAAAATAATTTCCGCGATGGTCTTACGTAATTCACGTATGAACTATTTAATGCATAGACAGAAGTTTCTTTGCAAAAGTTCTTGTTTCAAGACGTGTAATTATGTCGCGATGCAACGGTATATCTTCTCACAAATATTTAATGCCCCTTACACGCTGTATATCCAGTGATATTTTGACGCTGCATGGGCGGTGCTGAACACGAGTTTAAGACAAATATTCTGTAAACAGACTTGTGATTACGAAACGTTAACAACTTCTTCATATGTTCGAAATTACATTTCCCTTTCAACAGACTGAGTTAAAATGACTGGTCGTAAACGCCGGAATGTCCATTTCAGTTTCTTTTTGTTTTTTGTGGCATGAATTAGAAAGTCACATGATCGAAAATGTGAAATGGATGGCGCACTTAAAATATCTGGAAAGTAATTCGAGGCGCCGGAAAAATTTAAATTCTTCCGTACTTTAAAATAATCGGGGTGTCTGAAGCCCTTCAAGTTTGAGTCCTGAACATGAAACTTACGCTCTTACGAGTCACAAATATAGCAATCTGACTGAATAATAATAATAATAATAATAATAATAATAATAATAATAAACCGTGATAATAAAAAAGAAATATGTCTGTTAACAGACCTTGCAATTTCAGAAGAAGCCGATCCCGATGGCTGCGCGGTCTAAGGCGTAGGTCTGCCGCCGCTCGCTTGCTGGGATTGCGGGTTCGAATCCCGTCGGGGGCATGGATGTATGTCTCTTGTGAATGTTGTGCGTTGTACTGATAGACACCTCTGCGACGGGCTGATCCCTTCTCCAGGGGAGTCATACCGAGCGTCATCAAGTGCAACAATAACCCTCTACACCTACGATGAGTAGGTAGAAGAGGTCGGACCAAAACAAAATTTCAGAAGATAGGAATGTGATCAAGAAAGAAACTGAGAAGATTCTAAAATATAAAGACCTTACAATACAAATACAGCGTATGTGGAACATAAAAGCAAACGTGATACCTAATAATAGGGGTACCTGGAACCATTTCAAAATCATTCAGAAAATACCTGAGCAGACAACAGCCATACTGGGCACTGCACACATACTGCAGAGAGTACTGATGTAAAGGTACAAAACGTTCATCATGGTAAATGGCATTACATGTACCATAAATTGTAAACGCATAACAGCTGCAACATCATATACCACAGAAACATGGGTTGTTTCAGGTATATAACTGTAAATACACTGCAAAAAGGTGACAAATAATAATAATAATGTTATTTATTCTTTTAAGTGGGACTATTTTTCGTCTAACCCTGGGTTGTGACGGTGGTATTTGGTCTCTTCTCCGTTAAATACATATGTTAGTTAAAATTTGTTACCTTATTAAACCACTTACATTTAACTTTGTCTAAAATTCTGCCTAGATCTACAATCAAGGCCTTATTCGTACATGTTAATATCTTCTTATAAGCTACCTCCTCCTCTTCAATCTAACTCTATAACAAAATAGCCATATGACGTCACATGACGGGCTGCCAATAACATTCACGCGCTACCCCACGGCCTCTTTCATCACTTTTTCTTCGTTCATTATGTCTTACTACATAAACTAACGATTGTTTAGTTATAATTGTATTTTCTGCCTCGGTATTTATCTCACACGGAACACCGGTAACCACGACAACTATATTCGATGCTCAACTATTTCTTCTGTCTCAGGGTGTAACTCACAGAGCACACAGTAACATCTGTAACAACGGCAACCACGGTCTGACTCACTCAAACGAAAGGTGTGACTCACATACGGTTTTACAGAGAGGCAGAGATGAAACCTACACAGTTTCCAACACAATATACGTGGTGGGCATAATTAATACAAAACGTGGAACTGGTTTTGTAACAATTTTACGGATAATATATCTTTCATTAGGCACACTCATCTTACCAGAGATGGATGAATGTTAAAAGAATATAAAAATTACTATAGGTCTAAAAACAAACGATAAACAAACTATTAACACTTAAAACACAGTTGATTTAAACAATACTTATAAATTAAATTTCTACCTGACACAGAACACACCGCTCTCCGTTACCAAGGCCAAACACTTAATGCTATTCAGGGAAATAATCGTTGTTCATTATGTGTATCATATGAAGTCCTTATATGCACTCTGCAAAATTGTGTTTTTAGTTGGTCATCACGAGCTTCATATGGTTAATTATCACCTGATGACAGTCCGCTATTCGTTTTGCATATTGATGACCCTGTTACTAGTGACGATAGATGCTTGAACAAGCTGTTATTGACGCTAACTTCACCGTCGCATCACGAATCAACAGCAAAACAGTGTTGATATCTGCCAACTGTTTATCTAATTCCATGTGACGTGGATACATTTTTACTTGAGATCTGCGCTCTTCTAGGTTATTACGCAGCGTCATGTGGTAATTGTTTACCGACGTTTCGGACTCTTTAACCAGTGAAGATGGGACCGATACGTTGTCCCGAAACGTCGGTAAACAATATCCCAGAAGAGCGCAGATCTCATCAACATCGCGACTGAAGCCTAAAATCAACATCTTTACTTTAAAGACGCCTTCTAACTGTTATATAATATCGAATGGATGGATTATCTGTGAATGGTGAACTGGAAAGGATGTGGAAGGAAGCGGCAGACGTCGCCTATTTTAAGTCACTATTCAGGCACTGGCATGGAAGTTACTGAAAAAATCATGAAAACCTGTCAGGTTAGCCAACCTCCGGCCTCGGTGACTAAGCTTCTTACCTCATGAATACGAAAGAGACGTTATAGCTACTTGACAGCAAAGTTTGATCGTGTACCATGGGTCACTTATGAAGTTCAAGTGAATGAAACAACACTGCAGGGCAACTTAGTGGGAAATATCGATGAACAATAAAGAGTATAATATTAAAACTAGTATTATCAATTGATCGCGATGACCCACAATGACGTCACTTGCTCCTGGTGGGAGAGGGGTCCACAGACACCAAAAAAATTACTATTATTACTAGTAGTTTAAAACAGAAGAATTTTAATCACCAAAAATTCCTTAATGCGGCTTTCCATAAGCAGAGTTTACTTTGAAAAATTAATAGCACTTCAAGACCTAGACTTATCATTCAATCCAAAATTCAACACTAACTAAACACATGATGTGTAGGCCTACAATATGTATGTAGGCATGGATGCTGGTTACTGGGTTTTGTTCCATGCAATATGTACTGTTGGGCCCACAACACAGTCGTATCCACTGCATAATCCGTCCGGAGTGTCCAGCATGGCTCTTAAGTTGTAAGTCAATGCAGGACGATAAAGAACTGAAGGTCACAAGTACAGGTATAAAACCAGTCACACACAACACCAGTTTTCATTAATTTACTGACGGCTACATGTTTCGGCTCTAATTTCGAGCCATCATCAGGCCTTTTATAAACCTTGGTACAGAAAAATCAACGTTTATAAAAGGCCTGTGATGGCTCGCAATTAGAGTCGAAACATGTAGCCGCGAATAAATTAATGAAAACTGGTGTTTTGTGTGACTGATTTTATACATATACTTGTGATTTGTCAATACCCACGGAGATGTATCATCTTAAAATTAGAGAATTGAATGTTCAAGTCTCCTAGGGTATGACGCCGTTTGGATGGGTATATAATTACAGACGTTTTGATGCAGCTTGCTGCCTCCATATTCAGGGTACAATAAGACTGAAGAAGGAGGCAGCAAGGTCCTTCAAAACGTCTGTAACTACACACCAATCGGCAGGCAACAGCCAAAGGTGTTAGCTGCACACAAAGCTGGATGTGCCTGAGAGCCAGTGTGGAAGCTACGGAGAACAGACAAACCTATTGTGTCTGGCAGGAATTGAAATCCTTCCTCAGTCACCCAGCACGTAACCCAGTCACTACATCGACTGAGCTACCTGGGGTTCCCGGTTCAGAAAAACGAAATAGCTGAGTCACTTTCATCGTGTAACGTGTTCGTCTTAGTCAAGTGTATAAAAAGAAACAAAAAAAAGCAGTCCAATAAAGACCTCACACCTTGTTTACCGTCTCTCATCCTTCTTTTGACCTGTTTGGACAGCAGGTAATGACACTGATCACTGTCGATAAGCTCACATTAGGATTACTTCAAGGCCACCCTTAACCTTTTAACGAGCAGCGGTAATCATATATGCCGCTGGGTTTAACTTTAAACAGATCAAAAGTTTTGACAAGACAGAACATTTATTAGTTTAAAATTGTTCTAAGAATCAACAATTAAAACTGTCCCGAACATCGTTAGCCACTTTATATTATATATACCGCGCATTTCGATAATTAATTAATTTTATTTCAATCCAACAAATGCACTACACTTATTTTTAATGATTTCTTGTCCCTACATATGTTTCGACACAAAGGTATGCCGAAACATGTGTAGGGACAAGAAATTATTAAAAATAAGTGTAGCGCATTTCTTGGATTGAAATAAAATTAATTAATCCTTAGTCACATTAACATCATATCCAGACATCCTGTGTGTTTTCTGTGAGGTACGATCCAACGTTTTATACATTACTCGGATCACCTTCGCCTGTTCATCAACCGTACAACAACAGCTCAGTCGCCGGCACGTCACTGCATAGGGTAAGGTTCGAGCCCAGGTCAGTCCTTGAGAGATCTGTGGTGGACATGTAGAGTTGAGACAGGGTTTTCTGCAAGTAATCGGTGTTCCAGTGGCCGCGCGGTCTAAGGCGCGGTTTCAAATCCCGCCGGAGTCATGGATGTCTGTCTCTTGTGATTGTTATGTGTTGTCAGGTAGAGGTCTCTGCATCGGGCTGATCACATGTCCAGAGGAGTCCTACAGAGTGTGGTGTGTCTGAGTGTGATCGTGAAGCTTCGACATTGGGGCGGCCCTGGTCCACCAGGGGCTGTCGCGCCATGGAAAAAAAAAAAATCGGTGTTCCCCTGCCAGTATTATTCCACCAGTGCTCTATACTTATCCTCATCCTAATACTACTTTCATCAGAAGGCAAAGCGGGTGAAACCGGGGAGTCTTAAAACAAAGAACGCTCCTTCGGGTGTCGGGAGCACTGGAGACAGACGCACTTCCACACTCTTCTGTTCGCTGGTTACAGAGTTTATCAACATTACGACACTGACTCTCAAAAACACACTATCTAGTCAGAAACCCTGGGGGGGGGGTTCGACACCAAGCCGGAATATCTGACTAACCGTCAGGCGTAACGTGACGTAGTCAAACGATTAATCAAGACAATAAAGAAAAGCCACGTATATGTCGTCATGCTGAAGATAACTATATGAAACACAAACGCCACATTTGTGAACAGTCATGCACTGCCATGCTTGTTACGATTAACACTTGCTGTACACAAGAGGGTTCCGCTGGATTGGAACATACATTGCGTGTTTACGAGGAAAAATGATGAAATCATATCACTATTGCAATAATCACATGTGGTCATGCCAACAGCGGCTGACAAAAGTCTTTTGCTCCATTCGAACGCGTCAGCAGTAAGGCCTACATCGCGTGAGTTACACAAAATTAAAATCACGTTACTGGTTAACTCAGGCGGTTTGCCGTCCTTTTCTCGACGCAGCGGCCCCGGTTCGCTCCCAGGACAGTCCATGGGGTATTTGTAATGACCTAAGTGGTACTGCCACAGATTTACATCCGAATACATCCATTTTCGAGAACTAATTGTTCTCTGGACTTTGTTCATCGTCCGGATATCTAAAATCATGACGTTTCAGAAGCTGGATCTGCTTCCGAAACGTCATGATTTTAGATTTCCGGACTATGGACAAAGTCCAGAAACCAATTAGTTCTCAATGTTACATACCGTCGTCAGAACCTTTTGGAATTTACATCCATTTTCCCTTGTCAGTTATTATTCCACCATTGCTCCAAGATGGACAGTGCGTCCATGGAGGAAGTAGTTCCAGACACAGACAGTCTCACCCCACCCCGTTTGAAGAGCTAAGACAGACGTGTGCCTGGGTCAAATCACAGACTCATAATATGTATGAGTGTAGGGTAGAGGTAGAGGTAGAGATTCACGTATTCTTAACACTGACATTTTCGCGTCCGCTGTATCTTCATGGTGAAAGCCCCCGGTACCCATCGGATACGAAACTGAGTGGGACCACAAGGCCAGAGCGGTGTGGCAGCGTCGAGAAAGACACTCTCCAACTTGCGCAATTTCATACTTACGCTATTTTTAAAAAGCATGAAATAACATTTTTTAACGCGCGCTGCACTTTTCGTTGCGGGAATGGAGGCGCAACGAGGTGAATGTGACTGAAGAATACTGATGGGCGATAACACAGTCGATGGGGTGGTCATGCCGTGGCCTATCAGGCTTGAGGGTGTTGGACTTCGGATTTCAACTGGACTCCCTTCTACGTACACAGGCCTATAGGGTTCACCATATGTATATTTCAGCCGGACCTACCGGGACTTTAGTGTTGCGTGCATCCAGGTGTGCCTTACCTTCTTGTACCTGCCGGAAATCAAACCTTGTCGTCTAAACGATAGCACAGACACTGCACCCACTGAGCTATCTCAGTTCAGAAGCCATACGAGTTTTTTCCGTATTAATTGTGTCACCAAATATTGTAACAACAATAAAAGTACAAAGACTAGAATGGGCTGGTCATCTGGTAAGAACGTCTGATGACAGGACCGTAATTAAAGTATTTCTGGGAGAACCAGGTGGAAGAAGAAGCGCAGGAAGACCAAAATTAAGGTGGTTGGACTGTAATGAGAATGACCTGACATCAATGGATGTTAAGAGATGGAGGAAGAAAGCAGAAGACAGATCTGTATGGGCTATCACTCTGAAGGAGGTACTGGTTAGACTATAAGGACCGTATGCCAAAGAAGAAGATTAACCGTGTCAGTGCGTTCGACTGAAATATTCAAAATGCAACTAACGGGTCCAAGTAAGTAATTTAGAACCCGACAATTAAGGCGTAAGTTAACACTAATAATATAAGTCTGCCGTGTAATTACTGAGCTTGTAGTCTGCATTACAAAAACCTATTTGAAGGGTTATGATAATATCTTATCGTATCTGTCGTTCAAGCCGCTTTTTTTCCAAGAGGTTAGCACACCTTAATTCTGTATTCGTATCCTACTGTCTCTACGAGTCCACCTTCATTTAACGAATTTTTGGGTTTCATAAACAAGGGCATTTATTGACCACCTGAACAACTACAAGACTTCTAAAAAAACGACCCTGCACTATGGAGTTAGTTGGCCTGGGTGTATAATATTGTGACAATCTGCTTCGGATGGGCTTAGCCTCAGGGTCTCATACCAGATGCAGCTCTAGCCGATTAGCAAGGTTATAGGTCAGTGCCTAATATATATTACACAGGTCAAGCCCGCTTAGAAACACTGAACTTTGTACAAAAATAAAATACTCATAACAGGCAACGGAGTAAAAAATAATCTCTGCTAGTACCAAAACTCCCTTACCAATCTAGGGCTACACCATTTGACTAACTCCATGGAGCAGAATCTTTCTTGGAAAGCTAGTAGTTCTTCATCTACTCAAGAAATACCCCGTATTTTATTAAATTCAAATGCCCATTACCGTGTTCACAAGAACCCGCGACGTGTCTCTGTCATGAGTCAGACCAATCCAGTCCACACCCAACTGATTTAAGATTCACTTTAATATTATCCTCCCATCTAAACCTAGGTCTTACAAATAGTATCTTTCCTTCACCTCTCTTCTCCCCCATACGTGTCACATGCCTCGCCCATGTCATTCTTTTTTATTTGATCACCCCAGATAATACCTGTTGAGGAGTACAAATCATGAAGTTCCTCGATGTGTACTTTCCTCCAGTTCCCTGTTATCTCATCCCTCTCGGGCCCAAATATGTTCCTCACCAAACAATCCTCGAAGACCGTCAGCCTACGTTCTTCCCTCAATGTGAGACACCAAGTTTTACACCCATATAAACCATTCGTTAAGAATGAAAATCCACGAGACTATAAAAAAAAATGTACAGCTGAAGCTCACGCAAGCATAACGAACATGACAGCAGTTAGCATGTAACGACAAGGCAGATCTGCCAGGTTGATATTTTAGTGCCTGCAGTAAGGGTAGTGGTGTTCGCCAAATTCTAACGTATGCCGACCTCCCTGACTATACTGTTGCATCCCCCCCCCCCCTGCCAGCCAATAAGACAGCCCTGCCACCAATGTCTCATAGGACACTTTGCTACTGACGTGAACTTAGTTTTACATAGGAAATGGGAGTTGGGTTCCAAACAACTTCAGGTATAAGTTGTTTGTTAGAGAACTCTGAGCCTGTGTGCATAGAAGTCTGCACTCACAGTTTAGGGGCTGGGAGGAGGGGGGGGGGGGGGCGCACCAGCTCTCAGTATCTGACTTAATTACATGGTTAGTACAAGAAATGTGACGACAGCCAGCCTTCGCCTACACTCAAAATCTGGCCGTATCCTTACCCCTACAACGCGCATAACGCAGTCTACACAAATCAGAGAAAGTTCTGTTTCCAGTTCTTGTCTAATTCTTGCACACGTGTGTACAGAAGCATTTCTGTGTTCGTCTTTTATCGTCAGAATGTCCTGGGACAGCCAAGAAAAATACGTACCAGAAACACAGTGAAAAATCTTATCACACAATCAGACTTTAAGTATAGTGTACATACATAGTCAGTGCTGAACCATACCACATAACATTACACCAACAACAAACAACCATATAACAGTACGAAAACAATAACAAACGACATAACCGTATGAAAACAACAAACAACCACATAACAGTGCGAAACTAACAACGACCAACCACAAAACAGTATGAAACCAACAACAAACAACCATATAACAGTACGAAAACAACAGCAAAGGTCATAACTGTACGAAAATAACAACAAACCACATAACAGTGCGAAACTAACAATCAACCATATAACAGTATGAAACCAACAACAAACAACCATATAACAGTACGAAAACAACGACGACATAAACTGTACAAAATCAACAACAAACAACCATAACAGTGCGAAACTAACAACAAATAACCACATAACAGTACGACACCAATACCAAACAACCATATAACAGTACGAAAACAACAACGACATAACTGTACGAAAGCAACAACAAACAACCATAACAGCGCGAAACTAACAACAAACAACCATAACAGCGCGAAACTAACAACAAACAACCACATAACAGTACGAAACCAACAAGAAGCATGTCCAGAAGAACGAAACAAGTGGGCATGTGACGAACTTATAACCTACGTTTGTAGAGGACACTGGCGATGACGACAACATAACCGTCGAAATGCGTGTCTTAAATAAAAAAACAATTTTGATAAAGGGCAGTTGGTACTTTATAACAACATGAACTACTTTATAAGCCACACGCAATGCAAAACAAAGTTTGAAAATAAATTATCAGTTTAAGATTTAAAGTTCTAACGTCGGTACTGCTGAAGATTCAAGTCTACTGGGATATTACGCTTCGTCGGTGGGTAAACCGCTCGCGAAGTTTCGACGGATCGTAGTGCATCTTTAGGATCACGTAGTCCAGACAGAGAGAAAATTGTGAAAGCTGTGGACAATATGGAGCTTCACCTCCAGTTCATTCAGTCTTTGAAGATTACAGTAACGGGCCTAAGCAAGCGACTGATAATAAATGAATGTGGTGAAATCACCCGAATTCTGTATGTGTGTTGGTTTATTGTTAGGACAAGACACTGTTTTAAATGCTGAGATTACTTAGCTGCCAATGAGGTATGACTACATCATTATGAAGTGGGAGAAAGTGTTAGCGGTCTCTGTCACGTGCAATGTGACATCTGTCTGCAGAACATGACAGAGGACAGTCGGTCATGAAAGCCAAGCCAAAGGCCGAAATAGACCTTGCGGCATTACTGTGTGTTTGATCTTGTTGTTTATATATCTGTCACCTGTCACCTCATATCTGTCGCATGTCATCGTCCGGACAGACAAAAGGGAGGGCAGTTAAAACACTTTAGAAGTCTGTGTTGTCTGGTGCCCGTTTGTTGACTGCGGATAGAGCTGTTTAATGAAGGACTCTACATACGATGACGGCGCTGGTAGATCATCCACTGAAATTTCAAAAGATATAATCCAGAAATTTTAACCGTAGACTGAAATAAATACACCCAGCCCTTGTGTTACGCCCGTTTGTTTTACGCCTTTCCGCTTTAACGCCTTTTACATAATAAATAACACTACGTATTCCGTCTGATACAGCCTTTATTTATTATTATTATTTGTTTCAAACACTACATGTTTCGATCAAGCCGATCATCATCAGGTGTTTATTTAAAAAAAAACTTAAAACTAAATGTAAATTTTTGCGTGATCTCATAAATTATGTAAAATATACTTACTGATATACAATTTTTATATACGGCCAATTTTCCAGAATGCAACTAGGGCGTAAAATAAAGGCTGGGTGTACTACATAATCTGGCACAGGATAGGCACCAGTCGCGGGCTCTTATGAACACGTCACTGAACCTTCAGTTTCCATACAATTGGGGACTTTCATAACTAGCTGATATACTCTTCGGATTCCCAAGGACATCGCTGCATGAATTTAGTTTAATGAATGCTAGGTTCACATTACGGACCCAAATGCGGCTGGATCTCATTTTGTATCACCCATGACCTTGATAGAACATAATATTCGCAAAAAAAAGAAAGTCCTGCAAATTATTCCGATGACATTCAGGTGGGCAAACGGCGTAACGGGTAATCACTGACAGACAGACAGACGCGTAATATGACGAAGGTGACGCAAATACCGATGTTACTCTACTGCGCAGAGCAACGTGAGAAGAGATGACTGTCACATCTCACTTGGCCTGTTCTTCGATATGCACTTCACACTGACCACAAAACAATCGGCTATTTGCCTTTACATGCTTAATGACTTCAAGGTCGAAAAGTACTGAGATAGTAAATACGCTGTGATAATGGTAAACATCGTGACTATAACGCTATGGCGTATATTATGATGGGAATTTTACAGAGTCAAAAATTGGTTTAAACCCTTTCGTTAATAAGCCATCTTAAGGGGAATGAAGTACTGTTGCACTAAAACCACACACTTATTTCAACACAGAGCCACCGGCCCGTTCACAGCAGTGTAAACACAGAAGGGTTTATTGAAGTACTGTTGCACTAAAACCACACACTTTTTTCAACACAGAGCCATGGGCCCGTTCACAGCAGTGTAATACTAACACAGAAGGGTTTATTGACGAGCGTTTGAAAGCGATTTTCGCCAAATATTTGAGACGTCTGTTAAGACCGTTCCAGCCGACAGAGCCACAAAGACATGGAGGCCAGTCTGACGACAGTCAGTCACAAAATTAGTGTATATGGCGTACAATTTCATAATGAACCTACTACAGTGACCAAGCTACGAACTGCACGATCCAGAGTTCGATTCCGAGCCGAAGTAAAAGATTTTTCTCTTCTACAAAATGTCCAGACCGACTCTGGGGTCCATCCAGCCTCCAATCAGTACACGGGGGTTTCCCAGGAGTAAATCAGCCAGGCCGTGAAGCAGGGCACTCACCTGTATCTAGTTCTGAGGTTAAGAATGAGTGGATATACAATTCTGCTCCAAATAGATGCCTTTACATTGTCCACAGAGACAACTGTACCTTTTATTAAAGAATTTACACTGACTGTAGTTCTAGAAGAATTTGCTACCGAACGATTCTAATCTGTTTACGACGTTGAAGTAAAATATTGGCGACTACAAACTTAAAGATGATCACGGCGCTGAAAAGGCTGTGACACGATGGCTGATGAAAAAGACACGGACATTATCAACAGGGAACAGAAAAGCTCGTCCCACGATATGATAAATGCCTCAGTGCGACGGAGAGTGTGTGAAAAGTATTAGCATGGCAATACAATTAAATCCGAGCTGTCCTTATTAGAGTTTAAAGTAAGGAACCAAAAATATTTTAAAGTGTAAACCGGTTTTCTGACCGACCCTCGTACAAACAACACACAAGCGTAATGAATCTTCGCCAGCTGTGCTCTTGTTCGAATTATATCTGTCTGGAATCGAATCTTAGTCGCAAAGCCCGATGCCTACTGGCTATCCCGAATAAGAGGACATAACAGTCATGAAATGAAAGAACTAGGGACTTCAGTATTGCACCTAAGTTTTACAACTGACAGAGAAGTTTCAGAACTTCCGTTGGCCGTGACCTGGATCAGAGTTTAGTCGTCGGTCTCTCCGAGCGGAAGCCCGGATTTGATCCTGAACCAGTCCATATGGGATTTGTGGCATTAAGACAGGGTTTTCTCCCGAGTACCTTAGTTTTCCCCCGTCAGCATAATTCCATCAATGCTCCTACTCTCTCATTCATGTAACCTTAACAATCTATAGCATCGTAAATAACGCATTTAAATTAAATTGACTTCCGTTTATTTCAATCAAATACTATGATACAGCAGTCGTCTTCGTCGTTTGAAATTCGAGAGCTCCAGAATTCAATCCTAAAGTTTTCCAATTGTTTCCTGTGCTGGAAGAAAATATTGACATATTAGAGGAACCCGTTCCAGACGTTTCGAGGGAACGTAGTTCCTTCAAATTCAAGTGTCAAGATGTCCGAGAAGACAGACAGACATCCAAACTCTTGAAGATGACGGAAATACGATCCTCGGGCTCCGCTTACCCAGTGACGCAGCAACTCAAAAATCGTATCGAAATACAGTCGAACCCGGTTATAACGACACCGGTTTATACGACAACTCGCCCATTGCGTCAGATATTCCGTGGTACCAATTAATTCCTCACTGTTAGCCATAACATTATACTATTCGGTTAGAACAACACTCGTTTATAACGATACAAAATATTCAGTCCCTCTCATGATGTTATAACCGAGTTCGACTGTACTTGTCTAACATAAATTTGTACATACTGATAGCATTACCATCGTCACAGTACTCCAGAGCCTAATCCCTGAACACGGAAGCATAGTCCTGTACCCGCAAAAGCAAACAATGCAGTGTGATGTTAAAATGCCTCATTTATTCTATTTGTGAATGTGCGTTAGCCCAGTTTCATATCCGGCCGTTGTTCAACTGGCGCTGAAGCAGCATCTGTAGTGACGTTTCTGTTGCCACTACTTTCCCTGTGATACAGACTAACTAAAGGGGACTATTTCTGGATGGCGATATTTCTCGATCTTTCGGCACAAGTCACAGCAGTAATATAATGCTACTTCTTCTTCCGAGTGACGGGTAAAGAATTCCCGACAAGAAAACTCACACATGGTAGACTGAACTACGCATCACACGAAGATAGCTGCTGAATTTCGGTTCTATAAAAAGTATGCCAGGGTTCAAGAAGAGAGGGCTAAAAAATCTTTATATAAGTTTAAGAAATGTAAACTAAAATTCGGCCGAAAACACATTTACCACAAGAATTTAAAAGAAAAATGGAATCAAGACATGAGGATTCATGACTTGTGGGATGTTACCGAAGTTTCATAGAAAAGCGGTGTCTCCGAAACGTCGGACGCCACTCGCCCAACGACAGAGGGTCACATACAACAAGAACTGAATCCTCAGCAAAATCTCTTTGAGAACATAAAGTCTTGAAGAAGCATACATGTTCTGGTAAAACGCGCTAATTCTAATTTTAGGCCTTTGGTGCTAAATGTGTGGTTTGGTATACAGGTACAAACGTTTTCGAGGAAGTCGCTGCCTCCATCTTCAGGGCAGTCCAAAACTCACCTTCGACTGGAATCATTATCAACACAGCCACAAGAGCCACTGTTTTTGCGTGTTAATTCCTACTTAAGTAAAGTTTCATTTAAGCCTGTTCCAGCTTACGTAACCGAAGTGCAAAACACTGACGCTATTCAGCAGGGCGCTTCACGAAAAGCGAGTAACCCCTCAGATGGTAAAAATTCCCCGTTCTTTATAAAACCCGAAGCGAAGAGCTGCAGTAAGAAAGGCCGTAATTTGTACATGCAGTGTCCACCGCTCTGTACGAGTATATCGTCTGCGTATAGGAAAGACGAGACAACAGAGGAAATTTCTTACAAACACAAGAAATACCGACTAGCAAACACACGAACGCACGCACTCACACACATAACATGAGATGTAAAATTATATATATCCATGTGGGATTTGTGGTGGACAAAGTGGCATTGGGAAAGGTTCCCCCCCCCCCCCCCCTCGAGTACTTCGGTTTGCCCCTGTCAATTTCATTCCACCGGTGCTCCATTACATGGAAAAATGAGAAAAAACTAATCATTTTCTTAATCATCATCATCATAGGGTTGCACAATAAGCCTCAAGGCTGCGGTGCATCCGTAGCATCTGCTGCGAGGCCCTTCAAAACAAAAAAACAAAAAAAATATATATATATAGAAAACAACATAATCTGATATTTCACGCCCAAAATGTAATAACTGTTGTAACAAAAATAATAAAAATTCGAACCTCGGTTCAGAAAGTTCGGGGTCTGTTGATGTAAACACAAAGTAAAGCTTATGAGTTCTCAAATAACGTAATATGCTATGTGATGTCTTATAGGCCTAATGACAGTCTTGTGTTTCCTTCGAGAAATTTAATTTCCATTCATCTACAAGGAAGCGCATGTAATTCTGTTACGCGTATGACAAGGCCTTGGTGCGTATACGTAGTTCACACGGTTACAATGTTCAGTATATGGGGACAGAGTAAGTACTAAATGTGGCTTAGAATGTGCTTTCAGTTCAAAGGAAAGGGGAGCCTAAGGTTACCGTCTTTTGGGGAGTGACGCCGTATAGTATGATAGGTATATACCGAGATTTCGAACAAATCTACAGTCTCCATCTTCAAGGTTGAATATTTCTTATACCCTTAAGATGAAAGTAGCAGGTTCCTCTGAACCGCTGGAATGTACCAGAAAACACGGTGTAATTTTCCAAAAGATGGTAAACTTTCACAGTTATAGCCCCATGAACCTTAAAACTCGCAGAAATAAAATTTCAGGGAACGATAGTTCCATGCTTACATATATAGCCTATATTATATAACACATTATGTAATACATAACATATAATATATATTACAAAATACGCACTTGTCTAGTTTTCATTTATCCTTCCCTCTCTTTCACCCATTTTACCCTTTTCCTTACTTTTTCTTCTACATTTCCTGCTCCTTCATCTTTTCCAATTTACGAACCATTATTAAGAACAACAACAACTCCAGTGGCTCACTGCTTATCGCCAACAAACAAAACCTAAAGAAATTGTTTTGCACAACAGTTGTGGTGTTACTGTACATGCTACACAACATTACCTAACCTTACTGCATTTTTTCAAAGACCTACTACAATACATCATTTCATGGCCTCAAGTAGCGTTAGTGCCGCGTCTACATCACAAGTTCGCCCGTCCGCCATGTTGCTGTTAACGATTGTAGGAAACTGGAAACTATTGCATTGGGTTGGCGTCAAATGGCATAACGTTCGTACCAAATGCTCCAAAAATTGAAATGAGAAACAAACACACACACACACATACACACACAGAGCAAAAATAAACATAAACAAAAAGAAAAGTGAGTCAAAAATATGATTTTTCTACGTGATAATTTTTTCTATGAGCCCAATTACAGACACCCCCTGACTTACGAAACAGTTACGTTCCGGAAGGTGTGGCGCAAGTCGAATTTTGCGCAAATGGGAACTGAGTATACATATGGCCAATTATATACGCATATATATGGAGTCCAGTTGATATCCAGGCACCAACACACTGGAAACTGATGTCCCGCAGCATTACTGCCCCGCCGTCTGTGTTATCACCCAGCAGTATTCTTCCGGAACCTTCGCCTCGTTGCGTTTTCATTACCGCTAGGAAATATTCGGCTCAAGTTTCAAAAATATTATTTCATTTTTTTTTTTTTTACTTTTAAAAAATTGCTTAAGTCTGGAATTGCGTGACTTGAAAACGCGTAAGTCGGGACGCGATAATGGGTCAGCGCTACGGCTGCTTAGGGGTAGTATCCTAATAATCTATGGCCTCAAGAGATGTCGCCACTGAACGGTACATAAATATAACCTTGACTGGAAACTCGTCAATCTCTAGACGCATTAATTATTTCTATCGGTGCTATGTGGAAAATAGTACGCTGATAGTTACCAATAACGATTCATTTATCAAAGGATATTGCCCACGGTACACTGGTTTTCCCAACCCAAACTAAGTTTCTCCACGTGTCCCTGTCTCTAGTACCCTCTTCTAGAGTGTCCATAGTTAGTCGTACTCCGTCTTATATCATTTTCATCCCTCTTTCTTGGCGTCTTCCCTTGCTTCGTGTTTCCTCTGGTTCCCATTCCAGGATATTCTGTGGCAATCTATTTCCAAGCGTTATTTCCAAATAACGATCCAATAATCAAATCAAGTAAAATTAGTTGGACCGGGTACTTAGAATACATGTAAAAAAAAAATAAGAAACCCGAAGTTTTGTGCAGAAAATTTTATGGAAAGAGGTCACATGGAAAAGCGAGACGTAGATGGGAAGATAATCATGAAACACCTGTTAAATAAACAGGTTCTAGTAATGTGAAGTATCTCATGGAGGACAGAATCCAGAGCACTTTAGCGTTCACGACAACATACACTTCCTGATGATCGTTTTAAAGAAAAATACAATGTTTATGAAATATTCAGTCCGTCTTTTCAATTACATGCCCATTACACCTACCATTCTCTCGCTATTACACCGTGACACTGTTCCTTGAACACGAAGCGAAGTAGTGTCATTGATACAGAGCTTCTTTTTTTTTTTTTTTTCGGAATTTCCGTTGTCACATTTGTAAACAATGTAAAACTATGTTAATAAGCCTATGGCGACCGGAAGAAATGTGTACTTTCTTTAGCATTTGATGATAACAACATTATGACCTCGCACAACACGGTTCAGTGTACTGACAAATCAGAAACTTATTTAAATATTTTAGTGCCGGCAGGTCGAGGATTAGAAACATGGCACACATAAACTTAGGATACGGATTTTATATTGCTTTCACCGTGCATTTTCACTTGGTATTCAGTAACCAACAAATGCACAAACATAAATGCATCGATATTCATAAAAACTATAAAGTAGTTCGGAACATTAAAATTACGGAGTAAACTGTCCTGAATTCTACGTTCTTCTTTCCTGCACACACGACCTGAAGTGTTCAAAGTAGGCCTACCAAGCTCAAAACACGCTTAAAGCCGAATTCAAAATCCAACTTGACATCCTGGGTCGCAAAAAAAAAAAAAGGATATAATGTCAAATTCCATCGTCGTTTCTCATTTATAAATTCTTCAATGCAGAAAAAAAAGCAAGGTCGTGAAATACTCATTGTTTTCAATTTTGCAGAGTCTCCTGGGTGTATTATGTAATAAGAATAATAAGTTTGCAACTGTGGGAACTTATTTGAATACTGACTGAACATATTAACATAAGTTTTTAAAGAACACTTTTTTTAATTTCGACTACAAAATTTACAATCACTACAAGTGCTAAAACTAAACATTTTCAAAATTATTAAGTGATTAGAAATGATGGGTGGGCGAGAGAGTAGGATAACATCCAGCAAGACTCTGTTTGTGATAACTGTACCATAAATGACAATCTAGTGTTATTGAATGAAAAAACTGTTACCGAAAAACTATACGAATCAAAACGTGAGCGGGCTAAGTCACAAAACTCTGGAGGCCTCGTGTCTGACAGGCCTGATTTAAAACTAGCTAGACCACAGCGGTTCTTAATTTCAGCTTCCCAAACGGAAACGTCTGACCTTCATATACCACAGAATATTCTTAACGCTTCCTTCCAAACAGAACTCCTTTTTTGTGTGTACGCATTTGTTAAAGCCTGCTAGAACGTGTGAAATAAAGACCGAAGAGAAAGAAAAAGAGGGGGTACGATAAACAACCCTCAGACGACGAAGCAGTGCACATGCTGCGCCCTCCAAACAACACAATCAGCATAAGGGTGGAAAAGAACAGAATGACGATACGTCTGGTTTCGTCAGGGTGGGGTGTGAGTGAAGGGAAATGGGTTTACTGCAACATCAGGAATATCCTTTAAGTCACTGATAGATTTCACACAGCCTGTCTTTCTGGCTCCACACATAACGTGTCCTACAACAGCATCTATAAACAGGGTCCACGCATATTTAACACGCTTCTCCTTGCTCTGTACTCAACTAGTTTTAAAATAACTCACCTAATTGAAATAACGGTGGGCTCTACACTCTATACGCTACAGAATGCATTCAAAGACGTGTTAACATTACGAAATGACAAACATGAGACATTCTGGGTTCTTACAGCAGTGTTGCTGAAGATTCCCAAGTCTTCTGGGATGCAACAGCGTGTCGTCACCCACTGACAAAGCATCACACCCCAGGAGACTTTTTTTTTCTATCCCATTACAGGCCTGGACAGACCCTTAGGGTTCCAGGAAGTTGAGGCTCCCAGATTTCAAGACAATCGGCACATGAAGGTGGTAAGGTTGTCAGCCCTACGCACCGGCCGCCTTTACCCCCAGGAAATATTCCTGGTACTCATTTCTGTTAGAGGCTGAGTGGACCCCAGGGCCATAGTGCGGCTGGAAGGATTATGTCAATGAAAAATTCCAATGACACCATCGGGAATCGAACCCGCGACGTTCCGGCTTGTAGCGCAGTGCCTCAACCAACTGCGCGAAGAAGGCGATTTAGAATTTGAAGTTCGCACGTTTGTCATTGTTTAGTTCAAGGTCCGTGAATTTCGGGACGAGGCTAAGTTATAATGTATTTCTCACATTCCGATATTTTGCAGTGACAGAAGCTTCTTAACAAACTTAACGGGATTCCATTTGCATAAATATCAGGTTTTCTATGGCGGGGGCGTAGTTTCACTCCCAGGACAGGCCATGTGGATTTTGTGGTAGGCAAAGCAGCAGTGGGACAGGTTTACGTCGGGGCGAATTGGTTTTCCCTTGGGCATTATCTTGTCCATTAGTGCTTCATACTGATTCTTGTACAAGCCGGGGGACGGACAATGAGACTCTCAGAAGACACGGGTTCTGACAGTCGGTCTTAACCCGTTCAAGTAGTTCATTCAGTGGCCTGTCTTACAACAGGTCCATAGCCTCTTCCAAAGACAGTGACCCACAGACAGAGTGCTTCTTCTTTCAATTTCCAATAGCCTCTCGTTTCCTTAAGGTAATCCACTAGCTGCTTACGTCTTCTTCCTCGTCTTCCCTTCACTTTTATCCTTCCTTCTAACTTTCCTTCAATCACGTGTTTTAGAAGGCAGTTTCTACGCAAGATGTGACCAATCCAGTTAGCCGTTCTTCTTTTTTATTGTATGTAGGATATTCCTCTCCTCCTTGACTCTTTGTTATACTTAATTTTTCACACGATCGGTCCAACTGATATTCTCCATCTTTATCCACCACCACATTCAAAAACTTTCCAGGTATTTCTGATCTACTTGCCGAAGTGTCCACGTTTCAGCACCATACAAAGCTATGCTCCAAATGTAGCTCTTTACTAGTTTCTTCCTTAAATTTAAATCCAGTTTGCTGGTGAAAAGAGTTGCGTTCTTGTTGAACGCTGCCTTTGCCATGGCAATCCTGGAATTAATTTCACAAGTAGTACGTATATAAAAATCAACGTTGATTCATGTCAAAATAAAATAACTGAAAAGTGAATAAAATTCCTTAATTTCTGTCTGACAGACATGCCGCCCTCCGTTCCTTGATCCGTTTTAATTGACACAAAAGGTCAAAGAAATGACGATGCACGCATACGGTAATGTCCATCAGCTTTCGGTAAGCATGCAAAGCGTTCAGTTATCAACGAACGGTTTATTAACAGGAATGACAAAACAGTGAAAGCTGTCGAGTTTCATGAGCTTCATTGCCAGCGTCCACAACGATTATCTGAAGGCGGTGGGGGGTAAAACCCCAACACAATGGGTATTTTAGACTACAATTGACTGACCCAGGGGGTATTAAAACCGTCAAAATTGGTCTTCCGTAACATTAGCTATTGGTACCATCCACCGGTGAGCTTGAAATAGTTCCTAGTTAAGGATCTTTATTTTACTACATGATGGAAATTAACTCACTTATTCTAGGTTAATCTCAATTTGAGTAGTAAAGTAATACAGGGTGATTCAGACAGCACGAAACCCAAATATTTAGCTATGGATCACGAACGGTCGCATTGATTACGTCCCAACTACTTGTCAATTCCCTGGCATTTCATGCCAAGTTGAGCCGTGAGTCATTCGCCTCATTCACGCCAGATGGCAGGCTGCGTGAACCTTAATACCCCGCTAGTCCAATGTTGTCATACAGTATCTGCATCATGACGTACACATTGCAGGAGCGTGTGTTTCTTGTACGAACCTACTGGGTTACCGGCTCACACCGCGTGATACAGACGGAATACAGGAAAAAGTTTGGTGGACGCAACGTGCCAGCTACCCCAGCTGATCTGCAGCTAAATATTTGGATTTCCTTATATATGAATCACTCTGTAGTATAAACAGAATAGCATACGTCATACTTTGCTTACGACTCGAAGATTTAACAAATGGATGGCGTTTTGGCATTTCAAATTCAGAATTTGCTCAAAAACACATATGCTTTGTCACCACTACATTTCAACTTGTCTTCAGAATAACTCATCAGGAAATTCAATGGAATTTAGGATTGATCAAACTAAATGAAACACATCAACTACTTAATTATGCTGATGATGTTAAGGTAAACACATTAATAAAATTAATACTACACGTAAAAACACAGAAACTATATGCTATTAGGGTGGTTGACCCAAAAGCAAACTCAATAAAAACAATGTCATTGGGCACGCCATGAAGGCGTAGGAGACATGGAATTACAGCTTCACTCATTCTTAAACTCGGCACAAATTAAAGTTCTCAGTTTCGCGCCCCGTCCGCTTTACCCCCGGGTACCCATTAAATAGGGGGCCAGATGGGCCCAACAACCGGTCTGAATGTTTTGGAAAATAGAAAAATCACTTGCCCCTGCCAGGAATCAAAGAGCGAATCAGCCCATACGTTTATCACTATACCGACTACGGTATACAAGCTCTCACTGAAAAAAAAAAAAAGACTATATTTACAAGCCTTGTTACCTGAATGTAAGGTAAAATTTACTACTTCTGTGGGTATACAGCGTCAAAAGCTAAGAAACTGGGAATCGAACAGGTACCTTCTGAACGTGTCCCTTCTGTCCCTACTAAGACAACTGTCTTGGTAGTTCCTGTCTGTAATCGGCTTAGACAAAGTTCATGTTACTTTCCTCAAGCTGTAATAGACGACGAGACGATGAGATTCGAATGACGCACTTTAGAATGCGTCATCCGAGTACGAGCTGAGACAATTTGCTGTTAAAAACGCCTGTCTTTTAATATGCTTACAGAGACATCGTGGTCTCTTTCCTTTCGCGCGTTATGAAACCAGTACAAGTGTACCAATAGCTAATTACTGCATCGTGCAGATCATTCGCGTTCGCACTCATACCGGTAAGTGCAAAAGGTTCTGGAAGCCAATAAAAATATTTTAATTTAAAAACTGTTGATCAGCCCATCGCCTAATCATGAAATAAATACGCAATGCAATCACGACAAGCGGAATCTGACGCCGTTCCCTTGCATGTATATGTTTTATTTCTCCTAGAAGCACAAACAAAGCTCTGTGTCTGATGTATGAACACACTAATTTATGCACACACACACACACACACACACACACACCACACACACACGCACAACTTCAAAAGTGTGGCAGTGTTGTTTTTGTACTTAGAATAGAGGTAAATGCGGAATTTTAAAAAGATGTATAACTTTGTAATTACTACATGTTTACCGGACCAAAAATTCAATTCACACAATTTAAGGGCCCTGTGTTCTGTGCTCAGTTCATTTAGTATAGAACAAGAACTAATACTACTGTTCATCAGTCTTACAGCCGTTACCCTTACGTGCCTGCTTTTTAAACCCACAAACCAGATTACCAAAACAATTTACTCTTCTTCAGGGTCAACTGTATTCACAGCGGAATAAATTATGTAGGTCTCCTTTAAAAATACACGAAGTAGAATACAAACGTCATTCTATCAGGACAGGCTCTATTACTTATGTCCACATGGAATTCAGTTTCCAAACTTACGAGGACTCGTGTACACTCAATATGGAAGAAACGCCTTCCGTTGTCAAGGTAACTCATGTGTACACGCACACACTGTTTCTGAATACCTGAAGAACTTTCACACTGGCAACCACAGCGACGTATTATCACGTGACGTCCTTCAAACCATCACAATACAAAAACAAAAGGCCTGGTTAACTGTTATTAATTCTAATAAATTTCGTGATATTTCAAAACTGTATCGTATTATTATTATTATTATTATTATTATTAGCTACTTGAAAATCACTGTGCAAACAATCCCGACTTAACGCAATGTCAAATTACGCAATTTCAGAATTACGAAATTTTTTTTAGAAAGTTGACAATGAAATAAAAACATTTTTTAAATACTTGCCGAACTTTTTCTTGCGCGAATAAAAGCGCAGTAAGACGAAGGTGGCGGAAGAATACGGGTAGCCGATAACACAGGCGGCGGGGCGGTCATGCTGCGGCCGATCAGGTCCCGGTGTGTCGGAGTTTGGATTTCAGTTGGACTCCTTTGTATATATATACATGTGTAGCTGTTCACATGTACGCTGAGGTACTACCGCAGGACTAACCTGGAAGGTCTCAGCAAACACGTTAAGTGAAACAGAAGATTTGTCCACAAAAATCCGGCGTTAGAATTCCGTCCAAACTTTGCCCATCATAATCATAAATAATATTTTGAACGCTGTGGAGGGTTATGGTGGAAGCAGACAAAGACAAGAGTTGAATTAGGAATTTCTCCTCACACACGCCACGAAACGTCCTGACTGTTTTAAGCCCAGCGGTAATTATACGTAAAACCTGCTGTAACATTTAATAACTGCGCTCTTTCCCACATAATGTGTTTAGTGCGATTTTGCGAACAAAGAGCGAGAATTTCCCTAAACAGCGATAACCGACTGGTGTTAATAATGGATATGGTATCTGTTCTCTGAGAGGTAGGATGTGAAGATATGTACATAATTTAGATAATTCCAGTCTGCAATAAGCCGTGTCATGACTCAGGCGGTAAGTCGCCGGCTTCTCACGGAGGAGGACCGGGTTCGACCCCAGGACACTCCAAGTAACATTTGTGGTGAACGAAGTGGCACTGACAAAGGTTTTTCTCCGAGTACTTCGGGCTTTCCCCTGACAGTATCATTCCACCAATGCCATGTTCCTCTTACCAGAAGTACAAACGGGCGAAGTCTGGGAACCTTCAAAAAGCAATGCTCTTTCGGAAATCGGGTAGCAATGGATAGAAAAGTATTTCCACCTTTTGTTTTTGGCCTTCAAACAGTTAATGTACTGAACCTAGTGTTCAGCAAGTAACATCCTTGATGGATTTGACATTCTTGCATTATGATTATGCATTCGACAGCAGTTTTGAGGCGCATCAAACGAAACGAAGAACGAACAATGCAGGAATTACTGACGCTTGGAATGGGTGCACTCGCTGTCTCTCTCTCTCTCTCTCTCTCTCTCTCTCTAACTGTTTTTCTTAGTAAACGCAATTCGTGTGCGTTACCGTTAATCTTTATGTAAATTACGCTTTGTTACGAAGTTCGACAGTACGGCAATAAAGGTACATAACTCTGCGGGTACTTTCTCGTACGAAATTCGTAAAAACGGAAAATATTACTGCAATAAGAAAAGTTTAAGGAACACGCCCAGAATCCATGGATTTACTCAGGGGGATATTTAACAACGCTGTCGGCATTGTACACTATATATTGTCCAGTGAGCACGGGCAGACTGAGAAAAAAAACCCACAAAAGACCTATCGATGTAGTCATGTGTTCCGGTCACATTCAAGGAGAACACCTGTCGAATACAATTCAAAAGCGTTAGCACTTGAGTCATCTTGTTCGACACTGAGCCATGAACACGTACTTACAGGCGGCGTGCAGGTAAGGTTCCACATGTTCAGTAAGGCCTGACTTCATTTCATATTCGGGCGGTATCCGGTTACACGTACCATACTGACCGACGTTTTTCGTGGTTCTCCTTGCTCCCTCAAGGCACATTCCGGGAAGCCCGTCTAATTAAACCACGACCGCTTCCTTTCACATCCTTTGCAATTCATTATTCACTACCATGCCACCATTCGATACTGTAATAGTCTGCCACTGAAAGCGCTGTTGAATAAGCCACAAATCAATAAATAAATCAAATGCTGACGATCACGATCTACTAAATAAAACAATAATTTCTGAAACTGTTTCATATCAATGTGAAACGTCGCTTCGGGTAAATATGGACCTTATAAAAATGAAGTAAGCCGGCAATTCTGGATGTTGTGATTTAAACATACTACCTGATATTGTTAAAATAGCCTTGGAAGCTACGATGGGCTAGACATGTAACTCTAAAGAGCGAATCGATGCAATCGTACACAATTTTTGTTAGGAAACTTCTCAGAAGACGGTAACTTGGAAGACACAGAGTAAATGACAGGACAAGTTTAAGATCTTTGTAATGGAAATACATGCGAGGAATGGGAATGGACAGGACTAGCTCAAGATCGTGTCCACTATTGGGATTTGGTATTAGGGGTGTTCAAATTCAGTTTCCAGCTACCAGAGAGCTACTTCAGAATATGTCACGCTGCCATATGGTATTACTTGTATATCGTGACCGACATGTAACTGTTTATCACCTGACCGCCTGGTATATGAAAGATAAGGAACTCAAGGTTTAAAGGAAACTGATAGCAGAACGTTATCAGGCACATTCGTAATTTATTACACCGGTGTCTAACTTACAGCTGGCGGAGACCCACTGTCTCACACACGCTAAATACTACAGTCATCGCTGTCATTTCTTCAGAACGAAACGTAAGTGTAGTCATATTAGGTTCATAAAATGCTGGATGCTGAACATGGCGTGCATTCAACGTTGTAATAACAACAGGTAACGGATGCTGCAGTTTCATATTCTATACTGTTACACTATCGAAATGCACAATAAAAATATCGAATTTCTTACTTACAAATTTCTGATCTGGGTTCGAATCCCGGCAGAGTCAACAGATTAGTTCTTCAAAACGTCCAGACCGGCTCTGGTTCCCACCCAGCCTCCTATTCAACGGGTGGCGGGGGCTCTTTCCTCTGGGTTAAAGCAGCAGCGACGTGAAGCTGACCACCCACCTCAATCTATTGCAGGGGTTTAAAACGAGTGGACCTATACCTCCACTCCCATTATACGCCTTCATAGCGTGAATAAGTACATATTCACTTTACCTTACAGCAATCAATGCCTGCTGTTAAGTGGGGACTAAAAGCATAACTGTTGTGTCCAAATTACGAACTGCTTCATCACAAATTAAAATATCGCTACGGAATATAATAATTGCCTTCAGCACTACTCTACGTGGCTGAATGACTTATGTGACCTTCCAACGATAGGCCTCATTCTATCTGGTCACTGTTAACATCGTCCTGTAATTACAGTGGTGTCAACTACAGGCACAAGTATCCTGTACAAATCGCCGAAGTGCTCGTTTTATAACCCCAAATAGAATAATACGTAATGCCTTCAAAAACCGTATTGCGTGTCCACAGTTCTTCCGCGAATCCAGCGTTGCTATGGGAACACTTGTGGGGTAGTGTAATGTGGGGGCAGCAGGAGGGGGTGTTTCATCCACTTTACTGTCTGCCTAATAATTGGATTCCCAAGGATCTTCCCCTCCCTTTCACCCCTTACTTATCTATATCACAGGGGAGAATCAAGTCTTGTGAGGAATCAATCTATGTATTGATTTTAGGGCTGGGTTTACTATTAGATATAGGGCTATAACATTGGCCTTTTATTTTGAAGGGATAGGTTGGTGTATAAATAAACCCAGGGACTTTCATAAGTCTTCGTGGTGTTTTGGTGACATGGTTGCTGAGAGAGTTCTTAGAAATCCCATTCTATACATGGTATATGATGAAGAAGTCTCCCGGTTTTCAGACTAATTGTAAGAAGCGATTTATTCATCACCCCCCGACGGTTATTTGTCGTGTGTCAAACCGCGTCTGCAAAATGAGTATGTGGTTATGAATGTCATCGGTTTACACAGCATTTGTTTAAGTTCCATTTGATGTTTGACATATCTGTCAGCTGCCGCAATAGCTTAGTCAGTGGCTGGACGATTTGTGGTTCGAATCCCGGCAGGGGCAAGAGACTTTTTTTTTCTCTCTTTCTAAAAACGTCCAGACCTGCTCTGGGGCCCAACCAGCCTCCTATTCAATGTGAACCGCGGTTTTGTCCCTGGGGTAACGTGGCCGGGGCGTAAAGTTGACCACCCACTTGCATCCAGAGCCGAGGTTAAGAATGAGTGGAGCCATACCTTATTGCCCTTACATGCCTTCATGGATTGGACAAGGACAACTTTAGCTTATTACCTTCACAACTTTAGCTTATTACCTCCACAACTTTAGCTTATTACCTTCACAACTTTAGCTTATTACCGTCACACACGCGTCACTGGTTTTCAGTTTGTATTCCGCAGATAATGACGTGAAGAGATTTTGGTTAATAAGTTAAGCCGGAAAAGTTCCGTTTGGCAGAATTTTTATTTATATATAATTTAACTGAAGTTTTATATACATCAGACTATGCGTTTCGGCCGACTCCTTGGAACGTCTTCAGGTATGTATACAAACCTCCTGTAACATATACAAAAATAGCAGTTGTGTCAAACGGAACCTTTCTAGTTTAATTATTTAATTACCAAATGAAATGTAACCCATTAAAATACAAAAAAAATATTTGGGTTACTTCGACCTTGCATGTGCGTCTCTCTGGCAACTGTCCCATTGTTTTTAAAGTAACGATAGCCAAATACGTGTTACTTTTTGCTGTACCGTGGATTATAACACGCCAACCAATAGAAGGCAACTTCCAGCTTCGATACAGAGGCCATTTAGTCACAAAGAGTTATAAAGTAAGTTAACGTAGGCTGCACAGACAAACTCTGTACGCATGCGTGCAGAGTTTGTCTGTATTATTTACATTGTTTCAGTGAACTGTTGTAGCCTTACGGGGCTGCGTAAATTTATCAGATTTTTATTAAATATTTGTATTACAAAGTTAACATGTACAGTTAACATGCATACAGAATGTTTTCAAAGCTTCCACTTGTTTTTGAAGGAAAAAGATATTTAATCAAATACAACACGCTGTTACTGTAAATTATCGATGATAAATGTACAATACCTGTTTGTGTCCTTCGCATACACAATAGGACTATTTAATCATGCCTGACAAGCTCTACAAGCGAGTACTACTTAAAAAAACCAATGTTAGACCTAAATTAAAAATACAGTTTACGACATTATAACTAAACACATATTCAGCACCTTAAAATAGCGCGAAATCAGCGGAAAATATAATTCGAAAGAACTTTACAGCACAATAAAAAATTCCACGAGTAAATACGATAGTTCAACAGACGAAAGGTGGGAGCAAGGACTGAGCAACACTGATGAATATGAAGCGGGAAGGTGGGAGCAAGGAACCTGAGCAACACTGATGAATATGAAGCGGGAAGGTGGGAGCAAGGACTGAGCAACACTGACGAATATGAAGCGGGGAGGTGAGAGCAAGGACTGAGCAACACTGACGAATATGAAGCGGGGAGGTGGGAGCAAGGACTGAGCAACACTTACGAATATGAAGCGGGGAGGTGAGAGCAAGGACTGAGCAACACTGACGAATATGAAGCGGGGAGGTGGAAGCAAGGACTGAGCAACACTGACGAATATGGAGCGGGGAGGTGGAGCAAGGACTGAGCAACACTGACGAATATGAAGCGGGAAGGTGGGAGCAAGGACTGAGCAACACTGAGAATATGAAGCGGGGAGGTGGGAGCAAGGACTGAGCAACACTGACGAATATGAAGCGGGGAGGTGGGAGCAAGGACTGAGCAACACTGACGAATATGAAGCGGGAAGGTGGGAGCAAGGACTGAGCAACACTGATGAATATGAAGCGGGGAGATGGGAGCAAGGACTGAGCAACACTGACGAATATGAAGCGGGGAGATGGGAATGCTAAAAAATATACCTGTTGTTGTTGTTAATGATGATGCTGATAATGACTATAATGATGTTGAAACTTCGGGTTCTAATAACAGGGCGTTCGTTAGCTGATTAACTGCTACATTACGAATCCGCTACAGTTTATCGTATCAACACAAATCAGAATAATACAAACAACAGGCAACTCCTTCAACATAGTTCATGTTGTGACGATAAACATATCTAATACCACTTTATTCATTCGCTCCTCTTGGCAGTTACAAATTATTCTGTAATGAATGCAGGAACAGAGATATACCAAATACTTTACTTCCACACATCCTTTTCATATTATGAACGTAATGGAATGGTCTGCCATGATAATACATGCAAGCTTGTGTCATGTCCATTTCTCAATGTCCCAGTCAAACAGCAAAACATTAAAATACGTATACTGGAATAAGGTTGCAGTAACTCTCGTCAGTGTCATAATTCTGGTAACGTGCGACACCAAGCAGGACTACGTGATACAGTCAATTACACATTTATTCAGAGGTCAAAGTTGCAGATGTGTTAATTCGGTAACTTTATCAGGCTCCAATAAATTCCGAACTCAATACACGTTAATATCTTATATTTAAGAATAAATCAAGACAGTAGCGCAGTCAATTCATAGAAAGGCGACTGCACATCCATACATCTTTTTAATAAGTGACGTCCTAAACCACTGTGAAAGTTAAATGCAGGGGAGTACTAGAAATACATACAGAATTTTAGTTTGAAAGTCTGAAGGGACGAGACCACTTACGAGATCTAGGCTATATAACAGGATAATATTAAAGTGCATCTTATTTAACGACAGTTTCCTTAGCATTGAATAAGACGTGAGTACTATTAAGAACAATAAATAATAATAATTATTATTATTTTAATAATTATTAGGATATATTAATTTGTTTTTATTATTATTATTATTATTATTATTATTATTTCACTCCATATGCAGGGTGTAATGTACAATCTATTAAATGTCATTAACATGGGATTACCATGTACCCACAACAATCATGTTCTTTTTTTTTTATTTATTTGATTTAACTTTGGCTTTTAATTAATCGAATCATAATATTTTGCCTTTTCTTCTTTTTTGTCCTCATTTTGCTGTTAATCTATGTTAATATGCATCACGCTGTTTGTTACCTGATGTGATTTGTTTTTAGTCTCTTTTCTATGAGCAATTATTCATTTGTGGGTTTCCTTGCGTATTTTATATTCCTGTGATCTCTCGAACTAGGCCTTATGGTTGTTGTGTCAGCACACTATACTGAACAAATTATCATCAACATCGTCACGATCATCATGACGCCAGGCTGAAAATTTAATACTAACTCTCAGATTATTTAAAGATTTGTTAACTCTGGTTCATTCGTTACACTCCTAGCATCCCGGTAGACATAATCCGCGTTTCAGTTGGTACTTCAACCAGCCCAGGTCACCTGCAGATGAGAGTACAGCCAAATCACGAAATGTTCTATGCCCCAAACATACGTGAGACAATGGACAGTGTCCAATATAGCATTGGTAGCGCCGGTAATTTACACAGTTCACACCTGCCGCAGCATTTCATACCAGAATTGAGATTTTGGTAGGAAGCAGTTTTCATCATTTTTAGAATATGGTATTCTGGGTTATAATAGGTGGTTACTGAGACACATGGAAGAACTTGCTGCCTCCTTCTTAGGGACAGAAGACAAGCAAGTCCTTCTGAAACTGTATTAACAATTTACATGGTGCCAGATATGAAATTCTTAGAGATTTTTATAAAGATTTCAGTGTTCTGATGTATGTCGCCGTGCAGACTGGTGACTCCAACTTCGGGGCAATAAAATCCCAACAAGACTTTCCTTCGACTACCTTACAGATGGTAGCAGTAATTTCATCCGAAACGTTGGTACTTATGTACCAACCCATAGGACGACGATCCCGGAAGACGGCAATCTTCCCAGTACATGGTCCCATAAAACACATAACACGCCATAAATATTTACAGCCGTAAAGCCTCCAGTTTTGATTTCTCATTCTGACATTCACTTGCGCTAACGTGACATCCAAAGTCAATCACGTAGATTGATGTTTTATTGTAGACGATTCCCCCCCCCCCCCAGCAGCGAATAAGAGATAACAAAATACGTATTACCATAACGATATCCATATCATATCTCGTATCATTTATCAGTTATTGCACGGGATGTTCTCCTCTCTCCGTTTTTAGTCCACTGCTGGACGTACATCACAAGGACATTAAAACTCACTTCACAACGTTTCGCGTGTTGGTGATTGTGTCGTACGTTTTCCAAGATATTATGATCATGAAGTTTCGGTAATCACGTTTTACCTTGAACACCCATCTTCCCTCACTTGATACTAACTCTCCTCAAGATGACACAGTACTATCCCAGACAATAAAGAGAACCAACAGTCACTTGACTGCTAAATCACACACTGAGACACTTCGTCTTGTTTCATTTACTATCAGGTCCGTCTTTCTATTCCTCCTGATGTTTCATCCAATTGACGGGTATTAATTACACTTGGTTCGAAAATTAGGTCATTTGTGACACTCCGTCTTTACAATTACTATCATCAATGACACCAGCACAGGGGCAGTACGAATTTCCGACATACGAGTGACACTAAAGTCACTTAAGCCCTTACAGTCTACGGGTTACGACATGTTAGGTTACGCGTAACACCAAAAACGCTAAAGTTTTGCCTGCACAAGCCCTTATGTGCTCCTTATGATTCTTACAATCAACAGCGATCATTTCCCTAAATTATATTAACAGTGGCGCAGTCGGTTGAGGCACTGCGCTACCAGCCGGAAGGTCGCGGGTTCAATTCCCGATGGTGTCACTGGACTTTTTCATTGACTTAATCCTTCCGGCACTGGGATCGACTCAGCCTCTAACAGATACGAGTACCAGGAATATTTTCTGGGGTAAAGGCGGCCGGTGCGTAAGACTGGAAATTCTCGGAGCCTCAAGCTCCTGGAGCCCTAAGGGCCTGTCCAGGCCTGTACAGGAATTGATTATGGTACGGCAACATTAAACATATATCTTAAAGGCAATGCTTGTGTGAATTAGATTCATCTGGGTCAGGACAGCGATCGGCGGCGGCCAATTGCAAAAGTGATGATGAACCTTTGGGTTCCGCAAATGGTGAAGGATTTTGCGACTGGGAGACCGTTAGTTTTTCAAGGACGACTTTGCTGCATGAAATTAATTTATTTCCAGATCTGCGGCAAACTCGAGATCAAAATCGGAACATTTCAAATATTGATCTTTTGTGCTAACCGTAAAACCAGCAGATCACATGTTATATAGCCTATATCAAGTACGCCTACACATCAGATAATGGACAATGTCCAACATAATGATCGTGTAGGAATGAACAACTGTTACACAAGTTCAGATAATCATAAAATTTTCAGGTAAATGGTTCACTGTATGCAGTTAATTTTGTCCTTCCTTCCACGCATGTAAATGATGCATATCAGCATGAGAGTTTGAGGGTCGGTAGATCAAAATCACTTGTTTACACTGAACATAATAGCTACAGCTTACACAAAAATGTGCATAATACAGTGTAAAGAGAAGCCTACACTCAATATCTGCAGGATATGAGTGCATGTGTGTGTGTGTGTGTGTACCAGTCAGGAGGCTATTCTAAAATTCGATATATCGATTCATGTCTACTCGAACGTGTGGAAAGATGGTGGAAGGCGAAGGGCGGGGTCGAAATGAACGAAGAAGTGGGTTGAGTGTGATCGATCACTTTTACCCCTACCCCCTCCACTCCCTTGCTTGTGCAATCCAAACACGACCCACATAATATAATACCTGTATCGGGGGATGCACATGCAACAAGGGGACATCAGATACAGTATAATTACGCGCTATCTGTCTTCAAATTTTTGTAGCAAGATGTTACGAAACTTACATTTATTTCACACACGGAACCCTAAATATAAAGTACTGGAACACATTCCTAAAGTTGAACCTGGTTTGAACGGAAACACGTCGTTAGGCCTACCAGGAAAATCCCCTGTCCCCCCAAAATTGTACGGATAGTTACAACCAAACACAAATAAGGCCTACGTTTGATAAGAGGAAAAGAAAAATCATAAATAAATGGACAAAATAACTGCTTCAATATTTATTTTTGCATTCAAACAATTTTCCCGCGCCGTGAGCTTTGTAGAATTTACTGCGAAGGAACACAGGGGAAACGGCAAAGAATTCAGCGCCGTCTTCGACAAAACATTTCCGTTCATATTTATGTCCTGAAAGTCATGACAAAATGTGGTCTAACAGGTCAGTACCGACATTTCAGAGGAACACAGTCTCTTTTTTCTACCATGAACATGGAGACACCGTGTAACTTAGAAACGGTGGAGCCTTCTTGACAGACAGTACGCTGTCATAACGCGCAAAATCACAAGTCATCACCGACTTGAAGAGCTCAAACTTCGTAAGATGTTTGCAGACCACAGTAAGGGACTGTTGGATAAAAGAGAAAGTAAGAAAGAAAGACGGACAGAAAAAAAGAAAGCTGTACTTGTTGAAAGAATTAGCACGAATTTGTGGCTTGTGATATCTGTCAAGTACGTAATGTACTATATATATGTCGTCCTCGGTGGACTAATGGTTAGCGTGCTCGCCACTGGACCCAAGGTTCGCGGGTTCAATTAATTTTTAATTTTTAAGGGTGATAAAAATCCGTAGCACAACTTCCTTCGGAGGGGAAGTAGATGTCGTAGATTTACGGCATCTAAAAGAACCTTACGGGCATGAATTGAGATGTTTCGTAAGCAAAATTCAGCGGCCATTTCTCACCCAAGTCTCCTGATTGACTGCTAGATGGCTCTGGCAGTTATATCAGGATGAGTAGAACTTGTGCAGTCAGTGGACTGGTCACTCACTACAGAATGCACACCTCCAGACCAAGAAACCTCTGAAAGGAGACCCTATGCTCCACAAGGAGCGACAGGAGGAAAACTAACTAAAAACTATCTGTAAACTATCTGCAGTAATCTGTACAGAAGAATAAATAAAGGACGTTCGGATGTTTGGTTAGTCACTTCATTTACTCGCGGTTTAGTCTTCATTAAGTACAGCCTCCTATCGACTGTCTTGCAGCTTCAGACGATAAATACACTTTACATTTAAATGTAATTGCACATTGGGGTTCGCTTATATTGCTGTGTATTTTTACTTCATTCATAAAATTTTAAATTTTATAACCGAGTATGCAGTTACCATCAACATAACCATATATTGGTATTTTATTAACATACATTAACTAACTAAAAACTAACTAACTCCATGGAGCAGAGTCCTTCTTGAGAAGCTAACAGGTCGTCGGCTAGTCAAGAAATTCCCCGCGTTTTATGGAACCCGAAGGTTCATTACCGCACTCACAAGAGCCCGCCACATGTCCCTATCCTGAGCCATATCAATCCAGTCCATGCCCCCCCCCCCATCCCACTTCTTGAAGATCCATTTTAATATTATCCTCCCATCTACGCCTGGGTCTTCCAAGTGGTTTATAAACAAACATTACATGTCTAAATGTTTCGATCAAATGCTGGTCATCTTCAGGCCAGTATGTGAGACAAAAATAAAATTACAATTGCAAATTCATTTTATGGTTAGATTGAGACTTCAATCGTTCGTATTAGACACGTGTTGTCAGTAGCATTTAAAATAGTTAACTGTATAATTCGATGATAAAATCTTTAAAAAAAAGTTGTCAAGGTTAAAATTATAGTATTTTAATTTAATTATCCTTTTCCTGCAGAATTTTGAGTGTTTTGATGTCCTTGTCTCCTCCGATAATTTCTGCTTATTTTATGCGGCGTGCGATGATATGCGGATGTATTTAGTAAGAATTATATTGATACAGAAGGATTACTGCGGTAGTATTAGTTCTGCTTATGTTACATATTTTGGTAGGCAGTCAGGTGTGTCGTCTGGGTCAAAGTTTACTATTATTATGTTGGTAATACAGAAATGCACTCTAACACAGCCATTTTATTATCACGTTAATAGATTTTGTATTTATAAAATAGCTATAGATTTTACAAGGTTTAAATACAATGCGAGAAATTACAACAATTTTGAAGCCGATTTTTAATATACCAAACTTTTACAGTCAGTAACAAGAGTATTAAGTTTTATAAATGCAACTTCGAGCGTAATTTTTCATATCTTTAAACTATAATAAGATAAATTTTCAGTACAATTACTAAGCCTGTAATGTGACTGTAAAGATGATATCACAGTCCACGGCATCATAAGTATAACGATACGCAACTAGCCTCATTTTACAGTATTTTTTTAAGCAGATGACCCGATCCGGGTCGAAACAAGTGGCTATTTTATAAAACCAAAATCTATTGTTTTTTTATAATAAAAGTTGTGTTAGACTGTACTTCTGTTATATTAATAATTTATAAACCAAAAGGATATCTTCCATGAAGAGTCCTACAAAGTGTATGTAAGGATTCACAACTTCAAAACTTGACTTTAAATTGTAACAGACCAAATGGCCAGATCCATTACAGCATAACGCTAAAAACAATAACACTAGCCTATACGGTATGATTTCGAACGTGCTATACGGTATGATTAAGAACGTGCTATACGGTATGATTTCGAACGTGCTATACGGTATGATTTCGAACGTGCTATACGGTAAGATTTCGAACCTGCTATACGGTATGATTTCGAACGTGCTATACGGTATGATTTCGAACGTGCTATACGGTAAGATTTCGAACCTGCTATACGGTATGATTTCGAACGTGCTATACGGTATGATTTCGAACGTGGTCCTCTGTATCAATGCATAGCTCAATTTGATACACGTGGCTATCAAAGACCTCGAGGAAAATGATGCGTCCATATTCAGGGTCGAAGCTACTACCTACAGTGAACATTTCAAATCTAATATGACAAGACTTTTTGACCCTGAATGCTACCAGAACCGAACATATTCCATTGTATACAACCTGACAGCAACAAAAAGTACTGCAAGGATAACATATAGTTTTTCAGTCCGGTGATTATGATTGCGTGTGTATTACAATATAGAGTGATAATATCTGAATTAAGTATCCTTCTATACACTGCAGTTTGTGCTGCGGTCTATAGTGTACAGCGAAATTACTCGTGCATAATATTTAAATGTCTAGAAAATTATGGAAACACAAAGAATGATACAAACAAACCGACCCCGAAAGACATCGGAAGGTGTGGTAGTTCTACCAACAGTACAAGAAATAAACCTACCAAGCGAAAATCCTTCATACGTATGGGTATATTAACACTTTTAAAACTGAAGCAATATTAAAGTACAGTGGAACTCGGTTATAACGTCATGAAAGGGATTGCATATTTTATGTCGTTATAAACGAGTGTTGTTCTAACCGGGAGGTGTAATTTTATGGTCCGGGAGGTGTAATGTTATGGTTAACAGCGAGGAATTAATTGGTACCACAGAATACCTGACGTTATATACGAGGTATCGAATAAACTGATGTCGTCATAACCGGGCTCGACTGAACTTTTCTTTCCAGTGTTTCTCAATATCTGACAGAGCATTACTGTGTTTGAAGGTTCGCCCGGTTATCTTTGTGATCGAGATCAGTATAAATTGAAGATGTGTAAGGAGCATTGGTGGAATGATAGTGACAGGGGAAGAACGAAATACGCGGAGAAAAACCTGCCCCAGTGCCACTCTGTCCACCATGAATCTCACACGAACTGGTCCTGGATCTAACACAGGCCTTCGCGGTCAGAAGATGGCGACTAACTGTCTGATCCGCACGGCCGTTGTAACACTGAAAAAAAAATAGAGCTGGAAGTACTCTTCTGTCCAATGTCCTCCGAGCACTGCTTTTTTGTAAGGTTCACAGGCTTCCTCCGTTTGTACGTCTGATAAGAGCAACACATTGACGAAGGTAAGTATGGGGCACTGATGGAATAATATGAACTGAATCTACATTATACATATTCGGTTCGTACCTCACAGAGAACAGAATGCTTCCACTTGGAAGGCCAATTGGTGGAAGCTGTACAGGGAAAAAATCACTGTTTTTTGTAAGACTCATAAGTAACACATAAATACACTGTGCGGGTAGAATTCAAGAGTTTTCAGTGTTAAACCTGGTGGTACATACCGTTACCACTACACTATAAAGGTTCAATCTGTGCATCAGTTTCCTGGGTTGCATTTCCATCCTAAATTAGAACCGACAACGGGTTGAGCTTACGGTTGACTCAGGGCGCGAGAGCATCACTACTCCATATACCATGATATAAACATTCTTCCTCGTCCCCCTCTGAAAAGCGGTAATCCTCGGTGCTTACACTTTCACTGCGAGTTTTTAAAGATAAACGAATTGTCTTTGTGTTATACTTCCACGATAATTTACGGTTTCTATCCTACTTTCATTTCTTAATAAAAGATATCATAATTGTTAACTTACAGTTATTACTAGCATCAACATATTTATCTGCAGTTCATTTAATGACGCTAACCAGTAATCAAAACAGGCCTTTATAGTGTCGAATTAATGGATAACAGTGAATAATAAATACGGAAGGATGTGGAAGGAAGTGGTCCTGGCGTGATATACGCAAATATCCTGGAATTTGGCTGAAGGGCCCAAAAAACCATGGCAAGTCAGAATAGCCGGTGTTCCAACCCAGATTCGACAGGAAGAAAATCGGATGTCATAGCCTGTTCCCTGAGCTGCTTTATCTGTAAAATAGGAAGAAACCCGATGGATTATCAAACTCGGTACTGCGGTTCGTTCAGGTTTTTGGCGTCTTCTGATAAGCATCATTATTGCAGCACAGAGAGCTAAGAAGCCAGAAATAGGAAGCATGACAATCGGGAAACATAAAGGTAAAGTCCATATGCATGTCATGAAAACATACTAGCAGTGGAGGTGTAACGCCACTCATTCTGAACCTCGGCACTACATGGATGTGAGTGATCAGCTGCTCGGCTCGGTCACTGTATTGCAGGGGAAAGGGCCTCCGGTGTCCACTGAACAGGAGGCTGGGTAAGCCGTACAGCCGGTCTGGGCGTTGAAGAGGAAAAAAGAATTTCAAACAGGAATAAAAGATGCACATCATCATAATTACTGGGTAGCACAAAATTCCTCTTGTTTGTTGCGAAGTATAACTACTGTCAAACCCATAATTTTGTGAAAGAGGTTTTGATTAATTAATGGGAGGCAAAAAGAGCGGTATACCAATCGCCATAAAAGCGGTGTAATGCAAATAAATTAAGATATTTACCTTTTAATCAGAAGCACAATGCGCCATATTTAACGACGACCATTTGTATACAAGCAAAAGCTGTATAAAACGCTTAAGACTACGTAATTACTACTTAGTAATTTCAAAAGCTGTAGAAATTTATCACGAATCGATATCGACAAGGAATTCCATATCGATTGACACCCCTAAACCTACTACACAATTTCCATCTCTTTATCAACGTCAAAGCAGACACTAGAACAATAATAATCGACAATCGATTTCTACTATACGACGGAGAACACGGCAGCATTTTTCTTTGTCGCCCGAGAGAGTATTCTCACTTCTCGCGGGGAGTGCCGCGTTTCTGCTACTTCTGCAGGAGTAGGCCTTCACAGGACTCGTGCGTGTACACTGGAGTCCTTCGGACGACCTTGACCCTGCCATCATACACAGCTCCCAGTCAAATGATTATTATTGAACAACGTACATTGCTTTCACGAGAAACACGTAGACAAAGTAGCGTAGTAGGCCTACCGTAACTGCCGTTATTGTAACGAAAAAGACATGGCCTACTGCAGTTCCTGGTGAATTCTTCTCAATTTGCGAACATGTAGAGGACAAAAAATGAAGTTAATTAAAAAAGACAAATTTATTAGTCATATCTACCGGGTACGAATGTCTTATTCAAATGCTCGCAAGAGTTAAGGCCCGTATATTACAAGGGAAAGAAGGAGATTCATGCACACTTCGGTCTACTTTCGTAATGCATAGACCTGAAGTTCTACAAATCTTTCACTGTACAAATTTGTTGATAGTCTACTCGCAGCCCCTCCATGAGCTGCTACAAGAGGCAGGATCAACGGACCTAGTACGAATATTTAAGAGGAGATTACTCTGAAGAGGAAAACTTAAATGTTTTAACCGTTGGTTTCGCCATCAAATCATTAGTTCCGGAGCGTTTCCTTCATACTTCTAGATGTATATCCACTTGGAAAACCGTGTCAAACCCAACACTTGGACAGACAACAACACTTTATGACTTCGTATGTCGTCGAGAACTGAGTAATCTTCCACGCTTTCCCCCGACTTCAAGTACTGGGTCAGGACAGTTGATCACACATCACCCATCGGCCACAACTGTGTGGCGTGTTGCGGTAACATCAAATTCCTAGCACCCATCCTTACTAATATCATTGGCGGCTTTCTTCGTAAATGTATTAAAATGTGGTAAGTAAATATGTAAATGGTCAACAATTACAGGATGGCTAGACAGTACTGCTTTTCATTTTAGACAATCAGCCCTTTTACCGTAAACGAATGCATATTAAGGGAAAATAAAAAGGGGACATTATTTTACTTGGAAGCCAATGCGGCTCTTTTATTTTGGGAGAAATTATTTCTGGAAATAAGGGGAAGATATACCTGTAATTGCTATACCTGAGGAAGTAATAAGGAATTCATTGTAGAAAATTCTTTTTCTATGACTCGACAGCCTTATATGGGCCTGGGCCTCCTCGTTTCGTCGAGGTTTCATGATCACACACACTTTAGACACACCACAGTCGGTAGGACTCCTCTGGACGAGGGACCAGCTCGTCGCAGAGACCTCTACCTGACTTCACACAACACTCACAAGAGACAGACATCCATGCCCCCGGTTTTTTTTTCTGTCCGGGGTTTTCCCCCTTTGACCATTTTTTGTACTGTTTAAATCCTTTTCGTCCTTCATGTCAATTTACGTTCCATGCTACCGTCCTTACAACAATCACAACACAAACATCCATGCCCCCGGTGGGATTCGAACCCACGATCCTAGTAAGCGAGCAGCCGAAGACCCACGCCTTAGACCGCGCGGCCACTGGGATCGACCCATTGTAGAAAAATATACGACAAAAATTAACACTTTCAAGAACAAAATAAATCTACATTATAGACAAATATTGAGTTTTTACATCACAAAGAACACACTGTGTCTCACATTAGTAGGACCAATCAGTAACTGCAGTATAGCGAAATAATCACACGACACACATAAATGTAACAAAATTTGTGGACAAAATGCAGAGCTTTAGTGTTAAATCTCGCGGTACATTAAGTTACCGCTAGTGTTTTACCTCTTGTTTTTACAGAATGTTACTACACAATAAGATTTTGTTAAATGAAATGAGTCAGAAAACTACATGTTAGTTAAACTGAATCTGCATGCATCCGGGACCAAAACTGCTTGATCGACTTAAATCAAATTCGGTATGTTTGGTCAAAATTAAAACTCGTTAAACCATTTTAATTTTGACTTAATTCGGACCACATTTTAACATCCCTTTTACGTGCAGTCCTAAATTAAGTTCATACAGCGTAATCAATCAACGGTCCCTTAATTACAAAACGCGAATACTGTCACTTGTAGTAATTACAAGTTACAATTCGATACATGTGAACTTGCTGATAGCTTCTAATTAGTCGAAACATATTGTTCAGTTATTAATCTCCAGTACAGATAGTGTAATGACACAATGATTAAACAATGGACAAATTCTCGCGTCATTTTCTTAAATTTAAGTGATGATGAGAATAATACGGGTCCCCAACAAATTGGTTCAACCGTACGTACAGACACTAATTCAATGGTCGCCTTACGGGACGGAATAATTAATTAATTATCACTTGTGGCCTCCCCATTCACTCGATCCGATGCCATGTGACTATTATCTTTAAGGATGCTTCAAAGACAACGTTTATGGAAACAACACACACGCACAGACCACACGCACACAAGCACAGACGACCTTAAAAATTATCTGGCGCGCAGTATCGGTAATCTCTAGACAAGGACACCAAACAGTTTTAATAATATGTTCACCAGGTGTCAAGCATGCCTGCAGATTGTAGGTCATTACCAACACCTGCTTTTATGCAGTAAGTTACATAATGCAAACTGTTAATGTAGACTCTATAAGCGGGTCCGCTTTAAGCTGAACATTCTGCTGGAGTCAAACCACATACAGAAACCGAACGTGCGCGGTTGAATACTTATAGTCCTGATGTGTTCAGAAGGTCCAGCGTTCATATCTTGGCCAGAAGACCCGTTAACGTGAGGTTCTCGTGGCCTTCCTCAGTCCGTCCAAACAAACATCGGAGTGGTACTTGAAATTACACAACTGCCGTTTGCTTTCACCTCCTTTCTAATTCATTACTCATTAATTCCCGCGTAACTCGACGCCATAAAATCCGAAGTTAAATAAAACTCAACAAAACAAAACACAGAAACGAACACGATACAAATCTGTCTGTGGTTCAAGTCTTCTAGGATGTTTCGTCGTGTCGACTGGTAAAGTCACCGACGCTTCGAAAGATCCCAATGCAAACATCTTCAGGTTCGAGTCCAAGGGTCTTAGACAGTTTCGCCGTAGAGATTGGCAAATAATTACTGGCGTTTCGAAAGACGGTTTTGCATTCATTGGCCTGTTTGACCCTGAGAAAAGACGTTACGATCCTTCCGCCCGTCTGCAACAATTCGCCAGTCAAACTGATGCCATAACGCAGAAAACTCGAATGTTCAGCACAATCGCTACGAGAAACTCAAATCTCGCAATAAATTTGTTATACAATCCGTTATCCAGTTATCTCTAAGGGCAATCTCTTGATAAGCTGAGGAATTATTAGCCTATGCAGAACGATCCTACCACATCAATTTACATAAATAACAGTTATTCCGTCTGACACAGCTTGTATCTATTATTATTTTTCAAACACTACATGTTTCGATCAAGCCGATCATCATCATCATCATCATCATCATCATCAGGTGTTTGTTTATACAAAAACTTAAAATTCAAGGTAGAAACGCAAAATTTAGTGAGATCTCACAAATGACAATAAAATTTATAAAATATAAAATATAAATTACAATCGGCTTTTAATCTTTGTGATGTGTCATTAAACACGAACGGCGTGGTGCACAACCCAAAAGTTAAAATTTAAATTTTTTTTAATTTAAAGATTTAGGATTCTAGTTCCTAATTAAGTATCAAAATGACAATGAAATTTCTCTTGTTTTTATACTTTTGAATCCACTGTTTAATCCATTATTTAAAACTGTCTAATTTAAATGAAGTTAGCTTATCTGTAAGACCTTACAGGCTGATGAGACCCAGGGCCTTCCTTTTCCAGGTTTCTGAATCTCCTTTGCAGACATTTGGAAAGGGCTACTTGAACGACGGAGGGGTTCTTCGCAAAGTTTTAACTTACAAAGAACAACAGACATACAGAAAAGACGCAGACACACATCAACGCCTGAAGCCGGATACTAACTCACAACCTCTGTGTTCAGGCGTCAGAAGACAGAGCGACTAGAGACCGCGCGGTACTTGTCAACATCTCATAACTCATACACAGAAAAGTTCAAGATACAGAACAGCGAATAATATTTCCCTCGTTAATCTAAAAATAAATAAGCTGAGTGAAAAATAAAAAGGATGTTATTACAAAAGAGTGACACGCAAAACCGCACGACAAACAAGCCGCCTATACGCTTTCACAGCCATTTCTATTGCAATAAAAGGCATGAGGTTCGACCGAGCGTCAAGACCTTGCTAAGAATGCTATGCCTCCTAATATTTAACCACCTTAACACCTTCTATACCTATATACATACATAATATTATGCACCTACAGTGTATCAGCAGGGAGCATCAGTATCAGAGGTGTTAAGTATGAAAATGAATTACTGCAAACCTTTGTTGTAAATAACAAGCGTAGTTGACGTGAAATAAAAAAAGAAAGCATTCCATTAGGCATTTTAGACGTCCAACATATCCATTGTTCGTTTATTACTTGGGTTAGCTAGCTCATCAGGAAGGCATTTTAAACGGCAGTGTCATGCGCGCTTCGGGAATCTCTTTATACGGCACTCGCTCTTTGTCTTCGGTACCCAACAATCGTAGCGTTGACTGTTCTATTTGTATCATATCTTCGTCCGCTTCAGCACACCTTAGCAATACATCACAGATGGACTCGGTTATTAAAACGTATACAAGGTTCTACTGCCTATTGCGGATATAGGGATACGTGTTGACATAACAGGGCATACAAAACAGCCTTCATATAGGCGTTATTTACTCTGAAACAAATTAGCAGTCGTATTTGAAGTGAAGCAAGCTAACTGGCACGAACAATTACAATTCTTTTCATTTCTTAAGAACTTACAAGGGTAGTTTATCAAACTTGACAACCCACCACGGGAAGAATCTTGGTTATGAAGCCAGAGTCGCTCAGTTAGTCGCCAAATTTCCAACAATTTATGACACCGTAAATTCATTCGAGTATTCAGAATACCCCCTCCCCAAACTCTTCCTTATTCTGAGAGAGAAAAATACAGTCCAGTTCACCTCATTCCCACATATTATAATATTATATTATATATTATATTATATTATATTACACTCCCATCTACGCCTCTGATTCCCAAGTAATCGCCACCCTTCGGCGCGCAGACGGAAAATTTCTTTGCACGTTTCATCCCTAATGCGTGCTATATGCCCAGCACAACAACTGCTGAGGAGTACAAATTATGAAGCTCCTAAATAAGCAGTTTTCTCCGTCCTGTCATTCCCTACGTCTTAGGCAAAAATATTCTCCTGAGCCGTCTGTATTCAATCATCGCATCAGACACGACGAACAAACTGAGTATCTAATTACTTAACTAGATAGAAGAGTCCTCCTTCATGGTAAGCTAACAGTTTCCCACTAGTCACGAAATTCCCCGCATTTTATGCGTCCCGAAACTCCATCACCGTGTTCGCAACAACCAGCTACTCGTCTCCGTCCTCAACCAGATGAATCTAATCCATGCCCTACAATTCCATTTATTTAAGATTCATTTTAATATTATCATCCCATCTACTCCTAAGATTTCCAAATACATGTATGCCTTGTTTTACGTCTGTTTGTTTACTGATTTAACGTCCCTTGCCAATTTACACCACTTCTTAAGCAAGCAGGTTTAACGCTCTTTGGCTGGCTGCGTTTTATTACGCTAACCCCTTATTTCAGATGGGAATATCAATTTTTATTACGCCCCCTATTTCAGGAACACAAGGGCGTAAAACAAGGCCTTGGTGTAGTCTCTTTCCTTCAGCTTTCCCCACTACAACTCACCCGTACGTACTTCTCTTCTCACCATACGTGCTACATGCCCCACCCACCTCCATCTTCCTTGATTTGATCACCCGAACAAGTATCAGAAAATACACTCCGAATTAAATTCTACGTCTTAACTTGAACAGAATTTCTCATGGCTCCCCTGTTTCTCCCGAAAAACATTTCACTATATTTTCGTTCACATTCCACTACAAAAATTACTCCGCTGAAACTAACGTAGCTTGGTAACACATCATGAAGCAACACATAAACTACTATAATAAACACAGGTGTTAATTACTAACTGACTGTAATTGAGAAAGACCAGATGGGGCACAAAAGCGAGGCTAGCGGACAGATGCAGGTGATAAGTGCAAGGACCTTAGTCTGGGCGAGTCCTTATATCCTAATACGAACGTCCGGATGCAGTGAGAAAGCCAAAGCTTGTCCTGACTGGAAATTTTAAACAGTAATTTGTTTTATGTCTTGGTTGTACAAACTGAAAGACAGTTGAATCAGATCTTGTAAACTTCCGCGGGGTAAACAACGGCTAGATTCATTCTTTTCCAGAGGGAGAGTTTAAATGCCAACACGCGGGGTACGTCACGCAGCAAACGGGGTCTTCGCAGCCACAATACATTCTACACTGGTCTAAGACTAAACGGTTCTGGCAACTTTATGGGCAGAAGAAAACTCAGATCCGTTATTAATCACGAATTCCTTTTTTCTGGGCCCCTCACAGCAAAGTCCAGAATATATCTAAATATCTGAACCACTACCAATTCTTGTCGCATCTTTCAAGTGCTATGCTGAATTAACTTACATGCCAGACTGTCCAATACTATGTCAAGAACTTTAAAAAAAGGGTCGCATACATTACGACGGACGGAAGTGGGAGCTCTATCTTTAGAACTCGACACAAAACATTTCTTTCTTCACAAGAATTGTGTGTTCTGCAGCACTTTCATAAGATTGGTTCAGAAATCAAACTGGTCTTCGCAGCCTGCCCTGCCTTTCCCGTTCTTGGAGCAAATGCGGATACAAATAAGCCATGATCACCGCCTTCCAAATCCTTACCTAATAATAATAATCCATTCTTGCAACTTCATATCTAGGTTGAGTAGTTGAAATAGGGTTTACGTACTAAGAATCAACAATAATCTCTTGTATACTTTTACGCTTTCTGATCGTTTCTTTGCCTACCACTGAATGTTGGTTTCATCAAACTGGGGTTACAGAACAGAAATTTCGTTCCGTTCTACCTTAGGACGACGACGGAACCAGTCTGTACATTTTAGTAACTTTCATAATTTCATATTTAAATCACAGACAGTGACTATGTTCCATACAAAATGCACAATAATCAACCAAACTAACTACACATAACAGACCTCGTTGATGTCCGACGCCATTCGTGGCACCGCTCTTCGTGTAGCATAGCGCGTGTGTGCACAGGACACTTTGTGGCGCGTGGTTTTATCCTGACTTCTGACCTGCAGATGGTTCGGACTGCTCGAGTCGATTAATGGGAGACGGAATAGTCACAACGGAAACTATGATACAAGAGTTAGCACTCATTCCTCTATCACCGACGCTATATAATCCCACCGACGTTATATAAACCCACCGACGCGATATAATCTCACCGACGTTATATAATTCCACCGACGCGATATAATCTCACCGACGTTATATAATCCCACCGACGCTATACATTCTCACCGACGTTATATAATCCAACCGACGCTACATAATCCCGCCGACGCAATATAACACCACCTGTCCATGCTCAGAAATGTATAGCTATTCCTGTGAACATGTTTGTACATTAATAATTAACTCATGTTATAGATACTGTGCTGGTTATAATAATAATAATAATAATAATAATAATGGCTCGACAGCTCTATATGGGCTTGGGCCTCCTTTTTCCGAGGTTACTTGGTCTTGTGCATTTGTGGCAGTGAGTGACCAGCCCACTGGCCGCGCTGTTCAACTCAATCCTGATGTGACTGCCAGACCCATCTGGCAGGCAGTCAGGAGACTTGAGTGAGAAATGGCCGCTGAATTTTGCTTACGAGCATTACTAGTTCTATTCATGCCCGTAAGGTTCTTTTACATGCCGTAAATCTACGATATGGGACCGACGGCTTTACTTCCCCTCCGAAGTAAGTTGTGCTCCGGATTTTTATCACCCTTAAAAATCCATCGACCTCGGTCGGAATCGAACCCGCGAACCTTGGGTCCAGTGGCGAGCACGGTAACCACTAGTCCACCGAGGTCGACACTATGCTGGTTATAGCTGATTAAAAAAGTTTGAGTCTTTGTCACCTGCACGACAAAGTAGTCACTGACATGCTACTGTGATAGGCTAATGTCATTTATGCTAGACCAATTTTCTCTGTGTACATATGTTCACAAGTAGTTTTGGTAGAAGTTACAGAAGGAGTTCACAGACTTTGTGAACAGTTCAATTTCAAAAGGACGGAAGCAGATCCAGTTTCCGAAACGTCGTGTTATCTAGTTATTTTAGATTTCCGGACGCTGGACAAAGTCCAGAAACCCATTAGTTCTCAATGATACATACCGTCGTCAGAAACTTTTAGAATTTAAAGTAATTTTGTAACTCAGTGAACGTGACTCAATCATCGAAACATAGGAAATGTAACAAGTTCTTTCTTTTTTTAACTTTTTTTAGCCGTTAAATAATAAACTATCAGAAACACGCCTGAAAATGGAAATAATTAAGCTATATAGACAGATTATCCCATCGTCACGTGCGACAAGCTGCAAAACTTTTTTCGCCGTGAATAAAAGTCCCATCTGTTTCGCGCCACCACTTCGTCTAGCTTGTAGGGCTGTTTAACGAAACAAGTGAACACTGTCACAGCCTAAAATCGCCTTTATCCACACGTAACGTTCATTGGACGGCAATGATTAAATCACCAAATCACTCATCTTCACTACAAACAGGCGAAAAATCTGGAGAGTTTGTAAAGGGCAAGAGAGTGCGTGAGAAGAGAGGCATGGCACAATGGATAGGAAAGGAAGGGACCGGGGGAAAATGTGGAAGAAGCAGAGAATGGAGGCGAATACACTACAGCGAGGCTATACGATATCACTCTCAACTCATTACTTGTCCAAATTGGAAGAATTAAACCCTGCAGGTTTTGCCTGTGTCAGAAACTGACAATTATTCTTACATTTTCTTTTTTCACATGGTGAAGGGCCCCGCAGAACATGCTACGGACGTTCCACAGCCTTAAGGCTTTTTGTGCAACCCTATGATGAAGATGAAAATGTGCAGTTTTTTTACCAAGTTTTACAAGTAATGGAGCACCAGTGGAATGAAATTGACAGGGGAAAACCGACAACTCGGAGAAAAATCTGTCCCAGTGCCACTTTGTCCAACACAAACCCCACATGGACTGACCCGGGATCGAACCCGGGCCTCCGCAGTGGAAGGCCGGCGACTAACCGCCTGAGCCATTGCACGGGCATTCTTACATTTAGGTAACAAGACTTCAAAAACACAAGTCAAATGCAACTTAGCGTGCTGGGCTTCATGCTTAGACAGGTCCTACTGCTATGTGCACTAAAGGTGCTTAATGTCTGCAATATAGCCGTGCGGTCTGAGGCGTAGGTCTGCAGTCGCTCGATTGCTGGGATCGACAGTTCGAACACCGATGAGGACATGGATGTTTGTCTGTTGTGTTTGTTGTACGTTGTGATGGTAGCGACGAGCTGATCACTCGTTCAGAGAAATCCTACCGGGTGTTTGTGTCTAATTGTGACTTATGACGTCTACAATGAGGCGGCCTAGGCCCGAGTTGAGCTGTTGTACCACAGAAAAAAAAATGTTTGTAACATAACTACAGTATGTCATGCAGTGTGAGGGTGGACCGGGATAGCTCAGTCGGGATAGCGACTCGCTACGGGTTGGAAGGTCCGGGGATCGAATCCCGGTGGAAGCGAGATTTTCCGCACCCGTCCAGACCGGCCCTGGGGCTTACCTTGCCTCCTCTACAATAGGTATCGGCTCTTTCCCGGGGTAAAGCGGACGAGGCGTGGAGTTGACCACTCACCCCCACCTAGCGCCGAGGTTAAAAAAAAAGAGTAGAGCTATACCTCTACTCCCCCTTTGGGCCTTCAAGGCCTGTTCTAGGGTGGACTTTACCTTTTACTGTGCAGTGTTAGGCTCTAACCTTCTTTTAATTAGACAGTTTTAATACTTTTGAAGTACTTACGTAGAGTATTCACTACTACTACTACTAACCACAACACACCACCACACAATTGCCACGGTCGCCTTGTAATTGGAAGAAGCTAGTTACTAGCCATTCAAAGCCCAGTGGTAAGTAGCCACCTGCTGTAGCATAATGAAGTCGGCATTTAGCTACACTGTATATTTATGTGTTTCGTATGCATCTCACAATTAATTAACCGATTGGGTTTTATAAGCGACACATAGTGTTCTCTGTGGGGTATGAACTGAATCTTGAAGTATAATTTCGATGAATATCAATCTTCCAAAGGTTAATTAGCGGCATGTGCTAACTTTGTCACACATAACCTCAAATTACATGACAGTCGTCATGTTCATAATTTAAAATATAAAAACACTTCAAGCGTAATTTACAGTTTGTGCCTAACGTACCAATTACATGCTCCAAGGTCCAATGATACGCTAATTATCGCTTTTACACTCGAAGCTACACCAACATTTTTTTAAAAAAGTTCTTATTTTTCCTTTTCACAGAAATATGGCCTTTTTGCATGCTTCTAAGATATACTATCACAAAACATGTTAGGACGGTAAACTGACAACACTGTCGCTCAAACGTCAGAAATTCATGGCCGCCATTTAGTGTTACTTATTACATGGAATTAAAGTATGAGGTTACAGTGCTAACGTGCATACTAAATATAGTAAAAAACGGTCACAGCTGGTTCATAACTTGAAACGGACACACACATACGCCCACAGAGCTAGCACGGTGATAAATAGTCAATTGTTTTCTCCTTCAAGAAAGAAGTAAGCCTTTTTTTTTCCCCCTCCTCCCAATGGCGCAACAGCCCCTAGTGGGCCAGGGTCTACTCATTATCGAGGCTTCACGATCACACTCATCTAGACACACCACACTCGGTGGGACTCCTCTGGACGAGTAATCAGCCCGACGTAGAGACCTCTACCTGACAACACACAACACTCATAAGAGACAGACATCCACGCCCCCGGCGGGATTCGAACCCGCAATCCCAACAAGCCAACGGCCGCAGACCCACGCCTTAGACCGCACGACCATTGGGATCGGCGAGCCAAACGTATGGGTAAAACATTATGAACATGACATATAAGCAAATAATAATAAAATTATGTTAATTTAGAGAGCACTCATAACAGTTACAACGACATGCAGTTGGCAACGATTTGAATAAATGGACAAATGGGAATATGAACATAATGGTCATCGTTTGCGGTAGCGTAAATATTTCAGTGCTCTGAAACGAATCGAATTTCATACGATTACGCGATCAGGCTGTTCCAGCGCACTGTTGAATACAAACACTATCTCAATGCCAAGGTCTAAAGCGATAAGACGTCACTGCCAACTTCGACGTTATTCCACTGGCACAGAATTCCGTTTTATAAAGCCGACTAAACACTGCAGCATTCAACGTGCTGAACTTACTTCATGGCGCAGTCTGACAGGTCAGCAGGACGGCCAACGAATTATCTCATTTTTAATGTAAACTTAAAAATTACTTACTGTCTTCCCAAAAGCCCTCATAAGGTACGGGCTAGACCGAAAAATCGTGGTTCGATTCCCGGCAGGTGCGACAAACGTGTAATCTCCAAAGCGCCCAGATCGGCTCTCGGGTCCACCCAGTCTCCAATTCAATGGGTACCGGGGACCCTTCTTCCGAGAGTAAAGCGGCCGGGACGTGAAGCTGACTCTCACGGAAATACAGTACCAAGTTAAGAGTGCATGGAGATATGCCTCCATGGTATAGGAAAAGCTTCATGCAAATATCTCCCTATCCGTACTTTAATACACTGTGTAGGCAAAATGCAAGGTCTCTTAATGTTAAAGCAGGAGGTACATATATCAACCACTGTGAGCATCAGGTAAATTAGGGCTCACAATAAACCGCCCAGTAATTGTTAAGACTGTACCCAGGAGAAAGTCATGTTAATCGAAATTCCTTACGTAATGTGCAAAATGAAGTACAAGATCACAATGTAAAGATAGCCCATAAATCCGATGAGAATGTGGCAAATTCTAACAAATTCGAACAACATAAAATTGCGTTAGGAGCAGACGGAACTCCCTGCTACCGTTCAGTCCAGTATCTTTCGTCTTCCCGTTTTCTATACAAATACATAAAAATTGAAATATGCAGAACTGCAATGTTGCCTGTTATTTTATATGGGTGTGGAACTTCGTCTCTCACACTGAAGGAGCAATCTAAGCTGAAGGTGTTACACAATAAGGTGCTGGAGAAGATATTTGGGCCTAAGGAGTACACAGCACAGTGAGAAGCTTCACGATTTGTACTCCTCGCCAAATATTATACGGGTGATCAAATCAAGAATGCGATAGGCGAGGCATGTGACGTGTATGGGGTATAGGACAGGTGCATTCAGGTTTTGGCGCAAAAGCCTGAAGGAAAGAGACCACCTGAAAGACCTAGGCGCAGATGGGAAGATGATATTGAGCTGGACCTTTAAGACATCGGTTGTTAGGGCGTGGACTTGACTGATCTGCCTCAGGATTTCGAAAAGCGGCGGACCTTTGTGAACACGGTAATGAACCTTCGGGATCCATAAAATAAGGGGAATTGCTTGACTAGCTGAGGAACTTTTCAAGATGGACTTTGCTAGATGGAGTTAGTTAGATTTGGAAAATGACGTATATATTCTTCACCTAGAACAAGAGCACATAAAAATAGATCCGAAGAAAACAAATTGTGAAGATATGAAACGGAATGTACCTGCTCAGGATAAATTCCACGGCCGGTGATTAACCTTCGACTTTCATTACGTCACAGAATTTCAACAATACAAGATACTATTTCAAGGTGTGAGGTAATTATGATTAGTTCACGATGTCTGTAGAGTGGACATAAACACAGACATGGCGTTGGGTTTGACAAGTGGAAAACCTGTTTCACAATGAGCTGACTGCTGTAAGGAGGATATTTTGAATATTCTGAACATACATTATCGCAACTAAACACCAATCACTGCCCTAATGTTACTTAAACACGTGTACCGCTGTATGTACTGCAAGGCTGTACTGTTTCTTGCCTGCCTGCCTGCAGTTCTGCTGGAAGCAACAGACTTCACGTGAACTGTCGTCATGGAAATTTCCCTAAATGTCAAAATTCTAAGGCAGTCTGCTCCACTACTGACAGGGAAAACGGGAGTACTCGGAATAAAACCTGTCCCAGTGCCACTTAATCCACCGCTGATCTCAAATAGACATGTGATCGAACCCGAGCCTTCGCTCTGAGAGGCCAGCGACCAACTGCCTGAGCCATGGCACGGCCTTTAAAAAAATGAAAGTCCTTTGCTATCCAATGTTCCCCCCTTGCCGAAAGAGCATTGCTCTTTGGAAGGTTCCCAGGCTTCGTCCGTTTGTGCTTCTGGTAAGAGCAACGTGTGGATGAAGATGAGTATGGAGCATTCGTGGAACACTGATGGAAACATTAATGTACACAAAATTTAAAGATTCAGTTCGTACCGAATAGAGAACGCAGTGTCCTTCCATTAGTAATACCAACAGATGAGTGCTGTATACGGAAATAACCGCTGCTTAATGAGAGAAAATGCAGAGATTTTGGTGTTAAATCTGGCCTTACATATAGTGACTCCTGAAAAGAGTTAACCTACGTATAGTTTCGTTTAAGTTGTAAAATTAGTATTTTCCATTCATTTTTGCAATTTAAATTTCAACACCTATAATATTCAGCTCGACGTATGGCACTGAAAATTTGTTACTGGTCCTCAACTGGAGTTGCAGCGGCTAGCAGGTCCCCAGGATCACAGGAAGATGCGACCTCCCAGCACCCCAGTGTGGTAGAATACATGACTACATACAGAACCGCCTGTTTTGGTCATATAAACCGAGTGGAATAAATGTCACTATAAAAACAGAATACCGCACGTGTGGGTAGATTTCCTGAGAAGAAGCACATTAGAAATTATATAAACAAATTTTGGATCTAAAACATGTTTAGAAAATCCTGATCAATGAATGCTAACTGATGATGATGATGATGATATTTTATGTCACGCATCGCGAAAAAAAAAAAAAAGTTTACAATTATAACAAATACCTTCCCTTCAGTTCGTTAATAGAGTGCCCAAAAAGTTTCGCAATACATTCAATACCTCAGTGAAAATCAACAGGGACGTTCTCCAATTCTGTGGTTAATTTCTAAATTCCCGCTTGCTACTGCAGCGCCGCGGAACAATACGTTTTCTCGCGCATGCGCAGGGGGTCGTCAAAATGGCGTTATATGGTGATTTGCGTTTTAAACAACGGGCTGTTACTGAATTTCTTGTGGCAGAGACGTACTCAGTAACGAATAGCCACAAGCGGTTAAAAAAATGCATACGGTGTCAATGCTGTTAGTGGTTAGGCTTCAAGAATTCTACACCACAGAAATCCGCGGCCTTATGAATTGTGAAAGAATGACTGGAAAGCAGTATCGAATACAATACAGTAGTTTTATTTCTCGATATACAAATTGTCGCATTTCTCTTTACGTAACAACATTTCTATACAATTACCGAAATTTCACGAATTTTTGGGGGGATTACAGGTTCAAATGCAACATCAAAATTCGTACATTGTGGTCTGCCGCATTAACAGATCTTTACATTTGAATTCATGTCGTGTACACGTAAATACAAACTTATTTGTTTACTCGTAGAGTTACGGCAGTTATCTGGGAGCAATGGTTACTTACATGATACCACAGGTAGCAGCGGTAGTAAGTTTATTATCCACTGATAAACCAAACTAGTGTGGTACTGCAACTTACCTAAAACAAACAGAGAAGAAATTTGTAAACCAAATGATCAAATCTAAGAACTGCCTTAGGACTACTTCGTACTCTAATACACAAAGGAACAGCAGAAATTTACAAAGTTATTTATTGATTGATTTATTTAACGACTTTGTTAGTTCTTCCGGCTATACAACGCCGAATGATATGGTCATGGACTGAGTGAATAGGAGAGGATGTGGCAGGAAGCTGTCGCGGACCAATTCGAGGCACTATTCTTCACTGTGCCTACAAGCACCGACGACAGCCACGAAAAATTTCATTCAGGATATTTGATGCATCGACTGAAATTCAAACCAGAAACCATCGGACTACAAGTGAAAACCGTTAAGGGGTGAGCACATTTACACGGCGAAGTTATAAACTAAATGTAGCTGATCTATACTGCCGAAATTCGGAGTGAGCCACACAGCAGCAACGCCATACTATCGCCTACTTTGCGCTCATTTGTTCGAGCAGAGATTATGTAGTGTTAACTAAGATCATGTGGCTGCGGCTTACACCAGGATACTGTATTCGCTTGAAGGGACTCTTGCAAACACGAAATAACCCAGTCAGGATGTGTAGTTTCAGGACCGAAATTTTAACTCGCTATTTCCAGATATGGGAGCACGCGGTGGCGCAGTTGGTTGAGGCACTTCCGGCCGCACTAGGACCCAGGGGTCGACTCAGTCTCTAACACAAACAAGTACCAGGAATATTTCCTGGGGGATAAAGGCGGCCCTTGCGTAGGGCTGACCTTACGACATTCATGTGCCGACTGTCTTGGAATCGGAGATCCTCAACCTCCTGGAACACTCAGGGCCTCTCCAGGCCTGTACAGGCCTGTCGCTCCTTGCGGAGCATAGGGCCTCCTTTCAGAGGTTTCTTGGTCTGGAGGTATGCATTCCGTAGTGGGTGACCAGTCCATTGACTGCACAATTTCTACTCATCCTGATATGACTGCTAGAGCCATCTAGCAGTCAATCAGGAGACTTGGGTGAGAAATGGCAGCTGAATTTTGCTTACGAAACTCAATTCATGCCCGTAAGGTTCTTTTACATGCCGTAAATCTACTTCCCCTCCGAAGGAAGTTGTGCTACGGATTTTTATCACCCCCAAAAATCCACGCTAACCACTAGTCCACCGAGGGCGACAAGGATTGCTTTACCTTTTTACTTATACATACGAAAAAGTGTGCTACCTGCTCGACCGCGATATCGAGTTGGGAAGGAGTCTTGAAGCTCAACTCGCTAACGTAAATAAAAACGGTACTGTCCCTACACACGTCGTGAAGGTATATACGGTATGATGAATGGAGGTACAGCACCACTTATTCTTAACCTTGGCACTAGATGGGAGTGGTCAGCCACACGCCTCTCCGCTTTACCCCCGAGAACTGTCAGTACCCATTGAAGACGAGGCTGCGTGCGTTCCAGAGCCGGTCTGGACGTTTCGGAGAACAGATAAATCTCTTTCCCCTGCCAAGATTCGAATTCCAGAACGTCCAGCCCGTAGCCTAGTCACTATACTGACACACGACACTATACACTTCAGAGCAAATTTTAAACTAAATTAATATTCCAAGCTGAATTAATAATCGATTGGTGCAAGAATGTGGAACTAGAACTAAGAGAGCTCATGTGTGTAGAATTTTGAGTAGAGACTCAACCAAAACACACGTCAGCAGCAGCGAAACCGTAATAAAGGTGGTAATGGCGCAGAGTTCTCAAAAGCACGTCATTGTTAAGGACCAGCAACGATGGCAGCTATTAAACGCATATGCTGTTTCCACACCTGAATGAGACAGATGGTCTCAGAATGATAAAAACCTTTCGGTAATTCCCCACATACACATGGATCAATATTACAATTGAAACTGTAACTCCACGCCACTCACTGCACCACATTCTGCCCCTTCCTTTTGTGCATCTGAAGAGCACAGCAAACTTGGTTATTAATTCCTCTGTGTTATTTTCGGAGCGTCTGTTCTGGAGAGTAAGGTTAATTACTAATCTCGCTTTTCCTCTCTTTCGGAGATTCTAAATGGCAAGGGTAGTTACTGCTATCTGCCTATTCTTTCGGACGCCCTAAAGTAACCGAAGGTAGTTATTAATTAATTTCACCGCCGTATTTTCTTAGATTCCGATTAGTGGGATTAGTTTGTACCATCCGCTGGCTTATTTTAGGACATTCTAAACAGCATGGGTCGTTATTAATTGCTTTAGTTCCTTTAGAGGTGCCGAAGAGCAAGGACAATTACTGATCTCCCTGCCTTATTTTCTGAGGCTTCGGTCAGCATCTGTATTTTGCAAGATACAGAAAGATGCTATTCAACTGTTTAATATTAGTGCACGAGTATCTGAGAGCAATTATTTTTAAACAAGAATGGTTTATTTATTTTAACATTTAATAAAATAGGCACTTCTTGTATTATGTGTCCCTCTTCTGATGACAGAATTCTAGCTTCCGGCCAGTTCGGAAAGAATATTGAACAATAAATTTAGCTACGCTTACGTCAAATAGGACAAAGCCTACTGTAAACGTCATAGAATTATACGCACAAGGTGTATATCAAACCGAATATCACACATTAAAGTAAATTACTTAATTAAACAATCCTCCTTTCGCTTCTAACGTTTATGTATGTAGGCTTACCTACACAAACGTCTATCTTACATCAATAAAATTCTCTTTCTTCTGAACATCCATGTATTCAAATCACGTGTTCTTATATACAATATTATTCTGATTAGTAATTCTAGAAACGGCGGATCCCAGTGGCCACGAGGTCTAAGGCTTTAGTCTGCGGCCGTTCGCTTGCTGGGATTGCGGGTTCGAATCCCACCGGAAGCATGGATGATGTCTGTCTCTTGTGAGTGCTGTGTGCTGTCGGGTAGAGGTTTCTGCATCTTGCTGCTCACTCATCCAGAGGAGTCCTACCGAGTGTGGTGTATCTAAGTGTGTTGGTGAAGCCTCGATAATGAGGCCCTGGCCCACTAGGGGCCTTGCGTCATTGGAAAAAAATTCTAGAAACGAATCAAAAATATTTCTACTCCCATCCTATTCAAACGTCTTCGTACGGAAGCATAACAATGAATGATAAAAACGGGCTAAACAGGTATACTGCACTACCATAAGGCAGAGGTGCTCAAATTCTGGGCGCCCGGACGCCCGGGAAACAAATTCTGTACGGTGAAACCTAATATTTGTGGGTCCTCAGAATGGAGCCTGCTTCATGTTACCAAGCTGGCGCCTAGAATTTTGAGGTGATTCCAAGATTTTTGGAAAATGTATGCGCCCTTGAGTTATGCACATATGACTTCTTAAAATAACTGTGCGATTTTGAATATAGAACTATTTAACGAAATAAAGAATCAATGTATAAATAACATATGCACTTACATAGGCATGAGCTCTAATATCAAACTGAAGCTTGCTCAACTGCTTTCAGATCAAAACTTTTTAACAATAAATTTCATCTACAACCGATCACATAGCTAAGGACACAGAACTAGCGTATGAACTGTTACGACGAACGCTGAAAAATGAAGACATCACAAATGCCAACCTACTAAATTAGCGAGTTCCGCTCCACTTTCCGCTATAAAGTTGAACAATTCCTTCAATCTCGAAACACATAATCCTTGCAAACACTTCCCAGGATTAATGAGTTTACTTTTTAAAGTTGCAGATTAGTCCCTCTTTTTTGAAGGAAAAGAGGAAAGCCGTAAGTCTCAACGAAAATAGCAGGTATGTGGACAGGGAATCGTATTCAGGAACTCACGAACATGAAGTACTAACCACTCAATCGCGACGTTGGGTTAACGAAACAGTTGAGAGTGGCCAGTGGGTGTGCAAAATTTTGAAAAAATAATGTATTTAGTGCAGATAGTTGGTGCATTGGTATACAGTATGCCTAGTCTGAAGGACATAGGCACATATTTGGTCATAATTACCACAAGTTAAGATTAGTTTCGCTGTTTTGAGATAAATCTAGCAGATTGTAATGTTTCAGAAGGAAGTCAGGATGGAGGGAAGGAAATAACGAATTATTATTTACAAACACAGCTTGACACCACAGTGCGCACACGCGTATGTATCTTGCGGGAGGGAGGCGGCTAGCAGCCTTCCTTCAGCATAATCCAAATCTTGCCAAATCACACAGAATCACTCCTACACAGCGTATCGAAAACATATTGGAAACAAGGTGGCTGTAAAAAAACAATACACACGTCCGCTCTGAGAGAATACGCACACAGCAGGTTTGAAGTACGTTCCTTACGATTACGCTCTCATGTACGGTTGTTTCGTCCGTGTTTGGCTAAACTCCTGTCATACAACTAACACGTAAAGTGTCGTAACGTAAGCCACAAAGGCACACAAATATACGTTGACAAATCTGAATTAAAGGACAGACAGGCCAATATAAGGAAGAAGTGACGGAAAGACGAGGAAGAAGACGTGAGCAGCTACTGGATGGCCTTAAGGAAAAGAGAGAGTAATGGAAATTGAAAGAGGAAGCGCTAGATCGCACACTGTGGAGAACTCGCTTAAGGCAGACTACAGAATGACTGAATGAATGAATGCCAATACAGAGAACGGTCGCTCTGTGAGTGAGTCACAACTTGGAACCAAATGAGAGGAGTCGGCCGATTCGCACATGCGCACTATAACACATCAACTGTGATGCCGTCTTCAGCGTTCACAGTTTTGCTTTATTTCCTGCTGTGCTACAGTGTACGTACATTTCTCATATAGAGCAGTGTCAAGCAAGTACTCTACAGGCAGTGTTGCTGGTACATTTTACACTGTGAATATTTCCATTTCATTACGAATAAAAGGTCCTTTAATAACCTGTATTTGCCAGTCCGTCAGTTTTGACCGGTAAACACACCAGTTAACAGGGCGAAAACTCTCTTAAAAGGAACCTGCGGATAATGGAAACCTGTCTTTAGCGCAAATACGGGGATGCAAACTTCTAGTACCTGTATGAAACGGAAGCTGCCTGTAACGGAAAAAAAAAGACCCTTGTAGTTCCTTTACAGGCAGGTTTCACTGTATTTCCTATTTATTTTATCTAACATATCAAATCGCAGGCATCGAGACTTAAACGCTGAGAAGATAAGAAAAAATACACAAAGTTAACCCATATGAAGGAAAACGGCCATTACGATCTGAAACAAACAGAATGTGACGGTGTGGATTGGATTCATCTGGCTCAAGATACCAACCAGTGGAAGGCTTTTGTGAATATTGCAACGAACCTGAGAGGTTCAAAAAGGCAGAGAACTTGACGACTAGCTGAGCTACTATTATATATATAAAAAAAAAAGGCTGTGGTATTTCACAAGTATCCAAAATATATAACATTTACATGGAGTCACTTGATCGTATAGCCCCACGCGGACATTTTGTCGAAAGTATTTGACCGTTTCATTTCATTTCGCTAAATGAACACACCAGCGAAAAACGTGTCATACAAAATTGTAGAAATTATTGAGATCAGTATTTCCAATTGATTGCCACTATTTTGTACAATAAGCTTTAATTCAAATCATAAAAGCTACTAGATTTGAACTCCATGTGGAGCAGTAATACACTGCAACGAGAGTTAAAACATATTCGCCCCAAAGCTTTTGGTGGTATTCCTCGAATACTGAATTTCATTAAAACCTCTTCCTCCTCACCCTCCTCTTCTTCCTCTTGTTCTTGTTCTTCTGTGGCACTTCGACCAGTTTTTGAGCCATGGCCTACCTAATATTCTTCCTCCAACCTTCTATGACTTATCACTGAGTTGTATCATGCATTTCTTGTAAAGACCACATACAAAAGGAAACCCGTTTTTGAAAGTGAAAGTATGTGTCTATCTACGAACAATATTTACTAAATTTTCTGAAGTATGGAATTACACACATGACAGTTGAAACTCACTACATTACATAACAAGTGGAAACGTGAACGAGTAAACACTGAATAAAAACTATTGTTTAGACACTACCACAGGCGTAAGGACGAAACTGGCCATCCTCCTGTTTACCAATAATTTAAACATGAGTCACGTACAAAATGCAATTCACTTCTTTCAAATTCAGTTACGTCAGCAAAATTTGGAGCAGTTCACCCTTTTTCCAAAAAGCTTAAAGTGTTACTTATTATAGTTTGGTCTACTGCCTTGAGCCCGATTGTTTTGCTTCAATCACAAAAACAAACAAAAACTCTGTTTCTGGTTTCGCTAGCAACTGAAACATGTTTATCATATATTCAATGTAACTGACAAATAACAGGAGGCCCGTACACCATATCGTGCACACTACTATACTTCAAGGTAAGGAAAATGGACGGGGTTGTAGCTTGTATTAAACATAAGAAATGCATACATAATTTTATTCGGAAAACAGAACGGAAGAAACCACAGTGGAGGCGCAGGCGTACATAAGCAGATATGGTACTGAAACAAGGCTTGATGTGAATTGGCTTAATCTATCTCATGCTAAGGCCCCGTGATGGGTTAATGCGGACAGCAAGGAACGTTAGGGTTCCATAAAAGGCGGAGAATTTTCTGACTAGCTGAGGTTCCCTGTTCAAACCTCGGCTGCTGGGGTAAGCTTATACACTCAGGATTCCGTTCTTCAGGGATATGGCGTCGAGAACCGATTACGCAGTGATGTGGTGTTATATCCCAGAACAAAGAAATCCTCAACTGCACCGCTGCGAAAACCTTAAAACTCACAAGCTTATACCATTTTGGCAGGCACAACAAACGTCTGTTGATTTTCCACTGCCACGACAGTGTTAGTAATCTAGTCCGACCTGCGTCTCAGGATGAGTCTGGAACTGAAATTTCGTAGGCAAAGTACACACCCTTCCGGGTTATGATGCCGTGTAGTCTGGTAGGAGGTTATAAATGTTTCGGAGAAACATTCTGCCTCCATCTTCGGAAGCAGTATATCCCTCAGGAAAGTTGGTTACCAACTTGCAGACTACACGGTGTCATAACCCAGGAGCACAACACGAATTTTTAACTCCGTCAAAATGTCAACTCTCAAAGTGAATTTACTTCACAGTAGTGTGAACTGAGAAATTAAGTATACGGACCAATTCAGTTGCACAAGTGATGACGGAAACATTCTTAAAACACTACTACTACTACTACTACTACCACCACCACCACCACCACCACTAGTGCTGCTGCTACTGCTAACATTTACGCGGTTCCAAACGTGTTTGCGGGAACTTTCAACTGAACCGTCTATTACTTAGAAACTTTCATCGGTGTCGAATGAATAGGATAATTTAATAAACAGTGAATTCTAAAGACGTGAAAGGAAATAGTGATGACCTATTTTGAAAAACAACATATATCCCGGAATTTTCCTGGAGGAACTGACGTAGGAGGTGACAAGATTCAGCGAAGACAGCAAGTCTCCGAACCGATACCCATTCGACCATGACGACACTGTTGCGTGCAAAATTCTGAGCCACCAACTCCAAAGCATCTTCACACATTCGACTTCCCCTGACCTATTCCTTATTTATACCTACAGCCAGAATAGGTGACAACGAATGTCCCCACGACTCCTGTGTCCCGTTTACGACCTTCTGTCACGAGGACCTTGCCAAGTTCCTCGTCTCTTTTCTGAATGTAAAACCTGAATCCTGTTCTCTCCTTACTCGAACTCTTGACTTATCACTGAGAAGGTGGGGGAATCTGCAGCATCACATGTGCACTGCACTGTTAGCGAGTGGGGTAATAAAAACCTACACATTTTCAGTTTTATTTCATTTTTCCCCTTCGTATTTATTTGCGTATTTATTATTGCAACAGTACATTAAAACTTCTACGCATGCTTTGTCAATAATCGAGCTCCATTCGAATTTTTCTCACGAATTTGCCTTCTCAGACAAAGTAAGACAAGAATAAAGAAGAATGAAACTGTATAATCAATCACAAATTTGGGTCTATTAGACCAGCAGGTACCTGAGGATCTTCCATTGGTAAAGCAAATTGGGCGTGAAGCTGACCACTCACTTCCACCGAAGACCGAGCTCAAAATGTGTGCAGCTATACATCCACTCCTCGTACGCCTCCACGGCATAGTGATTCATTTAGGAGGGCGACATATTTACCTTTACCTTTCAGAGATATAAGTCACAGTGACGTTAAAGCCCATGTACGAAAGGATGCTTGTCTGCGTCTCACAGCACGGATTGCATAAAACGGGGTGGTGCTGTGGAATCGTGGACGGTATTGATGCTGGGATTTTGCTGGCGAAGACATAATCGTGACTGAACCGGAGCTGCTCAGTTGTTGACCCCCGACCATAGCTAGAGGTCAAGGGGTGAGGAGAGGGAGAGAAATCTGTGACTGCTGCTTTCTACCCACGGTTACTGTAGCTGATCCTCACGACACCGGACAGCAGCAGCTTGCAGACTGTAGTAGGAGTCTGTGTGAATGGACGACTCCGATCTTGAGTTTCTTCAGGCACTCTGTTCTTGGGATCCCCCCCCCCCCGGACTGTGAGCTCATTCAACATTTCAACTGCATCCAGTATGTGTCGCCGACAGTTCAAAGCAACTCCATGGGACAGAGTCCTTATTGAAAGCTAATAATTCGTCAGCTAGTCAAATTCCCCGCATTTTACGAAACCCGAAGGTTCATTACAGTGTTCACAACAGCCCGCCACTTGTCCCGATCCTCAGCCAGATGAATCCAGTCCATGCAATTCTATCCTGCTGGTTTAAGAGCCACCTTAGCGGTACACTCCCATACATGTCTAGGTCTTCCAAGTGTTCTTCCTTCAGGTTTCTGCACCGAAAACACCGCATGCATTGCTCTTCTCTCCCCCGCCCCAATGAGCCATACGCATAAACTCTCTCATCCTCTTTGATTTGATCACCCCTCATAGAAAAGACATATCAACTGCGATATTCATTCACGAATTCACTAAGGCATATGTACAAACTTGAGTTTCAAGCAGAGAATTTTCTTTTGTGGTGCAACATCCGAAATCGGGCCTAGGCCGCCCCATTGTTGAGGTTTCTAGATCATACAAGATTAGACACACACATCCGGTAGGACTCCTCTGAACGAGTGATCAGCTTGTCGCAGAGGCTGCTACCTACACAACAGACGAACATCCATGCCTCAGCGGGATTCGAAACAGCGATCACACGCCTTAAGACTTCACGGCCACCGGGATCGGCAAGCAGAGAATCAGACCTTCTTAATGGAGGCGTTAAACGTTTTCGTGACCCTGAGTTCTCATATCTTCTTCAGGTAGCGTCTTGGAGACTTACAGAAGCTGTCCTGTCATTGTCATGTTTCTGGATTTTCCAGTTGTCAGGTCCAAAACAAAACGTTTCTCTAGAGACAAGTAAACAGGTACACTTACCTGGACTCTACATTATATTAGAAAAGCACTGAAAGGACGGATACGTTGTAAAAATGATGTTCTAAATACAGACCTACCGGTGAAACTTTTCGTGGTTACTCCATTGGTCATTTGGTCTAAAACCATGCAAAATATGCGCTACATTTAGTCTGATTCTACTTTTTCAAGCAGAGACGGCTCAGACAATAACGTTAGAAGTTCCTGTATAGATGACCAGTGTAAGATTCCAGAGACAACCAGGACTGGGACTCTGCCTGTTGAATGAGGAAAGAAACGTCATACCTCGCAGTCAGAGTGGCCGGAGCGTGAAACTTATCATTCACCTACATTTACGGTCCTCTCAGCTTTATGTAAAGACTAAAAATCTCTGGACATTATTTTTACATCTAGTGGCACCCGCCAACTTTTCTGTTTACGTACACCCAACACTGGCATAAATAAGTCATATTAGTAGCAATAATAGTAATAATAATAATAATATTATTATTATGTTGTCTCTTGTCACCGGCCTTTTCTCCCGGTACTTCTCTCGAACCAAAGGTGATCCCCACCGCTCAGGCTTCAAGTTTCAGACTGCAGTACTTTCCGTATTATGTGTGATGTTCCAAGTATAGCTGTCTTTTGTAGTGAATCTATTGAATGTTTTCCTGTTATAGCTTCCAAATTTTGCTTTAAACCTTTTGTTACTATTCCGGTGGCTCCAATTATTACCCGCATAACCACACATTTCTGTTCCACATTCGTTGTTCCTCCAAACATAAACTCCTGAATTTTAGTTTCTTTTCTGCTTCCTTTTGCGTGATATCTCTGTCTGCTGATATGCCACATCTATCAGTATGCATGTTTTCTCGTGTTTGTTTTTAATTATTATATCTGACCTATTTTTCATAACATTATTATTATTCCGATTGATCTGGTTCAGGACAGGGACAAGTGGTAAGCTCCTTTAAACCCAATAATGAAATAGCTCATAAAATGCAGGACATTTAACTAGCTAAACAACAAGTAGCTTGTGAAAACTCACTGTATTTAATGGAGTCATTAGTGAGTTAGTTAATAGCTCTTCTTAATTACCATTATCCTACTCGTCAAATGCAACAGCTTCGTTTCTAGCAATATTTTCTCGCGGAATCGTTGGACGTCCTCTAGAACAGGTGTCGTCAAACTGAGTACGCACACCAATTTTCTGCGCATCGCGGACGCCCGATATCAACGGAAACATTTTGATTCGTGGATCAAAAAATAGGAAAAATACCATAAAAATAAGTAATTTGTGTAGCCTTTAGCAGCACGTAACCAACTGCATAAGAGAAAAGGCCCCTTACAGACTATGAATTTGTTAATCGTGCTTTGTTCGCGGTAGCTGAAGATGTGAATCCAGATAAAAAAAAATAAAGTTTTCAAGACCTCAGTCTCTGTACCCGAACTTGTACAAGGCGAACACAAGAAGTGGGAACAGCGCTGTTTGAACTTAACTGCAGGCAAAGTCATCACTCTTATACTCTCGCAAAGGATGAAAGTAATGAGATCACGGACACTAGACACTTGAAATTTAGTCGTGGCATTGATAGCAACTTTCATGTTCATGAAGAACTTGACAGTTCATGCAGCTTTATGACTGGCGAAGGTTTCTTCCTGAAGGCAAAAAAAAAAAAAAAAAAAAAAAAAAGTTATTTGGAATTGGGCCTGGAAAAATTGAGGTGTGTCGACCTACGGTGGCAGGAATTTGTTCAAGACCGACACTGTAGGACGAGTCTTCAAGAAGTTATGAACATGAGGTCTGAAAATCCGACGGTGTCTCATTGCGCTATTCATCAACAGACACTTTGCTGCAAAATTTTGCAGTGGTGTTGACAGAAATTATGGTCACTGTGACTTCAACAGTTGACTCCATTTCAAACAACGCTTTTAACTGCCATAAGTCCCAAAATTTCCTGAAAGAAATCGGATCAGAATATGACGATGTTGTCTATTACTCGATAGCGTGAGGGCTGAGTAGAGGTGCAGTGTGAAGCAAATTTTGTTTTTAAACTTGCGAACTACATAGATATTTTCCTGCAGAGAAGGGAAAAAAATATACCACAGTTATCTGATGAGAAATGGGTCATGGTTCTCGGATTCATTGCGGACATACCTTGTCTTAGTGAACTCAACATGAAAGTTCAAGGAAAACGTAAAGTAGGCCTACGATGTGACACGTTTTGTGACGTGAAGGCCCCTGAAGCAAAACTGAGCCTGCTGTACAAATATATCAGCGAACAAAACCTTACGTCGTTTTGTCTTGCAAAACTGTTTCCGAATCCTCCATCTCACCGGATTGACTAGCAGACGCTAAACGAAAATTTCGTTGACATCATTCAACGGCTGAATATGATAAGGTTACAGAGGCCAATTTGGATATTTGTAGGCGCACTAGACCTACGTTTACAAACAGGGTTAGCTATCTGTTTTGACATTTCAAAGTTCTGCATTCTGCCTACAGATTGCATTTATGTGTCTCGTAAGATTCTTAGAATAAACATCATTATGTTGTGTTCTCCATGACACAAGAAGTTAATCTTCATATGTATAATGCAGATTCATTTCAGCCTTCTGACCAAGCCAGGAATTAGGCGGTTAGTCGCCGACCTCTCACCGCGGGGGTACTGGTTTCGATCCCGGGTCAAACCATGTGAGATTTATGATCGAAAAGGTTGTGCTAGGGTTTTCTCCGAGTACTTCAGTTTTCCGCAGTCAGCTCATTCCACAAATTCTATACATCTTCTTCATCTTAACAATACTCTCCTCATAAAGACAAGTGGACGAAACCTGGGAACCTTACGACAAAGCGATGCTCTTTCCGGTATCGGGGATGCACTGTAATAAGTACTTTCACACTGCAATCTTAAAACAGTCAATAAAGACGCCTCTTAATTATTAAGAGCGAACATATACTGAAGGTTGTCGCGTGGGATAACGAAGAATTAAAATATATTCGTTTTTTTTTTGCAAGGGGGGTGAAGGGCCCCGCAGCAGATGCTACAGACGCACCGCAGCCTTGAGGCTTATTCTGCAACCCTGTCATGAATATGGCTAGTTTTTTTTTTTTTTTTTCGTTTTTCCTTGTAATGGAGAACCGGTGGAATGAAATTGACAAGGGAAAACCGAAGTACTCGGGGGAAAAAAACCTGTCCCAGTGCCACTTTGTCCACCACAAATCCCACATGGACTGACCCGGGATCAAACCCGGGCCTCCGCGGTGCGAGGCCGGCGACTAACCGCCTGAGCCATGGCACGGCCAATATATATTAGTTATTCATACATAATTGTTAATAATTATTTCATTATTTAAGGATGATAGACACAGGAATGTGTGACGTCTCAACGACTGCGTCATGTACAGTAATTCACAGAATCACGTTAATTTTCACTGAATCTATGATTATAATTGAACTAAATGTGACGTACTGAAGTAATACCACACCATACATGGAATATGAAAGCAGTGCGTAGGTACAGAAGCGTATTATATAAAATATTTGTAGCTCACAGGTAAACGAAATGCTAAAATGTATGACAAAAGAGAACGTACCAAACAGAAAAGTGACGTCAGTATTCTCAGAATATTCAAATACAGTATACAAAATAAAGACGAGAGAAAAACTGAGGACTGAGGTCATTGTTGATCAGTCTGCCAGCTACTGCAGCGATTCAGATGACGCCAGCCCCTAACCGGTTGCTGGCTAGGCGCTGAAGCGTAAAAAAGCGACTTCAATCACCGCCACGTAGGATAACCAGTGCTTGCAACGACAGTGACTTTCGAGTAGCACTAGTCAAATCGTTCTTCCGAATATATCACTCGTCCCTCTATAACGTTTCAGCGTTGCTGACAACAAGTAAACAGTAATGTCGAAGACTGACCGGCCGTTATTGTGACGTTAGGAATGCATGTACCCTCACCTTCATTACCTCTATACACCTCCCTGACTTGGTGCTTAGATAAAGGGAAAGCGTGCCCGATTTTGATTAAGAGCTCTATACAGGTTTCGCCATACTGCACAGGGGACGAATTGCGGTATATACCATTGGTATAAATGTGTTTGAGTGTGTTAATTAAAAATTTAAACACTAAAGTTAAGTTGAATTATATTTAAAGGTTCAGTTCGTACCGCGCAGTAAACACAGTCCGTCTGGGTTATAAAAATCAACAAGTTGTTGGACATGCCAATCGTTAAAGCGGTTGCCCCCTCACCGCGGAAGTCCGGGTTCGATGCCAGGTCACTCCATGTCAGATTTGTGGTGGACAATATCGTTTCACCAACGCTGCATACCCATCTTAATCTACACCACGCCCGTTCAAACGGTAGCTCGTGGGCAACATATTGCCCGCAACCCAACGTTACGTAGCCCGCGCAGACATTTGAAATAAAGAGTCGTTTACCTCCACAGCGCAGTTGGTTGAGGCACTGCGCTACAAGTCGGAAGGTCGCGGGTTCGATTCCCGATGTCATTGGAATTTTTCATTGACATAGTCCTTTCGGTCGCACTATGGCCCTGTGGTCGACTCAGCCTCTAACAGAAATGAGTACCAGGAATATTTCCTAGGGGGTAAAGGCGGCCGGTGCGTAGGGCCGATTGTCTAGAAATCTGGGAGCCTCAAACCCTGGAACCCTAAGGGCCTGTCCAGGCCAGTAATGGGATTGCTTTGCCTTACAGTAAAGCCGAGACTAAACGCTGAAGCAGTTCCACCGTTTCTTGGCAAGCTGTAAAAGACACCTTAACACTACTGACACAGTCCGAAGTGACCGTCACATAGATCTTATTGTTAGCCTGTTGGCGGTACTTCTTTATCGGGATTAAAATAACTTTGTCGGCGACTATGGACGTGTGTTGTTATATAATTACACTATACCTATTTATTCTTCATTTTGTGTACCGCATTTCAGGTTGACGGCATGAATACAAAACTCTGCCGAAGCTGCCCGCACCACATAAAAGGCTGAGCAGACACGATGTACATGTTGCATTTACCAGAAGGACAAATGATCGAAGTCTGGGGGCCATCCAGAAAGCAATGCTCTTTCGAAAATCAGGGAGCATTGCACAGAAACGTACTTTCACGTTTTATCAATATGTTGATGTCGTATAGTGAAATAATCTCTTTTTGTTCTGAGATCCACACAAAATGCATACCTGTACTTTACGGGAAGAAGGCAGAACGTTTTAACGTTAAACCTGACGGTACATAAAGTACTCACTAGTCCTTAAAAGCTGTTAATTGCTGTGATTATATCACGTCGGTGATTTATGAATGAGTATGAGACATTGGTAGAAAGGAAGTGACGGAAGAAAACTAAGTATTTGCACAGAAACCTGTCCCACTGTCACTTTGTCCATCATAAACATCACACGGAGTCACCTGGGATTGAGCTCGGGCATCCGCGATAAGAGACCGGGGACGAAACACCTGACCGATGGGACGACCAATACAAGTGGGTAGAGGGGTTACATTACACAGTTGTACTTGTCTAGGCCTTACATAGAGCCCAATAAGTATTTTTAATGCGAAGACTATTACGCTCACAGGTCGCATATTCCACGTACGTTAATTCATCTATTCGAAACTATACTCCACTGCCCCATACTCCTTAAGAGCGTGCCTTTTGTCAGAAGAAATCTAATCAGTTCGGTGCCTCTCCAAGACGACACTCTGTACCTTGTAACATATCAGCCAAACGTTTTCTAAGTTCCTTAACACTTAACGTGCATATTTTGAGTATGCTACTAAGAAACCATATGAATATTCAGCAATTCAGACTTTCCACAAGAAGTAAAATTTTTATTGCACCTACATACCAAACTGTGGCGAGTACAAAATATATGGAGGTAAGCTCCACTTCATCCTCACCTTGACCGCTTTATTCCCCAGAGGAAACAGATTTTCAATTAAGTGTGTTAAGTCAGTAATACTCGTAACAAGTTTGTCCATTTAAATTTCCTTTTTAAACTCGCAACGCCCGAAGCTCCTCTGTTGGGAAAACACCGTATAAACAGGCCGGTCTGATCTCGTGCGCTTACGTGCTTCATAATGCAGGGGCCGTGGTGTGGAGACCACTATTCCAGGACTGACTACCAGTTGAAAGTGCATACTATTGCATATCGCTCTCAAATTATTTAATTCCCCTGCAGTGAACAAATTGCAGCATACGTTAAATCGATAGAATTTCGACCACGCAGCAGGAACTTTATATGTCGGTTATTTCAGCACCAATGTAACAACCACATTCAGCGGGTTAGCTAAACGCTTATCATTTATAGCAGTTTAGAACCTCGGCCCGTCACATGGCGCAGTGCAGGGGTGCATAAATCCCGGGCGATTACATTTTGTAGTGTCGCCTAATATCTGTCAGTCGTCAGTATGAAACTTGGTTCGTGTCAACATTCTGACGCCTAGAATTTTGAGATTGCCCATTGATTTTGGAAAATTTGTGCACCCCTGGTGTGATGCTTAATTTATACCTTTTCTCAGTCATTCTAAATGAATCCCTTCATTCAAACCCAAATGGGCTATGGCTTCCCTCCCAGTATATCAACTGACACTGCACAACTTCTTCAGTGGATTCATCGCCGTGAAACAACGTAGAAAAATTAAAACCAGGCAATGCACGTATAACGAAACATAGAGGCGCGTTCGCGTAACCACTGTTGCCGTGGAAAAGCAATAAGTATTAAATATAATGAATGTGTGTGTGTATGTATATTCTTGCCTTAGCTGTCAGAAATGCAAAGCGCATACGCCATATTATATTGTCATCTGTGGCCAGACTGGCTCTACCATATTTTTCACACTATCTCATAACTGGCACAATTTTCGGGAAAATTTTATTAAAAATGAAAAGTGTGCTTTGATTTTCTCTACAACTTTTGTCTAAAACATTTCTCATTCTTAGAAGAATTGAGCGAATTACAATCATAAATGTACATAGGTCTTTACGTAAAGTACCCGTTATTCTTGTCAGATTTTAATCAAACTTGAATTTTCTCAAGAGATTTTCGATAAATCCTCAAGTGTCAAATTTGACGAGAAACCATCCAGTAGGAGCCGAGTTGTCCGTGTGGACAGACGGACAAAGAGACAGGCACGATAAAGCTCATAGTCGCTTTTCGAAATTTTGCGAACGCGTGTAAAAATCGTGTGGCCGGAAAAATTAAATACGAGCATCCTGAAGAGCTTGTCAAACGAAACTATTCAAGGCTCTCTCGCTGTCTGTCTCTCTCCCACACACACACACACGTGCGTTTGTAAAAACAGCGTTAAAGCGGATACAGGAGTATCCAAGAGCGACTGACGCTGAATTGTGTAACTGCCACCACGTGCCCATCATTCATAGCACGCAGCAAAAAGCATCCCCTTTCTAAAGGTAAAGATACAGTTGTTATGTCCACGCTATGACAGCGTACAAGGAAAGTAAATATACAGGTCCACTCATTCTTTGGATGGAGCGGTCAACTTTACGCCCCGGCCGCTTTACCTCCAGATTGAATAGAAGGCTGTGTGGGCCCCAGAGCCGATCTGGACGGTTATGGTGAAGAGACAAATCTCGTGCCAATGCCATCCAGCCCGTAGCTAGCCGCTATACCGACTACGCTATCCTGGCTCCAGCTTCCCTGCCTTTCCTGTTTTATTTAAATTGTACAAAACGCTGTTCTTAAAAGGTTTTCAAATTTAAACCTGTGCACCTTGTCTATTCCTCTTCTTTAAAAAAAAACTGTGAAGTCCTTCGTAAAAATAAGTTTGCAAACAAACTGGGAAGACAGCGAGAAAAAATACTCGCCTCTTATTGCATGCCTGTCAGAAATTTCCCCTTAAGTTGCCTTCAAGTTATGACTTTCTTGCAGCAAATTAAGAGCTAGGAAATCAGTGGAGTAACAAAGTGTGCGTAGTGATACGTATTTGTGTCACTAGGACAGCGGCTGCTGGTTAGTTGTGATAAGCGACGCACAGAATTTCACAATCAGTTTGCTACAACCGTCGGATCACCGTGTACCATATTTATCACATTTTACACCAGACTGACTTCTCCAAGTTTGTGAACACCCCGCCAACACCGCGAACAAAATATAAGCATACTTCACATATCACATATAAAGGTGTTGCTCTTTCAATGGTCGCCACTGGACCCAAGGTTCGCGGGTTCAATCCCGGCCGAGGGCGATGGATTTTTAAGGGTGATAAAAATCCGTAGCACAACTTCCTTCGGAGGGGAAGTAAAGCCGGCGGTCCCATGTCGTAGATTTACGGCATGTAAAAGAACCTTACTGGCATGAATAGAGATGTTTCGTAAGCAAAATTCAGAGGCCATTTCTCACCCAAGTCTCCTGACTGACTGCTAGATGGCTCTGGCAGTCATATCAGGATGAGTAGAACTTGTGCAGTCAGTGGACTGGTCACTCACTACAGAATGCACACTTCCAGACCAAGAAACCTCGGAAACGAGGAGGCCCAAGCCCATATAGGGCTGTCGAGCCATAGAAGAAGAAGAAGAAGAAGAAGAAGAAGAAGAAGAAGAAGAGGAAGCTCTTTCTATGACGGTAATATTACGCTTTTCCAGACCTCGGCAATGGGTGGAGTCGAGTTGGTCACTTACTGGAAAAATCACCTCGTAGCCGAAATTAAAAAAAAAAAAAAATTGTAAAACTGTTTTGTATCCAAAGTTATCCGCATGACCAGGCGATTTCAGACAACGATGGGCATTAACTCTTTACGGTCGTATTTTCTGTCCAGCTTCGTCCGATATCAAAAAGGGCATTGCTTTGAAGGTGCCCAGTCTTCGCCCGCGTGTCCTTTTGGTAAAAATGGTATTAAGATGAAGATGAATATGAAGCATTGGTGGAATGACACTGACAGCGGAAAACCCTAGTACTCGGAGTAAAATCTGCTCCAGTGACACTTCGTCTACCACAAATCTCACATGGACTGGCGCGGGATTGAACCCGGAAAGCCGCAGAAAGAGGTCGGCGATTACCGCCTGAGCCGCACGGCCATTTAAAGATTAAACTTCTTCTAAACGATACAGAAAAAAAAAAATAAGTTCCTATATTACAGACAGCAAACTCCGTCTCCACTGTGCATACCGGGAAATAATCGGTGTCGACTATTAGAATGGTACGCGATGCATAGATTCACTTTGTGGGAAAAACGCAAGTTTTTCAAATGTGACAGCACGTGACGGCAATAGTAACTAATGAGCTTTTACGCAATAATGCATTATTGATCCAATTATTTCAATCGTAGGCCCACATTGAGTTTTATTATCCGAATTGTGAACGAAACAGAATTAAATTATTTAACAGTTTGACTTCAGAGTGGCACACCTACGATCACACTTCCTTTTAAACAACCATATAAGCAGACTGAAAAACGCGAATAGAGCCTCGATAGCTCTGCTGGTATAGTGACTAGAATAACAGATAGATGACCAGAGAACAGGGGTTGGATTCCTGGCAGGGGCAAGCTATTGTTTTCTTTCGCACAGAGTCCAGATCGGCTTTTAGGTCCATGTCCACGCCACGAAGGCATGAGGGGGAGTGGAGGTATAGCTCCATTTATTCTTAACCTCGGCACTAGATTGAGATGAGTGGTCAGCTTCATTAGTAAGAAAAATAGACTAGGAAAGAAAGAAAGAAAGAAAGAAAGAAAGAAAGAAAGAAAGGGGCTTAACTAACTTGAAGGGAATTGGCAATATCAGAATCCAGAAGACACTTGCTCTGTATTACAAACCAAAAGAATATTAAAACATAATTACGGAGAAAATTAAAAATTTGGCTACACGTTTAACCTAATGAGTGGAGGGGAGGAGACAAACAGGCAATCAATTCTTTTGGCGGAAGGCGGAATTTCGTTAAGCATCGGAAGCATTAAATATTTTTAAAAATTATTTGAAAAATTCTGTCCTTACCTCAAACAAACACACGTCATTTCCATTAAACTACTTCGACCAATCGGTTAAGGCTGCTCCGGGTAATAATGGCTGTTTGTTCCCACAATCGTGCGAACACATAAATACACTCTGTGGGCAAAACGCAGAGGCTTTTATTTCACAGCAGGCGGTACCGAATGCAACCACAACGCTTTGAAGGGTTAAATACACGCGGAGTTTCACTTTGTATCCCCCCCCCCCTCACATATGCCCGTTTTGAGTTAGTGGCATGACGCAAATACTGGTTTCGTCCTCGTTTTTCAGCACCGTCCCATGGTGCCGTGCTCATGAAAGTAAAGTTGTCTATATAAACATCATATAGGTGTATACAGGAGTGGTGGTGTTGCTCCATTCATTCTTAACGTCGGTATTAGAGGGAGGTGAGTGGTCAGCCTGACGCCCCAGCCAATTTAACCCCGCGGGAAGAGCCCCCGGTGCCCATTCAATAGGAGGCGAGGTGAGCCCCAGAGCCGGTCTGGACGTTTTGGAAAAGAGAAAAGTCTCTTGCGCCTGCCGGTCAGCTAATTGAAACCGGTGACTTTCAAAACAATGACACAAGGAGTAGTTCTGGCCGTCAAAACACATAAATCCTACTTTCCTAGCACACACATTTCGATTACTTGCACAAATGTTGTATTACTGTCACATCTACGTAGTCTAAATTTATAATCGGACACTCAACTGTCATCTAGGTCATGAGTTAGTGTGCTGTCTTCTGGATGTGACGCCGTGTAGTCTGGTAGATCGTTACCAACATTTCATACGAAACTACAGCTTGCATATTCACGCTCTGTACATATCCATCCCGAGATCCAAAGCTGACACAGTGACATCTACTGGACATAAAATTAAATATACAGGGATGACTCTCATGCGTGTACCTCTACACATCCTTCCATCACGGGTGCACAAATCCCGGTTGCCAGGTCGCTCAGGCGACCAAACTTTGTGCGGTGGCGCCTAACATTTGTGGTCCTCAGTATGGTATTTGTTTTATGTAACAGTTCTGGCTCCTAGATTTTTGAAAAATTTGTAAACCTCTGGCTTACATTTATGCATAAAAATATACCTACGTACATACACATACATTCACAGCACATAAAAAATAAAATATTAGGGCACGTTGTAATATACCCTATAGTTTCTACTCCACCCCCTCCAACCCCCCAACACCCAGTGCTTACTGTTCAATGCAAATCCTGCAGCCTCCTACGTTCTCGGATCGTTCTTCGTGCAGATAGATTAGTATACTGACCAACTACAGGCTGGACGATCGGAATTCGATTTCCAGCATGGACAGGAAATTTTTCTCTTCGCTACCGCGTTAAGACCGATTCGGAGCTCACGTGGCCTTTATCCAATGGCTGCCGGGGGTGACACAGACCACTAACATCTATCTCGTGCAGACGGTGAAAGAAAAGGCTGCACGTTTTAACTTTACCTTACCTCTACATTCCGACTTCCTTACTGTTCCTGTGCTTTACCCCCTCTCCTCTTCACATTGGCTAACGATATTGTGTATTTCTGCACACTAACAGTTATTATCATCACCTTCATCATCACCCACATTTCTTACTTCACAGCAGTTTAGCCGGTTCTCACAACAGTACGGTCTCACTGACCAATCACTTCTTATTCACTGTGCTGCCAAAACCTATCTGACTATACGGCATGTATTGAGTAATACTGCTTTCTACATTAGAATATATATAGAGTAGGGCGGAGATTAAGCAGTTTTCAACTTTCGTGTAATTTATTTATTTGTACCAACAAATGCACTAAGACAGTTTTTTCACTGTTTACTTTATTATTACGATGCCCCAATACGCATTTCGGCAGTTATTCTGCCATCATCAGGGGCATCCCCTGATGATGGCAGAATAACTGCCGAAATACGTATTGGGGCATCGTAATAATAAAGTAAACAGTGAAAAAACTGTCTTAGTGCATTTGTTGGTACAAATAAATCAATTATAAAAGATGCACGGTGAATATAAAGTGAAATTTCGTGTAATTTGTTTGGGATAATACCCATCGTGGATTGTACTAGTGGTATTGCATACGCTGTTTTCAGTTGCCATATACTTATAAGCTCTTCTTTCAAGTCTGTACTTCTGGAGCTTCTCGGTGATGGTTCTGTGAAGTTATTATTATTGTTATTATTATTATGTTGTCTCTTGTCACAGGCCTCTTCTCCCTGGCAAGTCTCTTGAACCAATCATGATCCCCATCGCTCAGGCTTCAAGTTTCAGACTGCAATACTTTACGTATTGTGTGTGATGTTCCAAGTATATGTCTCTTGTAGTGAATGTATTGAATGTTTTATGGAATTATTATTATTATTATTAATATTATTATAGTTTGGGTCTGACGTACTGGAATCTTAAATATCTTTGAGTGTTGTAAATGAAACCGAAATTTCTTGAGCTGCTAAACGTGATAGCTGGGCTCACCGCAGGGGCACTGCCGGGCAGTCCTGCACAAAAGTCAGGAAATATATTGCGAGTTCGTGCAAGACCACGCAGCTCTTTCTATGATGAGAAAATTCTTTCCGTCATCTAAAACATCAGAAAACAAACAACAAAACATGAAAAAAAGTACAACATTCAAACGACGTTACTTCTTGTCCATATATCTTTCTTCATTTTCTTCTTTCTTCTCCTTCCTCCCCTTTCTCATTCGTCGTCAGCTCTTGTTTCTTCGGCCAAGGCGAACGAAGGTCATTCAACAAGAGGCATAAGCTCAAGGTTTTGAAACAACTCTACATAACTCGTGCGTTCTTGTTCTGTTTTTTTACTTGTATTTTACATTTATTTTTGTTTTTAATTTTTTTCTCTCCACCGCATCGGCCGCTAGTTCAGTCTGTCTGAGAGCGAAGGAGAAGCAAGGGTAAGGTCCTCAGTGAGGTCGGACAGTCAGTCACAAAACTAAATACGTGTCTCTTTTACCGCCCGATTAATTGTTCATTCACCCTGTAACTACCGTACTGTCCTCCCGGGAATTAACAAAACATAGGGCTCCCGCCCACCGGATGGATTTCTAAACCAAAGCTTTCGGATTTAATGTCAAATTTCATCACAAATACAGATACGGTAAAGACAAACGAAGCGGTAAAGGTAAAGTTGTTTCACTCTTTACGAAATTACTGGCACGATCAAACAAAGCAGATATAGCTGGGCGGGGTGTGTCAACACGCACCGCAGGATCTGTCAAATACACACAAAATACCGGTCGGAAATCTGAATGGGAAAGATCATTTGGAAGAGCAAGGTGTAGATGGGATGATGCTGTCAATATGTGTCTTAAACAAATACAGTAGGAGTGTATGGACTGTGTTGATCTGGCGCCGGACACTAACCGACGGCGAGGTCTTATGAGCCCGGCAACAAACCTTCGGTTTCCATAAAAGGAAGTTACGTTCTCTGAGCAGGTGAACCACTGTTATCTCCTGAACAGTCAGTCAGTTAGTTAAAGGCAAAGCTGTCAATGTACTTGAGAATCACACCACCAAGACGTAAACAGGAGTGAAGGTAAAGCTCCACCCATTAGTAATTTCGACAATAGACGGAAGTTTGTGTAGGGCCTTGTGGTCCGGAAAAGAGTTTTGATACGCTAAAACGTAATTACTGCAGGCCTGCACTTCAGATTTTACCTAAATGATCTCCCTACATCCAGCATTTCTCTGAGTCACCGTACATCCAGCAGTTCTCTGAGTCACCGTACATCCAGCAGTTCTCTGAGTCACCGTACATCCAGCAGTTCTCTGAGTCACCGTACATCCAGCAGTTCTCTGAGTCACCGTACATCCAGCAGTTCTCTGAGTCACCGTACATCCAGCATTTCTCTGAGTCACCGTACATCCAGCAGTTCTCTGAGTCACCTTATTTTACATAGTACAACATTACGAATATCCAGGGATACGAAGGGTGTTGTTTGCAACGACCTGGACTCCTTCGCTTTAAAAACTTTTCAGGGTTAAGAATTCAATATTTGGTGTAATTTTCTTCATCTGTTTGTCGCACTGCAGTTGAATATATGTAAAATGTATATTGTCCATTTAATTTGGATAATCTTAATAGGGATTGCACTTCACCAAAATCACTCCTGACTTTGGACAACCAAAAGTGCATATCTTATTGAGCCTTCTAAAGCAAGGCCTTAAGAATAAATCTCCGGATGAAGACAATTCTTTTTAAATTCACGAATATAATTTTAGCCGTCACGTCCGATCGGATTCCAGTTGATACCAAGGACTCCTTTACAGAAGAATGAAGCGGCAGGAGCGTGAGGCTGGCCACTACCCGCCTTCACGTAATATCCAGGCGTAGAATGCTGTCTCCATGGCGTGGATATGAGACACATAAGCAAGTTATTTTTATCTTATAAAACAAAATAATATTAGTTGTGTGTTCGTGCAGTTACCCCAACCTCTCCTGTACTTCCACGACTAATTCTTTATAACGAGGCTTAGTTCAACGTGTTGTGAATTGGGATTCCCATTTTAACACTACGCTGTTCTGTTCTTACAATACAAGGTGAACTATTACTGTCAGATCACGAAGTACATGATCGGTATGTTATCGGCAACGTTTTCCTGGGTTAAGCGCCGAACACAACGGAATGCCCCATTCATGAGAACCATTCCCGGGAAAAGAGAGAGAGAGAGAGAGCAGTGTGTTCAAGTAGGAAGCCTCTTGGTACAATAACATCACCCCCCCATTGATTGAACGGTTCACTGCGCTACGAGATATCCAGTGAAAAGAAACACCACTGATTTAACAAGATGTTAAATAAACGCGGAACATGCATAGAGAGAGCATCTTGGAAATTGCAGTCCAAGGTAGACTGAACAGCACACAATATCTGCATGGTTCTTGAAACGGACAGGTATGGTAATGCGAGACTGTGCAAGCAGCAAATAATAGCAGAACAAGAACACAGTATCAACAGCTTCAGGAGCATCGGTAATGTGTTTCGCGGCGGGTCTGAAGTAGGAAGCTAACACTACTGTTGCAAGATCATTTGCAGAGTAAATTTAAAAACCTGTCTAACAACGGGACCTGTGTTAAAATAAAATTATCCATGGAGATTCGAGTCTTCTGAAATGTTACGCCTTATCATAGTGCCTTCGAAACGCTGGTAACTTCAGCTGTTGACATGACGTAATATCCCCCAAGACTCCAGTCTTCAGTAACACCGCTGCGAGAACCTCGGATCTCGGCAAATCTGGCGTCATCGTAATTTCTTTGTTTGGTCCCTAGGAACGTAAAGTAAAAAATTAATGTAAATTCACGTACTGTAAACAGAGAATGATTAACGCAAAAGCGAAAAGACTGGAAGAAGCACGAAATTGTCTGCTCCAATATTTATTGCATTCTGTTCCTGTGAGCTAAGCTTGTTCCATATTGTGTTTCGTAGGGCTCACTACAGAGGGGAGCCACTTATGTTAACAGAACGTGGGAACTAATTACATTTGATCGTCGACAGAATGTGTCCAGAGTACTGAAAGAGTTAAGAGACATAGAGGATACATAAAATGAAAAGAAGGGAAAGGTAAACCAAACAAAAAAATGTAATGAACAAGCCTACTATGTGACTTCCGATTTCGCCCAAGAATATGCGCAATATTTCCTAATTTGGTGTAAGCACATACGCATATTAGGAGGTAATGTATATGAAAAAGAACTGATATTCCGTCATTCGGGCTTTAATACGCATGCAACAGGCCTACACAACGATGATACCGACAAACATTTAACGTCTACGCAATATCAACTGAAGCACCAAATTCTTTCAAACAGCACAACCAACAAGATACGCATTCATGAATCATAAACGCATGTATTATTTAAATCTCTCCTACATGTTTCGGGCCGATCCCAGTGGCCGCACGGTCTAAGGCGTGGGTCTGCGGCCGCTCGCTTGCTGGGATTGCGCGTTCGAATCCTGCCGGGGGCATGGATGTCTGGCTCTTGTGGGTGTTGTGTGAAGTCAGGTAGAGGTCTCTGCAACGGGCTGATCACTCGTCCAGAGGAGTCCTTCCGAGTGTGGTGTGTCTGTGAAGTCTCGACAATGAGGAGGCCCTGGCCGACTAGGGGCTATCGAGCCATAAAAAAACGTTTCAACCTTCTCTGCCATCTTGGATATCATTTAATAGAACAAGAGGGTATCCCTGAAGTTGGCCGAGAAGTTCGAAACGGCTGTCTTTCAAATGGGCATTTCTCAAGACGTTTCCCCACCAAAATTACTAATACGTTCCCTTCGTCTTTTTTTTACCTATCAGGTCTAAAAATATTTCCGTTATCAATTTTTTGAAAAATTATGTCCTACCCTTCATACAGGCCTATAGAGACCATCCTTCATCAGTATATAGACAACAGACACATTTCAGAAAGCAGACATTTGGTAAAAATTTATAACTAAAGGCGTACTTCGTCTTGACCACGTAACAGATTTAGATACAAAAATTCAAGACAATGAAGGAAATAAACTCTATTAATTTCGCTCTCTTAAGCATTTGGGTGTGGGCGGGCGGACGGGCCCCGGGAGGGGGGGGGGGGGCAGAGAAATGTGAGGTGACGCGAGACGAGACGATCGACCCCCGTCACCCTGACCAGACTGTGTCCCCGCTTGCCCTCTCAGCACCCCCTCATCAAACACATACTCACACTCACACACTCACACAACGGCAGCATTCCTCTCGCTTCCTCCAAGTTCACAACCTGCTCGCTCGCTCGCTAGCTGGATGCTGCTGCTGCTGCTGCAACGTTGCCACGCTCTGAACTCGATTTCATCTCAACCAACAACAGATGCATTCTTGTATCTGAATCTTTGTCTCTTCTTCTCTTCCCCGATGTACCAACTCTGGCGGACGAGTCCGAATGTTCACTCATCTGCTAGTTACGTGCGCGATGCGTCTGCGCAGTGGCGTGTGTGTGTGGCATCGCCAAGATTTACTTACTCCCTGCCTCTCTCTCGGTATAACCTTCCACAGTTGGTTTATTCTGTCTAATGAACGCCGAGGCCATAAAGAGTTTCTGTTAATACGACTAAATAGTGAAGCTTCATCCACAATCACCGCACAAAAATATGGTGGGGGAGGTCTCCAAATAATCATATCCAGTCAAAATATCAACCTGTTTCTCTTGTTACCGGGCTTTGAGACTAATTGTAGTCGGCGTTACATATATATATATATATATATATATATATATATATACACGTACTATTCTCGTCAGATAACTGGATCCCTGTTAGCGTGGGGTCGAAGAGGCAAGCTGTTCAGGGGGGAAACAGCGCAGGCAGCTCCAACAGTTTCCTCTCCGCTTCTTTTACTCTGATAAGTAGCAGGACTGCAGTTTAGTTTAAGCAATAAAGGGAAGTGGAGTGTCAAAAATTTCTTCCAAGGGGCCTTCTAATAGAACACGTAAAATTTAACCTTAAGATAACTGATTTCATTGAGATAGACAATGTACTCGTACTCCCAACAGAGTAGATGTTTTTGGAACAGGTATAACATTGCCTGGCCATGCCGAAGAGAGCCAAGCAGCGGCCGAACCGTGCCGACTGCAGCTGTGTGCGGTGTTACGGAGCTCAGGTATCAAGTTATCTGAATATATCCGTATATCGTACGTGAAATCGGCTCCCGGAAGTGAAATTCTGCATGATTTTCCTCAGTTCCTATAAGCGATTGCAATTGAAATGTCTACCAAGTGTTTCGTTTCCCCCAGTTCCTCATTCATTAACGCCAATACGTCTCATTTCACATTACATATCCCTTACCACCGATACAGCGGCATTTAACCTACGAATTAGACCTACTTATCACTCTTTCATCCTAATTTATTGTAAGGTAAGACTGCGTCGCTCGCACGTCTAGTAAACAAACTCCAATTATAAATGAGATCTGCGCTCTTCTGGGATATTGCGCGGCGACGTGTGGCAATTGTTTACCGACGTTTCGGGACAACGTTTCGGTCCTATCTTCACGGTTCAAGATTCCTTTCCTACTCGGACTCTTGACCCGTGAAGATGGGACCGATACGTTGTCCCGAAACGTCGGTAAACAATTACCACACGACGCCGCGTAATATCCCAGAAGAGCTCAGATCTCATCAACATCGCGGCGGAAGCCTGAAATCAAGGTCCATTTATAAACACTGGCACACGCGTGTGAAACATACAGAAAGATTCCCTTCTAAGAAAATATATATGTGACCCACTTCGTTTCCGCAAAATCGGTTTCTTCTTCTCATTCCACAACTACTTTAAAGCATTATGTTCAGCTGCGCGTTTGAACTCAAAATTTCAGTTCACAGTTAACAAATACCTTAACACACAGTGCTAAGGTACAAACCGCCAGGTCACTGCAAGGTACCCACCATCAAAAGAAAATAACAGACAACTCATAAAACCGAGCACAAATATTCCATTGGCTACCCACTGGGATTCGAACACACAACCCTGTCTGCGGAGGACTGAAGATATTGCGTGCCTTAAATTGAGATGCATTACAGTCGGCTCCTACAAGTGTTACTGTTTTCAAATACTTCCCTTCTTATTGTGATCTTCTGAACTATGACACTGTGTGGTCAGGTAGATGGGAACCAACGCTTCGGAGAAAAATACTGCTTTAATAATAATAATAATAATTCAATTCAATTCAATTCAATTCAATTCTAGTTTATTAATGTGCCGAATCAACAGCCAGAAGGCCAATTACAGAAACAGCACAACATACAAACATAAATAACAACGGACAGTATACAAAACAAAAATAAAACAAACACAACCAAAACAAATAAATAAACAAACAATAACTTGCTTAGATAATTAATAAGAACACCTTAAAATAATGTAATAAAATATTACATCTGACTAAGTGTAACAAATTCCCTTCTAAAACATCCATATGATTACAAATAGAATTTGCCGCAATTACACACCGGCCGGAGGGACAATTTTTATAAAATGAGCTAATAATAATAATAATAATAATACTTCCATGGGTATTTATTAACGTGAAGGCTTAACAGCACAAGTGCCTATAATAAAGTTGGAGTAGAGGTATAGCTCTACTCTTTCTTAACCTCAGCGCTAGATGGGGGTGGGTGGTCAACTCCACGCCCCGGCCGCTTTACCCCGGAAATGACCCGGTACCCATTGTACAGGAGGCTGGGTGGGCCCCAGGGCCGGTCTGGACGGGTGCTGAAAATCTCGCCCCCACCGGGATTCGATCCCCGGAACGTCCAGCCCATAGCGAGTCGCTATACCGACTGAGCTATTCCGGCCCACAGTGCCTATAATAATAATAATAATAATAATAATAATAATAATTTTATGGGCGTGGGCATGGGGTGTGGCACACCCTAATGTCTAAAAAAATGACTTTACGTTTTAATTGAATTGCATGATACGCCGTATTTTTTAAGTAGACTTTAGCCGTTAATTTTAAAAAGTTTAGTTAAGTTTCAATTTCTTTAGACCGAATGAGTATTCAGTAAATGTTCACCTTTTAAAAAACGGAAATAAAATCCCCTGGGTGCACATCCTAATGAAATGTACTTTCATGTACAAATCTCCAGTACTGTGGCTGCTAACTGCAGGACACTGCCACTAAATTTAACCCTTACAGCGTCGGCACCTACCTATCAGATTACACGGTGTCATAACCCATAAGACAGAAATGAATGACAGAATGAATGTCTGATGAATTCAAGTTCGGATGTGAACAACGTTAACGTGACAGCTTGAGAGAAAGACAACACATTGGAACACCACGTTCGTAATACTGTGTAGTTACATTTATCTTTTCTTTTCTAGCTCCGCCTCTTTGACTCTTCTACCTGTTCATCTCTTTCAGTCGCCTTCCACACTCCTCAGCTCTCATCTCTTTCTTCTCCACGCCCACCCTCAGCATCCCTTCTCACCATCTCGTTCCAGGATCATCCACCGTCAGATTTTCATTTACAGCAGTAATTGAATAGTGACGGTCCCACAATGTATTGTTTTCTGTTCAGCAAAAGACTGCAGCAAGCAAATTGATTTAAGAAGGTTGTTTTGTCTTCAAGCTGGTTCCCACACTGCCAGAAGGGCGCAGCAGCTACTGACTACAAACACTGTGCAGTCACAGATTTATTACGGCTCTCTTTACCTCTTCTCCTCTTTAATCGCCCAATGCATAAACTGCACCAAATGAAAGGGCAATGGGGAGGTCTGTCAGTATGTTTCAGTGCCGAAATTACTTAATGGATTTTGATTAAATTTGGTAAGGAGTATAAGCTTAATATTATCGGACGAGTAGTTTACTTCTGGTTATCTGTAACACACGATCACTACTTTATACGACTCTCGAAAGACATTTCAAACATCCTTCACACGTTTCGAAACACCATAAAATATCCTTGATTTCAGGTTTCCGCCGCGATGTTGATGAGATCTGCGCTCTTCTGGGATATAACGCAGCGTCGAGTGGTAATCGTTTACCGACGTTTCGGGATAACCTATCGGTCCCATCTTCAAGGGTCAAGAAGTCATATGTAGATGCAACCAAGGAGATGATCCCCGCGAGGAGGTTTGAGTGTCTAAGCGTTGACTACAGGGGAGACTACAAGACTGCTACTGGTAGGCACGACGGGTATTTCTACCGCTACGCAGAGAATGAAAATATCAAGCACTTCAAGTAGCGTGTAATGGACGAGTGTATTGAGCGAATGCTTTCAGAATGAGCAGTAGCAACTCGTCAATGGCCGCGAAATCTTGCGCTTGTGCATCAATCGCAACCTCTAGCAAGAATCATCTCTTTGGAGGTGGACTATACATATAATAAGCATGGTGCTTTAAAGTGCTGATATCGCGTAGCCCTTTCCAAATTCATTATCCACTGCCAAAGTAACATTCGAAGATTCATATCCCGAGTTGGTGCCAGCGTCGTTGAAGAAAGCGCAAAGAAACAAAACCTACATGATATCTTGGGTCAGTGTGCCCACACAACTCAAGAAAAACTAGAAGCAGATGTCACGCCAATAATATCAATATTCTCTGTTGCATTTCGGTTTGGAAATAATCGAAGTACGATGCACACGACTGATAAATAATGGTGCAGATAATGGTAGGTCTACGCTTGGAAGACAGTCTTGAAATATTTCAGACCAGAAATAAATATGCTAAACAATCTAGCCCGACGGTCTATACGGACAACATTTTCATAAATGGATTTCAAATCAAACCCTAAATTATTCTTCCAGACTAAAGAGGGTAAAAGAATTATCCCCCGTAGGACCTATTCTTATCCACCCCTCTAGACTTTATCATTCAATTTCCCCTCTCCAATGCAGTACACGAACAAGCAAGCACAATCCTATCCCCTGCCAAGGCCCAGCTTCGTCGGCTTTTGTGATTGATAGCCGAACGTATGTCGGGGGTTGAGCGTCAGTTTTCATTCCGGTCCCTTCTTGAATCTCATTCCGACAACCACACGTGGCCTGAGACTCCCACGTGAGGGATGCGACATGCTATGAGCTCCGTGAGTGTAACCGAGTTCGTGGTATTCGGACCGAGAATGATTTCTCCTAATGCTCAGGGGCTTATGTAGGATGGAAGAAAAGTACATTTCCAGTTTCTGGAAAACAGAAACCATTCCGCCTACTCCTCTTTAAGTAACAGTGATATAAATTCACGTATTGGTTCATTTAAAGGCGTTTTAATAGTTCAGATTATAAGGTTTTGAAAGATTGTGTGATGAGCAAATAATAAATTGTAAAGAATTGGAATGAGTAGGGGAAGGAAGCGGTCGTGGCCTAATTCAAACTAGCCTAATTACAGGGTTGCACACATCCCGGGCACCAAATCGCCCGGGCTACTTAAACTGTGTACGGTGGCGACTACGATTTGTGGGTCCTCAGTACTGAATTTGCTTCATGTAACCCTTATGGCTCCTTGAGTTTTGAGTTGGGTCCTAGATTTTTGAAAAATCTGTGCACCCCTGCCTTATTATCTCGGAATGTCAGGACAGAATAAAAAAAAACACAACAGACCCCAGTCATGACAGGTGCTTACCGGGTCGTGTTTCCAACCTGGAACCTCCAGAAAGACACGCTGGCCTATATCACGTACTTTAAGAAAAGCGTTACATATATGGCGTATTGAATGTAGTTAACACTTATGTTCAAGACCTTCTCTCAAAAGATTTAAATGGACTGTGTTCAAACCCCCAGCAGCTCCACCAAAATTCAAGAGAATTAAGGTTGTAATCCTCTATGGTAACCTTCTAGTAATATGTTTGGTCCAAAAATGCATACGGACGTAGAGGGAATGTAACAGCCCTTACTACGAAATTAGAAGTCCTTACACAAACAGACCCTACCTGTTGGACGCTGCCCACTGACGTAGGATATTTGATATACACAACGTTTCGAGGTTTGCCTCCGCTCACATCTTCCAAGTTGTCACACTGGCATATTTTCAGTTGTTAATATATGGTAAGACTAGTTGAGATTGATCGTGAATAGAATGCACGACAAAACCACAACATAAGGAAAGGTAAATAAATCCTCTGAAAATGTGGCGACGTTCAAATAATTTGGGAATCACACTAACATATCAAAACTACATGTATGAAGAAATTAAGCCTGGACTGAACTCAGGGAAAACCTGCTACCCTTCCGCTCAGAATATTTTGTCTTCCAGTTTGCTATCCAAAAGCACAAAATGAAAATAAACGGACTGATAACTTTGCCCTTACTTTCTGGGTGCGAAACTTGGTCTCGCGACATTAAGGGAAAGACACAGATTGGGGGTGTACGAGAATAAGGTGCTGAAGAAGATATTGGGGCTTAAGTGGAAAGAAGTAAGAATAGGGCTGTAAAATGACCTGTACTTCTCATGCATGGTATTCGGGTGATCAAATACAGGAGGATTAGATGGGGGGGTAGTATGATATGTATGGAGAAGAAGAGAAATGCACGCAGACATGTGGCAGGAAACCCTGAATGAAAGAAACTACTTGGAAGAACTAAGTCTAGATGGGAGGGTAATATTAACATGCATTTTAAAGAGAGATAGGATGGAAGGACACAGAATGGGTTAATCTGGCACAGGATATGAACAAGTGGCGGGCTGTTGTGAACACGGTAATGAACCTTCGGGTTCCATACAATGCGGGGAATTTCTTGAAATGCTGAGCACTCACTGGCTTCTTAAGAAGGGCCCTGCTCCATGGAGTTAGTTGGTTGAGATCGGTATCCGGCCCATAATTCGAATTATTCTTTCAGGAATTTCTGCTCATGGGGTTCGAAAATGCAACGTTTTACTTGCCAGGAAGTTTAGTGACACGGACCTAATGTAAAGCTGCTGTGTGGAATGTTCATACGTATCTTCTTCAGGCGAACCCCGCGATTCGCGGAATCTCAGTTCAAGCAGTGGCATATCAACCCGTCTCTACCCACATACATGTCTGCCCACATCCACAACGTCGAAAGCCATTGTATTTTCCGGCATACTTCTGTTTCGGTTTAAATTGCATGTACAGGATTCACGAAATCTTACAGCTTGTTTGTACTTCCTGTTTTAAGTTGTGGACTCTTTACCGGTAGCACCTCGTCTCATTACCTCATTCCAAGAATCAGAATCCTTCTTGAGAAGTCAATACGAATTCAGTTAGTACAGTTCCCCCCCCCCCTTTTATGGAACTCGACGCTTCATGCCCACGCTCAAAAAAGCCTGCCTACATTCACAATCTTAGCTAGATGATTTCGGACTACACATTCGTACCATATTTTTTTCTGAAAATCCACTTTAGTATTATCCCCATATATGCCTAGGTTGTACATGGGGTCCCCCCGCTTCAGGCATTTGCAACTAACATTTTATCATCATCATCATCATCATCATCATGAGATGTGAAGCATCAGGCGTAGTGCCTGTTCCCTACTAATATTTTTATATATTTCTCGTCCCATGCGTGCTACGTGTCTCTTCTATCTCATCCTCCCAGAAAAGATTAAACATTATTCGGTGAGAAGTATTACTTAACGACAGTGGCGGCTGCTAAGATTATACAGCGTCGGAAACAGACTAATAATAATTCAGTTCAATTCAATAGGTATTTATTAACGTGCAGGCTTAACAGCAAAAGTGTCAATTATAAAGCCAGCACAAAGACAAATACACAAAAACAAAACACTAAAGAAACAAAACAAAAACAAATATGTAGAAAAACAATATAAAAGAAGTACTGGGGCAGAAATCCTATACCCTGTCAAAACATAGATAAGTTGATTTAAAAATTCTGCGCTCATCTGCGAGATGAGCGCAGAATAGTAAGGAACATCAGTGACCGACCTGCAGCGTCGAGTTCATGATTTGCATTGGTGATAATAATAATAATAATAATAATAATAATAATATAGTCAGTTCAGGCCTTGTACATGTTTCTAGGTACTACCATCTAGGTGGGACAGACAAACAAATGAGAACGGAGCATTGGTGGAATGATACTGACAGGGGAAAATCAATCTTCTCGGAAATAAATCCATCCCAGGGTCACTCTGACCACTCCAAAACCCACACGGACTGGAATGGGACTGAACCCGGGGCTCCGCAGTGACAAACCGGTGACTAACCGCCTCAGCGATAGCATGGTCGATTATTCGGTGAAGAGTAGGTCTACAAATCATTACGAAGCATATATTTACTACACATGAATTTCTACATTCTCCTGTCACTTGGGCCGGGATAGCTCAGTCGGTATAGCGACTCGCTACGGGCTGGACGGTCCGGGGATCGAATCCCGGTGGGGGCGAGATATTTCGCAGACGTCCGGAACCGTCCTGGGGCCCACCCAGCGTCCTATACAATGAGTACCTGGTCTCTTTCGCGGGGGTAAAGCGGCCGGGGCGTGGAGTTGACCACCCATCCCCATCTAGTGCCAGGGTTAAAGAAAGGGTAGAGCTATACCTCTACTCCCCCTCTGGACCTTCATGGCCTGTTCTAGGGAGAACTTTACCTTACCTGTCACTTCCTTCCCCGTACGTCAACATGTTCAGTCTGTGTTCCCCTGTTTCAGTCTCTAAAGAGGCAGGTAGCTACAAGATTCTCAACTAAATGCTACCAACATCCCCCAAATGTTAGCTAACCTTAGACGTACTGTCCCACTGCACAGCCATTCTTGTTCATTAGCTGACGATCACAAACTAAACACGCCTTATACCCATCCTTCTCATTCTCCAACGTCTCACCATTTGTTAAGTCTCTAACGTCTCGCCATTTATTAAGTCTCTAACGTCTCACCATTTATTAAGTCTCTAACGTCTCACCGTTTGTTAAGTCTCTAACGTCTCACCATTTGTTAAGTCTCTAACGTCTCACCATTTGTTAAGTCTCTAACGTCTCACCATTTGTTAAGTCTCTAACGTCTCACCATTTGTTAAGTGGCAAAGGTTATGACAACAACGGTCTGTTCCAAAAGACAACAAATTGCAATGCTCTCTTAATTAGTCTCGTCGGAATGACATCCGGTGGACAGAAGAAAATTATTAGATGTCGATGATGATGTGTAAAATGGGTACAGGGTCTCTTTTCTGGGGGTAAAGTGGCCAAAGCGTGGCGTTGATCACCCATCCTTTCTAGCGACGAGGTTGGATATGGCTAGAACAGCCCCGCTGAACCTGGTATGTGGTGCGGGCAACATGAAATTCAACACACACAATAAATAATGAATACGCATACGTGTAAATTATACGTATGAGTTCACCTGTGTCTATACATCGCGTGCAATAAAAATACACTGATAATAGGAAAACTTTATTAAAATGCAGTTCACGTTCTAGGCTATGGTGTCGCTATTTTTAGCACATTTTTACAAAATTAATTAGTAATATAATGCATGTCTCCATAAATAACCAGCTCGTAGGTTCTCAAAACTGCTGCGGCGTTCTATCTCGGCTTCACCACAGAAATGGTTAAAGACGTTTTCTCATTTCAAATGTCTCCGCTGGCAACATAACACTGTGTCGCGGGTAACGTGCCCGCCAGCTACCGGTGAAGCGAGCCTTGGGTAGAGCTATATCTCTACCCGCCCTCAGTGCCTGCTTGGTAGTTACGGGACAACTGTTTGTTGTTGTTGTTGTTTAAACACCACAAATACACTGTATGGAGGTAAATTACAGGCATTCCAAAATTGTACCGTTTTTTTCCTTTTTTATTTTTGGAGTGGGATCATACCAAGTCCCGTGGTACTGCGAACTCAAATGGGTCTATTGTACCAGCCCCTCATGACAGGTATGAAGCACTCGTGGAATGACAACTGGAAGGAGAAAGCCAATGTGTTCATCACAAAACCTACAGAGACAACATTCGAATGCACCTGGATCTACACGAGTGACGACCTGTACTGTGGCATAGCTAGACCTACGCGTTAGACAGGGCCAAGTACCCATCATCACGCCGCTCACGTTGGTACACAAAAGTGCCGTGGCTGGTCACGCTCTTACCAGAAGTCGAACCCCGATCGTTCAGTCACTGGTACCCGTTACAACAATAACAGACTGTTAAGCACCAAATGACGCCATGCCACAAGGTCGTGAAGGTTCTGATGTCCGGCTAAAACGTCAAGATACCTGGCGGTTGGAACGGATTAAAACCGGACATCGCGTTTTCCCACGCTCCAGCTCCCAACCAGGCAGCACATTCTTGCCGCTTCCACTGTTGCCAGCAGTAATTGACTGCACACGATGTACTTAATTACCAGTCGAACAGTGGATGCAAATGAGTGACAGTAGTTACCAATGCGTGGTGGTTCAAAAACGCACGGCCAGTTGTTTCGTCTGCATGCGTTTGCTGCCTCTGCTTCTCCATTTATATACACACTGCAGCTCAGTGCCTGGGACGTCACAACAGGAGTTTCATTCAACGCTCCCTTGGGTCGACGGAGTTGGGGTCAACCAACAGGAAGTGGAGGTGGGGTACAGAATATTATAATCTTACGACATGCTTGCGTTGTTCCACTATTCAGGTCCACGTGATGAATTTTTTATATCGTCACGTGAGCAGAGGATGTTGTTTTCCACATGATTGGCCGACTGTTGTCAACAGGCTCGAACTGCACAAAACTTGGTTTACACAAGACTTGAACCCACACTACGTGACAATCATCATACGACCTAATACAGGGAGTTCAAATGAAAACCTAAACCACACGCACGGCAAGCTTCATGGCCGTACATTTCCTGTATAATGTAGTGTACATAATACAGGCCTATAAAATACCGCACATAGAGTAGATGCTGGTAATGACCGCCTTCATCTCTCACACATCCTCACTTTCGAAGAACTGGAACACCGGAAAACCGTATTTTGAATTTCCTGCTACAGTTTCCATATGATTTCTTCCTTATATAGGTCTCCACAATGAAATTCCTCTGTATTAAACTTTATTGTATACTCACGAACAAAGCAAATTTACGTTACACTGTGCTCCACATGCCTATTAGTTTAGTTTATTAGCTGAGCCAAATATACATAATATAACAGTATAATACACGTGGTGCTGCGCCTGCTAACACCAGGTCTTTTGCAGTGCGCAACCCATTTCAACCTTAAGAACTAGAGAGAAACATATATCTCTAATCTACTTGCACTAGTCCGATAGTAATTACACCCGTTATAATACAACCTCCTCTTGGCCTGATTGTCTAACGTGGTGCTCCCTTCTACATCTGACGTTATATAAAAATATGCCTAATTGCACACGTCGATTACACATATCAGATGAAACTGGACTGTGTGACTTAAGACGTCAGGTAATTAAATGTAACCGTACACGCGGCGACAGTACGGGCGGTGTGTGTCATGTAGAGGCCGTTTCATTAGGGGCGCAGCATCGGAAATTTCTAGACAAAACTTCAAACAGAATTTACTAATCTGTTCGTCTGATGCCAATGACGTCTGAGAGATGGAGGTCATTTCCAGAACCTGCTCTAACATGTGGTACGTTACATTATATCGGGAAATGTAAGGCCGTTAAACTTGCCGTGCGTCTGAGTTCGGTTTTCAATTGAACTCCCTGTATCTTCATAATCTGCTATTGCACTCTTGTGTGATTGTACCGCCATACGAAAACAATGTCCTGTAACTTACACGGCCTGCATCAGAGAACAGAAAAAGATACCAGTAATGGAGGTACAAACGAGAGCGAGCTCAGAAACAAATATTTAAAATATATTATTATTAGTATTATTACTGTATTAAAAGTTACCGTAACAAGCTTACGTCTGGTACAAAAATGTAGTGACCATGTAAATTATTGTAAAGAAAAACTATAACCTTGTCGTTTGGTTTTACAATAAGCTGCCCATGAGATCAACTTCCGTAAACAAGAATGCAGCTTCTGCACATACACACGTGTTAATATTGAGTGTGTGTGTGTGTGTGTGTGTTGTATGTATGTATGTATGTATGTATGTATGTATGTATGTGGTCTTCGCACGAAGGCTATAAAATAAATGCATAATGACAAATTCGTGTCTGTGAGCACATTTTATCAACTAAGTTATTGAATAGATTGCAAGTGAACCCGGTGTTGAGGATTTGGACGATAATATAGCGGTTTATATCTCACGCATAGCGCAAATCGAATTTTATTAATTGCTAAATCACATATTAGCACCAATTTCATGAAGACTAAAGACCCGCATTTAAAAGTTTTCGTGATATTTAATATTTAATTGCATACAATGAAAATAATTCTGACTTTATGCAATGCACCTGAAGTGTGATTTATTCTTACAATACACTGATTTACATCTCCAGTAAATTAACTTCCAAGGCCAGTTAAGTATAATAAATCGCAAATAAATCAATCAAAAAATACGCCTTCAGCAGCCCCGCGCCAACAGCTGCCGTTATGTGCCCTAAAAACGCTGACGTATACAAAACTAAGGCATTGTGGGAAACTGGGGCTAGGGTAAATGCGACCGATATCAATTTTAATTACATAATAAGTACTTACGAAATTTTGGTTGAAAACTGCACAGAGAGACCATTATTAACTCCTACGCATAGACGGGAGGACACAATTAAAAGCAGTGTTGTAGACATAAGGTGTAAGGATGTACACCCGATTCAGCCAGCCACTACAGCCGTAACCCCTAGCAAATGTAGACCTCCTGGTGCCGAACCAACAATGTTTCGTTGTGTAAACAGATTAAACCCCGCTGATACATGAAATCACATTCCGCACTATAGAACATGCTTCATGTCACCCGTCTGGCGCCTAGAACTTTGAGGTGGCTCCTAGATTTCTGTGCTACGCCAATATAGCCTCTTTACAAATTCGCGACTCTGCATACCTTACTGGGCGTTATGTTCGTTTATTGCAGAAACAGAACTACAGCTGCGCAAATATTCACACTACAGACAGACTTAGTATGTTCTGTATTTAGGTTCCTTACATTTTGTTAAATGCCCGCGATGAAGGAATATGTTTCTAGCGCTGTAGACCTTAGAAAGGCCTATATTTTATGCCATATAACTTAACTGTTCCGATGGGTCGTTTTTGGAGAAAATCGATAAAGTTTGATTTGGTCTTCAGGCAAAAATGGCTACAAGAGTCTAACACGAACAATCATGTAGACAACGATACAGGCAACGCTCTTCTACAGTATTCGTTTACAACAGCTCACGCGGTAACGCTTCGGACATCAATTCGGGAAGTTTCCAGTTAGAATCCTAAGGGATTCCGATGTTTTCCCCAGTCCCTCCAGGCCAGGGGTGCACCAACTTTCCAGAAATCTAGACGCCACCTCAAAATTCTAGGCGCCACAAGGGTGATGTGAGAAACTTCCGTAATGAGATTCCACAAACATTAGTCACCACCGCACATAATTTAGTCGCCATGGCGACTTGGCGCCCGGGATTTGTGCACCGCTGCTCCAGGCAAATGTTAGGAATCTACCGTAAATTCGACCAAGACCATCTCCTCTCAAATCTTTAACAATTCATTATTTGCTATCCTCCGAACAGGTGACGGTACACAGTCTTATTTAGGGCGCCATTGAATCAACTACAAACGCTACTCTTTCTTCATAATGTCGTGCATGACTGCCTGAAGATTGTCAATTACTACTCTGATGCTTACTTTCCCTTCTCGTTTTGGGTTGCAATCCCAATCGCATACATCTGCCTCGCCACTTGGGATTTAACTTTCTTTGACAGTATTGCAATTCCTGGGGTCTTCAAATTCAAGCCGTGACTGATTTAAGATCACGGTCAGTTAGCTCAGCAACCAATGAGGGAACAGTGAAGGCAATTATCCTCTCCCTCCCACGCTTCTTGCTTCCTCTTTTATATATCCAATAGTTTCTAAACATGCGTGATGTTCGAGGTCACCGGCATCTTCCCCTGTAATAACAGACCACATTGGTCAATTGGTGCGCGCACACTGCACCCACCTACAAACTCATTTCTTTTCTTACTCTTTTAGCAATTTCTACGGAATGTTCCCGCGTGTTTTTTTTTATTCCGCTGAAATTGTTTTTTTTTTTAACCGACACGATGCAAAATCGAAAGCCGAAATTCACACAAAAGTTCTGTACACGGTACCTAAGATTTTACAACAGAAAGTCAAACATAATTTGCTTCCTATCTACAAAAATGTAAGAAATGAAGAACATGATGTGACAAGAAAGTCCACCTGCTATACATAAAGTAATTATGACGAACTGTCTTGGTATGCGATCCGGCCGAAACTAAATATCCATAAATAACGCAGCGGACTAAAACCATCACAGCGAGGCCACCTGGAAGACCAAAAACGGAGCTATTCGGACAATGTTACAAGATTATCACTGGGACAGCTAAGGAAGTCAATGGAATGACGACCAGGCAGGGGCAGTGATTTTTCTCCCCTCCAATGCGTCTAGACCGGCTCTGGGGCCCACCAAGCCTTCTGTAGAAAGAGTGGGTTCTTTCTCAGGTAGTATAAATCGTCCGGTATGTGAAGATGACCACTAACCATCCGTAACTATGGCCAAGTAAAATGGACGTATGGGATGACTCTCTGTTCGCTGCTGTTTCCTTTTCAATCCCTTTCTGGCTTGTCAACCAGGTCAAAGCGCTTCACTATACACAAGGTCATCACTAGTAACATTCCTGCGAACTGAACAACTATACGATTGGAGGGGAATACAGGCAAGTATGATCGACGGGGAAAGAGTCTGCGTCTCGAGGCATATACGAAAAGTGGACTGTGCCAAGGTTAAGGATGCCTGTAGTTATACCTCCATTACCCCCATACATCGTGCTTGAATAAGGACAGGAACGACTTCATGTTGCCGTTATTACCGAACGTCACCAAAAATAGGCGTATTCAGAATAAATGTCAAAATTACGTTTGACTACGATTCTAACGAATTGTAGCAAATCTGGAGCATAATTATGGAGGTTTTAGCGGGCGCAGCACCGCATTTATTGCAGTGTATAACTGTTTACTCCTGATTCAACTAATATTCTATTCCATAATTATGGAAACATTTTGTGTATTGTGTGGATACAAAATGCACGTTGAGGCTGCGTCTGCCTTCGTCTTCCAGTAGAAGATGTGGATACATAATCCGTGGAATACATCAGAACGTAGAGGAAGATATTCCTTATACACTGAACGCCCTGTCGTCAATGGAGCAGCAGAATCACATTTTAAAATATATACGAAATCATTAGCACGGTGTAGATTATACACGTAATTTTTCACGTCTGAAATCTGCAATCAGAACAAGGCCACTCTTTTTTAAGCACATTTACACCCCACAAGAAGCATAACATTACACAGCCTGAATCATTTTTGCCGCTGAAGTATCACATATTAAGCTACAAAAAAATACCGACTGTATATGACTTTATGTTTCTGCACCTTTAATTATTCGCTTTTACATTTAAATTAGCTAATATGATGATGTGGAATTAAACTGTAATTGCCCATTACGCTGTCCCGCCATGGCGAAAGGCACGCTACCTCTCCCAGTTGTATCGTAACAGACTGTACTCTGTGACGTACCACACACTGTACCATGGCGTTCCTTACTTCCACATGTCACGCGGTCTCACGGTACGCGCGTAAATGTAATTTTATTTACACCAGGGGTGCACAAATCCCGGGCACCAGGTCGCCGTGGCGACTGTATTTTATAACGTAGCGCCTAATGTTTGTGGATCCCCAGGACGGTACTTGCTTCATGTCGCCCTTCTGTCTCAACAAACGTTTTGGACATCACCTGCCCCGAATTTTGTCCAAATCGGATAAGAAATTTAGAATATGTGATTTAAGCCGTTAGGTACAATACGACTTTCAATATACCAATTTTCACGGAACTAGAAGGTAATGCAATCCCTGTACTGGCCTGGACAAGCCCTGAGGGTTCCAGGAGGTTGAGGCTCCCAGAATTTCTAGACAGTCAGCACATTGCCGTGAGGACCTCAAATCTCATACCGCTGACTGTATGTTACTAACACAAAATATGAACAGCAAACGAAGAGACGGAGTTCAAGAGTGCCTGTGTGGATTACGCCCTTTTTTCAATTCCGCAGAAAAGAGGATGTGGGATTCAGGTGCAAAAATGATCAGTTCGATCTACAAATGGAGCACAGTGAGAGTGGAATATGATTGACTGAAGGTTACGATTCTCAGGGAAACTCAATCAGGAAGGCTACTGTCCTCGACTGACGAGAACAGCTTTGACCTTGACAGCGTTGGGTAGGTTATTTTATCTCCAGGTTAACCTTGGGGGAAAAAAAAAAAAAAGATCCCGTCAAATATATAAGCTTCTATCACTGCATCTATCACCGGTCGCCATTTTTATGTGTTCAGTTTATAATATCCCTAAAGCCTAATTTATGAACAGTTCTAACCAGAAAGAAGACAACAGAAAGTACTACTATTAATTCGCACACACAAGGCACAACGACACGTCAGTCCAATGTATTTTTAACTGGACTCAGTCAGTTATTGGTCACAAACGTGTAATGATCAAGACATTTATTGCATTTTAAGAAACAAAGCCGTTTAATGAAGTATACAGAACCTCCTTCTATGAGATTTGTTTTAAAATTATCACATTGTTTAAGTCTAACTATCCAAAGTGTTAAAATCCCTACAGCTTTTCAGACTAGAAATACTGAGTGTGCTTCTTCCCCATGCTAGGCATATGTCCCGCCCAACTCATTCTCCTGATTTGATAAACCTAACAATATGTGGTAAACGGACCAAGTTTTTTGGAGTTCATCATTACTGACCTTTGCGCACAGTTACTGGACGACCGAATCGTGGTTCAATTCCCGACAGGTGCAAGAATTGTGTCTAATTGAAAGCGCCCAGACCAGTTCTGAGGCCCACCTAGAATCCTATTCTCTTTGTAGTAAAGCGGTCGGGGCGTGAAGCTGACCACTCACGTCTACTGCCAAGGTTAAAAGTGAGCGGAGCAATACCTCCATTCACCCTACATGCCTTCATGGCGTGTAGAGGAACACCTTTGCCTTTTCTTATTTTTCACCTCTTTCGTTTCAGGTTCAAATTATTCTCCGCATCAGCATGCACAATGTAAGAGGGTCATATCCCCCATCGGTATCATATACAGCGTCTCTGTTGAAAGTAATAATGCTCTTTATACAAATCCTTTCGCAAGTTTTCGGGGCCTTTGCCTGCGCCAAGTAGACCCCACAAAACATGATTTCCTGTTTTACCACGTCCGCCATGAACTTTGGTTACTTCCGCCATCCCATTTGGGGTCGCGACCCTCTGTTTGGGTACGAGTTCTAGTGCAAACACGCTGGAGAGTAAAACCTTATGATACGGAGGATGGATGAGGTGCACAACCTGCGAGGTCAATCTAGTATAACAAGCAGCCAAGGTGAGCAGGTGAGATATGGCAACAGTGGAGTGAATGGGAAAGTTGAATGGTGGGAGTTCAGTGGTGCCAACTATGTTCGCCTCGCTCGCTTAGTACCTTCACTCACCGTGAAGGATTGCGAAGAACCATTCATGGTTCTGGTGAATTGGCTTCAGATGCTTCGGTTGCCAGTGCGACAACACTAATGATGTTACAACAGACATAGCTAAGGCAACGCCTTAAGCATCTTGCTGTCACAACTTGCAGAATTCACTGAGCTCACAGCATATCTTCAGAGTTTATTCACAAACCCTACCAGAAAATGATCCGTGTACCATTACAAAATTCAACACATATTAAGAAAAACATCTGGTAGCAACTACGGTATGTGCAGGTCCCCCTACAGTTCAATTCCCAGCACAGGCAACGATTTTTCCCTTGGCCACCGCGTCAAGACCGGTTCTATGGCCCACCCAGCCTTCTATCCAGTTAGGTACTGGGGGACACTTTCCCTGGGGGTTAAGCGACCGGGGCGTGGAGGTAACCACTCATCTACGTCTCGTGCCGACACTAAGAATGCGTGTAACTCCACTCCCCGATTCGCCCAAGCACGGCCATTAAGTTCACTTTAGTGTCCACTTTATTTTGTATACGGAACAGTGGAAGTGGTTGCTCTGGAATGGTAAAAGGGAAGGCGGTACTTAAGCATCGCACCAGATAGGTGTCTAGGGACGTGGAGGCAGGATGTATGTGTTCCAAACCTTGACACTTGATGGCAGCTCTAAACGCTTTAACCCTGGAGAAAAATCTGTGTGAGGAAGTATGTTTCTGGGGGAAAACACAAATGCCTCGTGTATTAAAAAGAAACCGCGAGAACCTATACCAGGAAAGTGCACCCATTAAACAAAAATTAGTTAATAAATTAAAAAATACAAAGCCTGATTACGGTCCATTAGGGCCGACGCATGTAACATACTGAAAACAAAGTACTGTTTTTCAATAAATTTTAGTTGTGTTTGACAGTGTTTTTCATTCACTGACATTTAAAAAAAAAGGCGGTGTATCCCACATTACAGAAATTGCAGTTTTCTGGACATTTAGTCTACATGCAAGTACCTCAGAGCAGGCTCACTCAACCCGTAGCTCGCGGGCAAAGTGTTGCTCGCGACACAGCGTTATGTTGCCCGCGGAGACATTTGAAATGCGAAGACGTCATTTAAACCTTACCATAGTAAAGCCGAGACAGAACGCTCAGGCACTTCTACCGTTTCTTGGCAAGCTGTAAATGACAACACTACTGACACAGTCCGAAGTGACCGTCACATAGATCTTATTGTTAGCCTGGTGGCGGTACTTCTTTGTTGGAGTTAAAATAACTTTGTCGGCCATTGTGGACGTGTGTTGTTACATAATTATACTTATTTATTCTTCATTTCGTGTATGGCATTTATGTTGCACGTATGCAGAACAAATTTTGCCTAAGGTGCCCGCACCACATACAAGGTTGATCAGGACTGCCTCAAAGGCAGGGTGGTCCCAAGAGTCGGTGTGAACGTGGTAACAAGGAACGAACCTGGGCTGTTCGGAATCGTAACCTGGTCGTTCATCCTGCAGTTAGTCTCTTCACTGAATTATCCCCCATCTTCAAACAGTTGCTTTCTTAGGACGAGGAAGTTATGTGAAACGACAGAGGACTTTCACTTTCGACTCCCTCAACAGCCGATTCGAAACTCGATCACGAATTGTAGGCCGGTCATTCTATCACTACTAACGCTGCATGGTGACATTCTACCCCTGGAGACAGAACAGTCACAGGCTATTGACCTAAGGAGAACAACTTCACGAAGCCTTTACTGACCACGAACTTGCAGGTCCATGTGCCTGATGAACCACCACGTCAAGAAGGCATATCGAAAAGTGCAAATTTGGCTCCAAGCATCCTTAACCTCGGCGCTAGACGGAGGTAAGTGGTCAGCTTTAAGCCTTGGCCACTGTAACTCCGGATAAATAAGCTACAGTACCCTTAAATAGTTAGCTGGGTGGGGTGGGTCCCAAAGTCAGTTTGGACCCTTTGAAAAAGATACAAATGTCTTGCTAATTCCAGGAATCGAACCACGATTCCTCGGTCGCTTTGCTCTTAACCAAGCCAGTATAACGACTGCACTAAAGATCACTATTTACCATGACATATACCTGGAAGGACACTGCAAAACCATGAAAACGTGTCAGGTCAGCCGGTTTCGAGGCTGAGTTTTGAACCTGGGACGTCCTAAATACTTAGCAGTTGAAAGGGTTGTTCAGTCATGGAATGGTTATGAATACAGACAAGTGGATAAGTTAGCTTACAGTGTGCCGCGGTTGTAGCAAATGAGTTGCGAATTCTAAGGTCACTTATCACTACTGAATCTCCAACTAGGATAGCTGACACTAAAACGCATCACGTATAACAGAATACGAGTATGTGCACTTCATTACTCTACAGTGTTTAGGAACAGACACATCAGGTTTACTGTACTTATAGACTTTTACATGCCTGACGGCAAGTGGAGGGCCAGAATATTGTCGCTGTAGCTCGGCATATGTTTAACATGACTTCATAAACATCGTGAATGGTGTAGAGAACAATGCGTAGAGTGTATTATCACCATGACATTCTGTGTGTAGGCACACGGAAACATTTAAATTATCTTCTAAAACTGAAGCAACATATTTTAACCAGAAGTTACTTCACGCTGGATTTTTACGGAAGCAAAAGGTAAAGTCATCCGTCTGTCCAAGCAATACGCCATGGAATCGTAAGGGGTCGTGGAGGAAGAACTCCATGATTTCTTAGCCTTGGGCCACATACCAGTAATTGTTCAGCTACACACTTAATCTGCAGTACTACTGGATAGGTGAATGGGTGGACTCCTGAGCCGGTAGGAATAACGTCGTATCGATAACGGCTTAACCAACACCACTGGGGTTTCTGACATGAAGGAAGTAAGGGCAGTCTTCGTTACGAGCAAATCTAAGTTTATATTCACGTCACTTCACCAGAATGCAGAACAAAACCAGAATATGGAGACAGCTAGCGAATAAATCCTTCTTGAACGAGAATTCAAATACTTCGGAAATACACGTCACACGCATACAATTACATATACGAAAAGTTTAAGAGTTGGTTACAATGGCGCAATGCATGCTACCACTCAATTCAAAGTATTCTGTCTGTCCGTTCTCTATCTAAATACATATGGGATTAGATTAAAATATACAGAGCTACAAAATTTTAGCTTGTTTTTTCTTACGTGGGCGTGAAACATTGTCTCTGAGCTCGAAGTGCCGAGGAGAATATGTGAACTAAGATCTAAGACGTGGGAGGAAGCTCTAAAGCTGTGCCCAGTGACAGGCTTCTGGTTTGTACTCTTCATCAAATATTATTAGGGAGAACAAACGGAGGAGTATACGGGTAGGCATGGCGGAGATGAGAAACTCATAAAAAGTTCGAGTCGGAAATCAGAAAAGGAAGCCAGCACCTGGAAGGATAAATGTGGTTTGGATGATAATATTGACATACATCTGGAAGGAACATGTCGTGAAGGTACGTACTGCGATTTCTCTGGCTCCCAATAAGATCTAGTGGCGAGCTATTCTGAGGACGGTAATGGTCAAAAATTATTTCTTCCGTCATATAAGGCACCTAGTCCTATTACACCTAGGCTACTAAATTATTAAATCTTAAAATCCAACAGAAATTTTGGTCATTTAACGTTATGCTAATTAGATAGACCAATTCTTCCGGGGATGAAGGTCAGCAACTAGAAGCATTCTAAATCGCAAATTCAAAACAAACTGCCCACAAAATCAGTGTGAGCGTGCTTAGGCGATGTATCAGATTACAGGCATTACGTCACTGTCCTCACAAATCGCCATGTAATAAGGAAGTAGCGATTCAAACAAATCGGAATACTTTCCGTGGGACCAATATAAATATATATATAAGTTCATTGTCGACCTCGGTGGACTAGTGGTTAGCGTGCTCGCCACTGGACCCAAGGTTCGCGGGTTCGATCCCGACCGAGGTCGATGGATTTTTAAGGATGATAAAAATCCGGAGAACCACTTCCTTCGGAGGGGAAGTAAAGCCGTCGGTCCCATGTCGTAGATTTACGGCATGTAAAAGAACCTTACGGGCATGAATAAAAATGTTGCGTAAGCCAAATTGCCTCCATTTCTCATCCAAGTCTCCTGACTGCCTGCCAGATGGCTCTGGCGTGCACATCAGGATCGATAGAACACTAAGCGCGGCTAGCTGGCCGGTCACCATGAATGCGCATGACTTAGTAACCTCGACAAGAGGAGGCAAGAGGAGGCCCAGGCCCATACAGGGCTGTTGAGCAAAGAATTATTATTATTATTATATAAGTTCATTATAGGTCCCTGTCTAAAAATTCGTTCAAGTATATTAGCTGCCTGAGAACTGAGAACACTTAGTGCAATTTATCGCCCACGTTGCTAACATGCCAATTCGGGTCTTCCTTGAAACACTGACAGTTATGAGACTGGTCAGAAAATTCACCTCGTTTATGAAATCGTGTACAAAAGCCCCCCATCCAGCTCCATTGTCTGCTCCCTGTTTACCGAATATCCTTTTTTAATACAAACAATCTAGGCTCTCTGGCCGCAGACATAGCTATTCTCTGAACGAGAAATCTCCGCCGCGGTGTAGTTGAAGTCTTCGTTCTTCTGGACATTATGCAGAGAATGTTTGTACTTGCTTACCGAAGTTTCGGGACCTTGGAGATACAACCTATAGACTGTCCCGAAACGTCGGTAAGCAACTAACAACACGCGCTGCGTTAACATCTCAGACGAGCAAAGGCCTCATCCCCTATAGTTTTTTTTTAACCAAAACTGTGCATGAATGCACAGTTTCTTTTATGCGTTCTACATGTCCTGTGAATTTCATTCGTCTTTGTTTCACTGCCCTGTCAATATCAGAATGATCCACAGATCGGTAAAGAGAATGCCTATGAAACTGATTATCACGTTTAGATTCGCGCGAGGGGAGGAGAATTTTCTTTCGCTCTGTGTCCAAAGCAACGGATTCGGGGGCTCACTCGGCACGAGCCGGGATGAAGCGGCCGAAGCGTGACGCTGACCACACAACTACACCTAGTTTTGAGGTTAAGAAGACGTGCAGTCTTAATGTTCGCACATAAAGGCACTCTTCATTTCATCTTTCACGCCTTAAGGGACATGATAACCATTGCATTGTCTGTTATGCACTGCAAGTACATGATTCATGAGATCTGCGCTCTTCTGGGATATTACGCAGCGTTGAGTGGCAGTTCTCTACTGACGTTTCCGGGACAACTTATCGCTCCCATCTTCAAGGTCCAAGAAGAAAGCCTAGTAAGCAGAAGCTGGTGTGTTTGTAGATTCTGTTGGCGGCTTGCGATTGGATATGGTGGCGGAATTGTGGGAAACGGAGTAAGGTGTTTTGGTCCCTGCAACGCAGGAGGAAGGACAGTGAGGTGAGGAGTTTGGCTTTCTTGATTCTGTCTTCTGGATCTCTGTACGTGACGTAGATAGGTGTACTATGCGTGATTTGAGGCTTCCGCTGCGATGTAGATGAGATCTGCGCTCTTCTGGGATATTACGCAGCGTCGAGTAGTAGTTCTGTACCGACGTTTCGGGACAACCTATCGGTCCCATCTTAAACGGTCAAGAAGTTCAAGAAGAAAGAATTTGTTCTGCTTGATAGCAAATGGAACCCTTAAACTAAATTACTGAACATCGTACCTAGAATGTATCTGGCCCATATCATTTATTTTTTGATGAACACCATATCATCTTGCCCATACCATTTCTTCTTCTCACTTTTACTGTACTTTTGCACGGTTCTTTACTCGGTTCATCTACACTATTGATTCCCGTCATCCGTTTGCTTTGGTCCGTTTTATTCATTCCATTCTCTTGTATGTCTCATGCCCATAGATGACCTGTGATCAGATTCCTTCTTCCCCCATTCGTCTCATCCATGCCCCCTCTCCCTTCTCCCTTATTCCTTTATCTGTTGTATACCATCCTGTCTTGATCTGTTCCCACTCTCCATCCATTTTCGTTTTTTTATTTTTTGTATAGGGGACGCATCCGTGGACGGACGGGTCGATTTTATGAACGAGGTGTGTACGTGAGCATGTGGGTGTTTGTTACTCTGCATTTAAATCCCCACCACTCCTTCGGCTGTTTCTTTGGCCTCTTCATTGTTAGGACTCTGCCTTTCAGTTGTTCTTCCTTTCTTCAGAGGCCGACCCCCGATTACCCGCAACTGTCCAGGACATGGAGGCTCATAAAGACTGGCGCTGCCACAACTCATTCGAACAGTCTGGCAATGAAATGTACCAGCATTCTTCGTCCCTTGTAAGATGAGACCACTATGTCTCTCAAAACTTCAGGTACCAGTCACCCAGCAACGCGCCGCGACATGCCAGAACAATGGAGTTCTCAACTGCACCGCGTTTGAAGCCTAAGAACTCACAAGATTAATTCATTTACCATCTAAATTAGCGATTTCTGAAGCAGTTCTGCATTACCTTCTTACATGACGAAGGGGCGTCTACATACTGCGAATATCAGACTATAACCTACTGAATACGAACTGTATTCTTTAAAACTAGGAGATGGAAGTAACAGTTTCCTCCGAAAAACTGGTAACCACCTACGACGTTACACGGTGCCGTACCAACAGCAGATTACGGTTTTACGGGATGTAACTCTATGTAGTTTGGTACAGAGGTGCCTCCGAGAAGCTGGTACCTACAGACATAGGCGTAATGTAGGGGGAAGGGGAATTCCACTCCCTTATTTTTTCTACCTAAGAATATTTTTTTTTTTTTTTTTTTTTTTTTTTTTTTTTTTTTTTTTGCTACTGAGTTGAAGGGGTGAGATTGGAGGAAAGGGGTGTATGTATATTAAGGACTGGTTCAAACCAATCTTAACCCTCTTTCTAATTTGACTCCTTCGTAAACTGAAGTTCCTAATTCACGTTGTCAATTTTGCACCCCCCCCCCCCCCCAGTGTTATTATCCAAGTTACGCTTATGCCACAGAGTGACTTTTAAGTAAACACGCTGTGTTGTATTGGTTGTAAAAGTATAAGGTATAAGCTTTAAAATCGAAGCAATATAGCACTTCGCTTAGGAAATAACAGCCAGTTCAACACCATGCTTTTATTGTCCAATCCCGCTTGACAACCATTTTCCTGGTCGGTGGATTGGGCGTTGAGGACAACAGAATGACCTCCGCAAAATCCTAGTCTTGTTGTGGGCTTGGACAAAAAGGAAGTTACCCGATCAAAGCCAAGAACACTGCACGAAATGGAACAACAAATTCGAGATGCATTTGTCGCTGTTCGTCTTTACCTCTTAAGGAACAATGTTGAGTCCGTGTCCTCCAGGTTGCAGAAGTGTGTGCAAAATGCTGGGGCCTGTGTTGAAATATGACACTAAGACAGTAGCGTGTTGGCTTCAAAATGGCGCAGGAGTTGTAGCAATATAACATTCCCTTTAGAAGATATGACCGTTTGCCAGTGTGCATTTTCTTTGCAATCGCCCTGTATATAACAAACATGACATCGCGTCTCAAAAGACCTCAGTCTAAACACTCACCGCAGTGCTAACCTCAGATCTCATACCAATACCATTTAACAGCCCACAACCTAATGAGCTTCAAGTTGCAGTGAAAGTAGCATAAACTCTCTTGCATTATAAGGTCGTACGACGTCCATTACGTTAACTTGTTTGCGATGGAAAACAAACTGACCATGACACAAAATGTGTTTCCATGGTTACAAACGATCCGCCTACACGACTTCACTTTGAAGGCAACTCTATCAGTCCATCCTTCCTCCATGACCGGGACTGTCGAGGAATGGAACGCCAGGTCGGCCACTCACTTTATTTGGTGCCCGCACTGACTGCCTCCTCCTCATCTCGCGTGACCTTCACGGCGGCCACTCCCCTACTGTCTTCTCCCCGCACCGTTGATCATGCTGCCTGTCCGCACAGAACAATGTTCTTCATGCACCTCCCAACAAGTGCCACTGAATGATGAATCGGCGATAGATTGGTGATAAGTGGTCGCGTGATGCCTGTTTAGCGACCCGTGTTTTGGTTCTGGCTGTTGGGTTTGTAGCAGCGGAGGTGTGAAAAGACACCTAGCGCAGACAGGAAGGAAAGATGAGGACGGAAATAATAAATGAAAGGAGAAAAAGAAAAATGTGAGGAGGAAATAACGATGATTAAATTACGAAAGACCGAAAAACGTATTATACCAAGGAAAGAGATGAGAAGAAGGAATTAATAACAGAAAAGAAACGAAAGAGGAAAGACGAAAGTGAACAAGAAATGAATGAAATGAAAACAGAAGAACTAGTGAAATAATGGAAGAAGAAAAGAAGGGAAAAGGAGAGAGACGAGCACCTAGTTCTTCTATTAACAAAGTTATTTGGATGACATTTCAGTAAAATATCCTTTACGAAAAACACAGACAAATCACAAAAGAGTTCTTTTAGTTACAAATATTTTTTAAGTGGTCATCATTATTTCAGCACATGCTATACGTATATTGTCAACTTCGGGCCATCATTTCACTTTCTGACAGAAGTTTACACCCAGAGCGTACAGACAGGCCCAGGACTGGCAACATAACAGACGCTGTGAATTTAATCTGGCACAGACGAAATCGAACAAACGAGCTCGCAGGAATGAAGGTGAATTTAGGCTAGAATTTCGCAACAAAGAATTAACCATATATATCTTATGCAGACAAATGTACACTGTTTTATGTTATTTAACACAATTTTTATTAAATGCTGCCCAACATGTTTCTAGCCTATATTAAATATATAGAATTTTATATACCAATAATATAGCTGTTGTAATTTCAACGAAAGAGCCCCTGAAGATGAGCCTTAAATAGGCTAGAAACATGTTGGGCAGCATTTAATAAAAATTGTGTTAAATAACATAAAACTGTGTACATTTGTCTGCATAAGATATATATAATTAAAAATGTACGGTACAAGTAACGTAAAAAAAAAAAAAATTAACCCTTTGAAGCCCATTGGTTACTTTATGTTCCACCAGGTTTAACATATAAAAATTCTACGTTCTGCCAACAGAGTGTATTTATGTCGTGTATGGATCTCGGGGGGGGGGGGGGGGGGGGGGGACAGCGATTTGTTTTACTGCACAGCAGTAACTTGTGGCTTTTATAACGGATATGGAATGTGTTTACTGCGCTGTAGAACTGAATCTTTAAATACAATTCAGGCTGAATTCAATCTTCAAGGAGTAAGATAGGAAGTGATTAAAAGCAGTTATGATCGGGATGTGAGCAACTGAAATGATAAAAGTTACGATGAGAGCTGATTGGTGTCTTCTTTTATTTCTTTCCATTCAGGTAACTATTGGGAGTGGGCCTGAAATTACCATGGCCGGTTGTTACGCTTTACTAAACATTTAAGAGAGCCAGTACTGCTAGTTGGTCTATCTGCTCTCTTAAGCATTTGTTTAGATAAAGCCCTTCATGAATTCCTCACTTCTCCTCCTAGCAGTTCATCTCCCACTCCCCATACTGCCGGCTAACAGGTTACTGAAGCGATCCGACTCCAACTGCGTCCAGCTTCCAACTGAGTGAACCTCCTCCAGATGATGACGATGCAAATAAACCAAGTGGGGATACGACCTTAAGATGATCAGGTTTACTCGCTGGCCAATGACCACTGTTTTCAGTGCAAGGAACATAACATACCTGAAACGCTTCAAGAAGTATCAGGGATTTGCTCAGGGAAGTCGTGCTGTAATGTAATAACATGAGATCGACCCGTGCAGGCAATGACACTGGTTGTACGTATAGGGGTTAACACACGTCTGGTCTGGGAGCGCAAGAACTTCAGTCATTCGGTGTCCGGCTTGCCTCACCGCTGAAAACGTATACTGTACACACACAAACAAACACACACACAGTACAGACACTCCCCGACTTAACGCAATCGTTAAGTTCCGGAAGTCTGGCGTAAGTCGACTTTTGCGCGAGTCGGAAGTGAAATCCAAACTCCCAACACAATGGAGCCTGATCGGCCGAGCATGACCGCACAGCAGTCTGTGTTATCGCCCAGCAGTGTTCTTCTTCGTCTCATTGCGCTTTCATTCCCACACGGAAAAATTCGGCGCGAGTTTCAGAAATGTTACTATTTCAATTTTCTAATTTTTCTTAATTTCGTTAGCGTGAAATTGCGTGACTCGACACTGCGTAAGTCGGGGACTGTACGCATGCCGTTTCACCATGAATGTCAGTCTTCGAAGAGGTAATAAGTGATTGACATTTGAAACAGAATTAGGCCGTTCCAATTAAGGAAAACAAGATAGGTGGACCATATACCTCGCATGAGAAAAATGAGAAATGCACTCACAGTTTTAATCTGTAAACCTTAAGTCACAGACTATTTCAAAGACTTACACAATTCGAAAGATATTACTAAAATGTATCACATATAGCGCATTATATTGATTTACCTGGCTGAGAATATGGTTCAGTGGCGAACTCTGTTGAAAGTGATACTAAAATGCGGGAAATTTCTTGATTCACTTAGGAGGACTCAGTGCCAGGGAGTTTATCATTCGATATCTCACCTTACGCTACATAAAACTCAGCTGTTAGTGAACTGACGTAATTAAAAGGAATAAACAACAAATGTTTAAGCAGATATCTGCCCACCACGTGTGGTATTGTGCTCGTACAGAATCACGCTGTTATCATGCGACGACACTCTATAGCCTCGAACAGGTGTTGTGAGATTAGGGGGGGGGAGCAGGAAATACGAGAGAAAAATCAGTTACGGGTAAACCAATCTGGAATACACACTTTACTTCTGAATGCACTGTCTGTAATTTTGCATACCTAACTAGCCTTGATGTTTACTTATATGGGCTCAGAAAACCTACTCAAAGCCCCGACCAGGATAGATGACTCTTTTCATCGGAATCCCCACGATGACCGCTCCCAGTCTTACAGACGAGACAACAGTCTGTTCACATCACCTACTGCTTCTTAAATCTCGCAAGACATAATACAAATACAACATGTAAATTTGTCCCTGTCCACGCCATGAACGCATACAAAGGAAGCAGACGTAAGTCTCTAGCCGATCCCAGTGGCCGCGCGTTCTGCGTGGGCCTGCGGCCGCTCGCTTGCTAGGATTGCGGGTTCGAATCCCGTAGGGGACATGGATGTCTGTCTCTTGTGAGTGTTGTATGTTGTCAGGTAGAGGTCTCTGCGTCGGGCCGATCAATTGTCTAGCGGAGTCCTACGAGTGTGGTGTCTCTAAAGTGTGATCTTGAAACCTCGGCAATGAGGAGACCCTGGCCCACTAGCGGCTGTTGAGGCATGAAAAAATAGTTAAATCTCTACTAATACTTGACTTCGGCACTAGACGGCGGTGAGTGGTTCACTTCACGTCCCGGCCGCATCACCCCACTGAATAGGATGATGGGTGGTCCTCAGAGCCGTTTTGTAGCACAGCAAAATCTCTTTCATCTATCGGGATTCAAGCCCCGGACCATCCAGCCCGTAACATGGTCACTATACCCACTACGCTAGTACCGGGTCCCCGACTTCACACAGAGTGGCGCAAAGGTCACTTGACATCGCCTTTCTGTTCTAAAACACGGCGTTTCAAATGATTTTCGCGCTACTATGCACGTGTAAAACATCAGACAATCCATACAAATGTTAAATGTTATCAAGACAGACGCTAGAGGTGCAAACCGCGTTTTCTGAACCTCTAAATGCACGAAATGTCTACTGAGAAAACCTTAATTCGAAAAAAAAAAAAACTAGTTTTCCATAGTTGTCTGGGTTTTGGGCGGATTGTCCGTAGCAGTCTACTGAACGAGAGTAACCAGCCACAAGAGCTTTCATTTTCATGTACACCGTACCCTGATTCACCAACTGTTTACCGGCATCTCAAGCAAGTGACAGAGGTCAAAGAATTAACAAGAAATATCCAAACAGAAAACACAAAAACATAGTTGTTTTCTGAAAATTAACACCATGTAGTCTGCTAGACTGCTACCTCCATAATCAAGGCAGTAGAATGTAACCTTGTGTAATCCGGCAGGTACGTACCTGTGTATCTGAGGACCCTGCTTACCTCCGTTATCAATGTGACGATACGTTTAGAGAAACCTTCTGACTTCGTATATTTCCCGATAATGAAGGCACCAGGTTCCTTTGAAACGTCCAGTCACCGCCAACAGGACCTCAGATCTCACAGAAACCTTACAAATTTTCTACAAACAGGTAACATGTAGCCAAACAAACACACACGCATATACGAAAACGCGAACTTCACCAAGAAACGTCATACTGTAATGGTTATCACTTGGCAGAGGTTTCTGCTGCTTTTCCTCAGTTCAACAAGGGTACTCTGAAAGACAGTTGGAACGACAGAAACACTAACGTCGAGGTTACACATAAAAAAAAGCAGACATCTCCAAGAGCAGGAATCTCGACATCCTCCCTGGTTGTTGGTAAAGTTATACAGAATGCTTGCTTATAGTTTGCTGTCGGTTAATACAGAAGGCATAAGTGGGGGAGCTACCCTTTCTTGAATATATGAAAGGTTAAACGAATGCATCCCCTAGCAAGGGGGTAGTCCTGGGGATGCTGCTATAATATTGACGGTAATCACTGTGAGATATGTTGGGAGAGGAATGAAGGGGATTTCCCTGACTGCGGTCTTTCTGTTCGATCCCTTTACTCACTGCAGCTCTGTGTTCCAACGGTGAGGATAATCTCTCCAACGCCAAATAAGCCGCTGCAGGACTGAGGCAAACCAATATCCATGGAACATAGAGAGGAAATCATGCGCGGGGCGTTAACAGCTGCTACAAGAACCTTCCGTCTTCAGTTCTTTTAATTTTCACGCCAAGACGTTGTCTAGGATATTGGTGGTTCTCACAGCGATTATACTGAAAAATCAAGTCTTCTGGAATGTTGCACCGTGTTGACTGGTAAATAGTTACTCGGAACAGCGGGTCGAGGCCTACCCAGCCTGCTAACCGAAAGGCTCTACACCCACGGGTAAAGCGGCCGAAACGTGAATCTAACCAGTCACCTCCATCTATGACCGAGATAAAGAGTGGAACTATACCTCCACTCCCCCAACATGCCTTCATGGCGTGGTGTAATGAGCAAGTAGGCTTATCTATGGCAACCGAGGAATACCACGTATGAATTTCATTAGTATCATCGGAAGACGTGAGTCGGAACTTCCGGTTCGGTGTTAAACTAGCAGCCGAGCTCTAGCTCATAAATCTTTACCAGCTTTAAGACACTGCGCAAGATAATGTCTTCTATGAGTTCTTTCCATAGATACGAAAATTAACACCTAATGGGAAGGTCACGTAATCAATCTGTTCTCTTACATCTTTCAACTCATTAATTATTAGTCGAATTTTGAGGAAGATGGTATTAAATCCGGTCAGACTTGTAAGTAGTCCAAAATATATACATTTTTTACACCTACTGGGCTTACACAACCCCATACATCACAAAAAACAGCTAAAACAAAATTCCAACAATGTTCAAAATAATGTCTCAGCTTACAAAAAATGACGCGTCTAAAGTAACTACGTAACTGGTCTAAATATTTTCTTCGAAACATGTCTCAAAATGACCAATATTTAACGAAATTAAGGAAAAAAAATATGACTCTACAAAGCAATCCCATTACAGGTCTGGACAGGCCCTTAGGGTTCCAGGAGGTTGAGGCTCCCAGATTTCTAGACAATCGGCACATGAAAGTGGTAAGGTTGTCAGCCCTACGCACCGGCCGCCTTTACACCCCAGGAAATATTCCTGGTACTCATTTCTCTTAAAGGCTGAGTCGACCCCAGAGCCATAGTGCGACCGAAAGGATTATGTCAATGAAAAACTCCAATGACACCATCGGGAATCGAACCCGCGACCTTCCGGCTTGTAGCGCAGTGCCTCAACCAACTACGCCACTGCGTGCCCCATCTGACTCTATGCATTGTGATATCTGTAATGTGATTATATGGGTTTGTATACGGCATGTTGTAGATAAAAATCTGCAGCGAATTCAAACTACGGCCAGTGAGATCCCGGTCCATATAACCTCGACCAGACTAATTCAATGAAACAGACTCCTTCTTAAGAAGCTGACAGTTCCTCGCCTAGTCAAGAAATTCCACATGTTTTACGAAATCCGAAGTGCATTACCGCGTTCAGTCTCCCACTTTTCCCTATCCTGAGCCAGATGAATCTCAGGCCACGCCCCCTCCCATCCTATTCCTTTGAGATTCATTTTAGTATTATCCTCCCTTCTACGCCTAAGTCTTCCAAGCGGCCTCTTTCCTTTAGGTTTCTCCACCAAAATCATGTATGCATTTCGCCTCTTCCCCCCCGCCCCATATATATATATATATATATATATATATTATATATATATATACAGGGTATACACAAAAGAATGGTGCGGTTTCAATAGCATTCACTATTGAAACCGCACCATTCTTTTGTGTATACCCTGTATATATGTCACCTTACGGGCTCTTGTGAGTACGGTAATGAACCTTCGGGTTCCATAAACCGCGGGGAATTTCTTGACTAGCTGACGACCTGTTAGCTTCTCAAGCAGGACTCTGCTCCATGGAGTTAGTTAGTTAGATATAAGTCACCTTATGTCCTACCCATGGAATTCTCCTTGTACTCTCGAGTATATTATTTATGTAATATGGGTTATACTGACAACAGCTTATGCCACTGCATTGTGTTTCCCCGCACACGGAAGGTCGCAGACCGGAACTACTACTTTAACTCTGCTTGTTACTATTTCAGGGTTTGTAAATGGTACCTGTCAACAACTTTACAGAATACATGCCTTATGAACTACATACAACAAGCAACTACCATGCTCATCATCAAAGAACAATATTTTACAGTGTTGCCAACTTTGTCTTTCTGGCTCCTCCCTCGCACCTACAATGTCCGCATCTACCAAGGCAATGATTTGTAGGCGGATAAACTAATAGTTTAATCGACCCTGGAAAGCTTTAAGACGGCAGGCACTGTATCTAACAAGATTCCCAATGACCACACTCACAAAAAAAAATTAATTCCACCTTCATTAGCTTTCAGCAACAATGTAGTTATCAAACAATTAATGCGCTTAACTTCACACGCTGCTAATTATTTACTGCTTTACACAATCAATAATGGATGGAAAGAATAAAAGTGACAACCGCCTGAGAAAACTCAATGGTCGAGTAGTGACGTTACAAATTACACAAGAGATACAATCTTGAACGTACTTTACCCTTTGAAGACTGAAACAAAAAAATATTAAAGCAGTTTTCTGTCCAGTGTTCCACGACGTCCAAAAGAAAATTACTTGTTTTACGGTTCCCAAGCTTCGCCCGCTTGTCCTTCTGATACGAGTAGTATTAAAAAGAGTATGGAGCACTACTGAAATGATACTGACACGGGAAAATTGAAATATTCGAACACAAATCTGTCCGAGTGCCATTTATTTCCACCACAAATCTCACACTCACAGACCGGGATCGAACCGAGGCCTTCGTGATGAATAACCGGCGACTAACCGCCTCAGGGCACAGCCACTTTAATACTTCCTTCTTGGATTGCTTACCCTTGAATATGAAGGCACCACGATCATTCGAAACGTCGAGAACCATCATCATCCCAGAAGACTTGATTCCACAACAATGCAGAGCCCGTTTAGGCACAAGCTACCAGAAACACCACGAGGTACTGAAATATAGATCACTTCCTCATTTATGCATTGTTTTTAGAATCGAAATATGTATCATTTGGTTTTTACCAACGTATTTTATCATGAGCAGAGTTTTTTAACACACTGTAAAACAACTTTGCACGCACGCCTGAAGATGATACGATAATACAAAAACGCGTATCGTTATATTATATAGTAATTAAATTCAGTCCAATTCAATTCTTATTTATCAACGTGCTGAGTCAACAACCGAGTGGCGAATAATAGAAATATCACAACACACAAACACAAACAACAAAGGACAACAAAGAGGACGAATTAAACAAATACAAACAGAACAAACAGTTGAACACTTAAGCAATTCATTAGAGCACCTTATGCTGTAAAACTGAAAATAATATCAAATCTGACGGCGTGTAATAATTTGCCCTCTGAAGATATAAAAATTGCTGCAAACTGAATCTGTCAGAGTGGTACACCTGGCAGATGAACAATTTTTGAAGGATGGACTAACAAGAAACAAAGGAAATCCTCGGAGGTTCCGAGTGGGCCTCGAACACCAATAATGTCCACGGAAGATAGAAAAGATTTAGAACCCCTAAAAAAACATTAATAATAATAATAATAATAATAATAATATTATAATTATTATTATAATGCAGAAAGCAGTATTATTTCAATACATGCCGTATAGTCAGAAAGTTTTTGGCAGCACAGTGAATAAGAAGTGATTGGTCAGTGAGACCGTACTGTTGTGAGAGACCGGCTGAACTGCTGTGAAGTAAGAATGTGGATGATGATAAAGTGATGCCGTAGATAATGATGATGATAGATGATAGTGATAGCCGGTCTCCAAGCCAAGCTTCGTATTATGATCGCAATATACGAACTGTATGTGTATGTATGTATGATACGCATGAACGCAGTATGCGTATGCATGCATATACGTATGTATGCATTCAGTATGAACGTAACGTCTTTACGTAAAGTGCGTATGTGTTTTCGGATGTAAGTTTCCGACAAGTGACCGGAAGGAGACTTCAGAATCTCTTTTAAGGCTCTGTAAGCTAATCCCCACACAGGAAGTACAGTGCAACGAGCGACTTTTCTTACGAAAATATGCAGTCCTTAAAATCATTATTATTCATTCGTGTTTTGAACCTCTGAATAAGTGTGCAGCACGACAAGACAGAGTTGAAGTACGAACACAGGCCTATCCCCATGCCACAAAGGCATAGGACCCACTATACACTCCGTTCTCGGAACACCATTATCATTGAGCTCTGGGTGATACAATCTTGCCAAACGCCACCATTAAACTTTTATTGGCACTTCTTTTCGGTTAGTGAATGAGGGAGGAAAGACTACCGAACTCAGATTTCTTACGGGCAGCATATTGACCGTATGGGCTGTTCAGTTTCCTGCTTCAAAGAGCTAAATGATCACAACATACAACGTGAGCCTTAGCTACTTGTTGCTGCAGACCAGAAGCAACTGGAACCTGAATAAAGGTCACGTATACATCATACAGCTTAAAGAAGAGGAATACCAACACACCGATTGAATAGTCATTATTCATACTCCATATTCAGGAGGTCCTAAATTAGAAATTTTGCCCCCAGACTGGGTATCATAAGGTTTTACACGGTTCTCCTCAGAATCTTTAAGGAAATGCTGGATATAATACCTTACAATACTTCACAACAGCTTCCATCTAAAGAGTCAAGTTTTCTGGGATGTAATGCCCTGTTAGTAGGTTTCGAAAAATCGTACTGCCTTTATCTTCAGGGTCAGGCATTGCAAAAAGACTCTTCTGGGATTGCTTAGGCCTGAATATGAAGGCAGGCACTACAATCCTTAAAAATGTCGGGAAATACTCATCCCGACACGGCGTCACAAGCCAGAGGACTCGAACCTTCAGCAACACCTCTGTGAGAACCACAAATCTCGCACGGATCCCTTCTAAGGAGAACAGCTCCCATTCATAACTCGCAGTCATCTAAGCTATAAAATCTGTCAGTTGAAAAACGGTTGTTAAAAACATTCAAGCAGCAATCAAAGACTCAGAACAAATACCTGTCAACATTAGCTCCAAGTTTTAAGAAATAAGCAGGCTTAGCTTAAGCCAACGTGACAGGCACGTGTTGTGACATAAAGAACAACGCGCCCTGCAGTTCAGGGACTCATATGGAACTAATCTGGTTCTCTATCACTCTTCTGAAGTATCACTTTATCTCAATGTCTAAGAAACAATGATGTATAAACACTGGCGGGAATTTGGTCATGCCTAAATAACAATAAAAATTGCATAGGATACAAGAACAAACTAGAACATATCCGAGCGACGTAAAACAGATTCATACTATTTGACATTTCATGACAGCAATAACACAAATAGGCTTATCTTTATTCATACACGCCCTCGAAATTGAAGGGAATAAATCATCATCGTGTGTAATCCATCATTAATCATTAGTCTCGCACCTTTTCCACCGAACTCGCAAAATACTAATGTTGGAAATCGATCTTGCAATCTACGTACATCATACGGGTGTTCAATTCTGTGTGGCGAAACTAGCAGAACTATAGATTACACAAATCAGTTGTCCTTTTATGCCCCTAGTTCAAATTACTACGGATTCATACTACGTTAAACTTGCCAGATATACGAAAAAAAAAACCATAGACCAGCATTCTTTTTGGGATCTGCAATTGTTAACACACAGAAAATATTACGTACAATATTGGTAGGTATGTTAATTATCATTTGCTTACAAAATGTTACATGTCTGCAATATCTCATTATCTCTGTCAAACGTAAGAATTTCGCGCGTCCTGTTTTTACTTTTTAAACAAACCTGCAATTGAAATCTGTGGTCTTCTGGGTTATTACACGGCGTCGTGTGGTAATTATTTACCGACGTTTCGGGACAACGTATCGGTCCCATCCTCACGGGTCAAGATTCCGAGAGCTTTCCTACTCGGAATCTTGACCCGTGAGGATGGGACCGATACGTTGTCCCGAAACGTCGGTAAATAATTACCACACGACGCCGCGTAATAACCTAGAAGACCACAGATTTCATCAACATCGCGGCGGAAGCCTAAAATCAAGATTAAACCTGCAATTTTTTCTAAATTTATTATTATACCACACAACATTTTCACTGCCGTACAATAAGTGCCGTTAATGTTGTTACGAGCTCAGAGGTTTGCTCGGCCGTCATGTCAGTATTAACGGATGTTAAGAATTATAAAAAGTAAAACGTAATGTTAACCTACAGGATCACGAAGACCGTGCCAGACTCGACAACACTTTACAGCGCCGGGCAGGGTTCATTTTCAAGTAAGTCCATATGAGACTGGTCGACGAGGTCGAACGGGGGCAGATTCTGGTCTCCCACCACGAACACTCCACACCCATCCGTCATCAGGGGTTGGCACAATGGAGCCATTTGAGCAGTACAAAATGACAGTCTCTGCACACTCCTATAGCTATAGCGGCACGATCTTCATACCAAGTATCACCAAAATACGTCAAATGTTACTGGGAGGGACAAACATACTGTCATTGTCTTCTAGCATCAAATAAGGGAAGCAGGCTAAATCCCAGTATATGACAAAGTGTTTTGCTGATGGCTGTTTTATTATAATGAACAGAGAACTCTGAAATGACTGTTCCACTTGAAACTGTAAGCTTCTCAAAACTTAACAAAGTTCGTTAGGAACTGAAGCTACTGTTCAAGTTCGTACAAAAGGAGAGGTAAACACACAGCTATTCTGAGTAGTGGCAGATTCAGGTCTCTACATTTCATCCCCTGCGTAAGTAGGGGAGAGAAGCAGGAGTCTCAGGAGATCCGCCCCTCTGTGGTACAAGTTTTTGTCTTACGATATTTGCATTTTTTTGTATGGATACAACATAAAATGAAGAAGCCCCAAGTACTATGGAGATGGCGAAATTATTTCTTGAATATTCAAATCTTCTGGGACGTGACGCTGTGCGCGCTGGACGAGTGCTCCCGACGTTTCGAAGGATCGTAGTGCCTCCATCTTCAGGATCAAACAGTCAAAGAAAAGAATTCTTCCTGGACTGCCTGACCCTGAGGAGGAAGAAGGCAACTATTCACCCAACGACAACAACGCATCCAGAAAGACTTGGGTCTTCAGCAAAGGCGCTGTGAGAAGCTCAAATCTCGCCAATTACCTCTCTGTTTAAGTACGACGTTGCAGGACCGACCGCACCGCGCAATCAAAGGTGTAACACACATTACGGCGAAAATTGAGTGCCACTTGTCACTATCACCATTTACTTCTAAACGCTGATGTTTTCAGCACATATTAAATAATGCTGTCAACTGAACTAGGGAGGTTCGACTGCCAGCACGATCGTCATACATCTCGTCTTCACAGGTGACCGCACAAACTCCTACTTAACAAACACGATGGGGACGCCTTTTCCAGGGAATTCTGTGGCCGTAGCATGAAGCTGGCCAACAGCAGAAATCAAGAATTAGTACAGCTGTATATACATTCCTCAAAAGCCTTCGTGGCGTGATGCTCATCCACATGGGCAACTTTGCTAATTAGGCAAAACGGGTGTTGGTTAGGTCACAGAAACGCGTCAGAAATTGCTGCTCCGTTCCACGTAGGCTACAGGTTTAAACACACAGCATTTTTTCTCAGTCACAAGACTGTGGAAAGAGAAAATAATAAGTTATTTAATTATTTAAATACAACTAATTTAGCCTAACTGTAATAAAAGCATTGATACTATTATGACTACAACATAAACAAACTAACACATTTAATATGTAGGTATACGAGTATATGTTATGGACTGTTTCAAAATATATTCAAGCCGCAAAGTGTCAACATAAACATAAATAAATTGTCAGGTAATAACAAGGTAACTGCAACATACAAAGTAAGTATTCAGAGAAGCTTACGAATACCTGATAATAATTTGCAAATTCATCGCCTTTGCACATCTTGTCTTGTCTATCAGCTTCGCTGTGCGCAGAAAAAAAAATGATAGGAAGCAAAGGCACATAAATAATACATGTAACATAACCTTGACAAAGTTACAAGAAATTGGAAATTTGAAAAATGATACATACGCAAGCACAGACTGCATGCGAAATTATTTCACTTCTGTTTTTATCTTTGCAAATGTGAATTTGTTCTGGTTCGTTTCAAAATCTGCACCATAGGGATAACCTCTTTCAAACGGTATACGTATACTTTGTAGCTAAGAACTGGTAAAGAAGGGAGAACGGTAGATGATATACTTAATATTATACATGTTCCGTACAGTTGCTTTACATATGTAAGCTTTTTACCACCAACCACTGCACAATAAATTTATTTTTACACTCCTACATGTTTCGGCTGATCATTTCAGCCATTATCAGGGAGTCAACGTACATAGATATAAGCAGCGTATATCGTGTACCTGAATGGTAAATGTCGTAGTCACTGATTTTACAGTTTAAAATACATATGTTGAAATGCAGTATGTTATTACATAAAATCTATATAAATCTGTCCACAGTTACCTCCAGTGTAAACACTGTCTGTACACAGTAGTACCTAGGTGTACTCTGTACAGCAAGAGATCACCTAGGATGTAAACAACCTGTCTGTACATATCACCTAAGATGTAAACACTGTACTGTACACAGATATCACCTAGATGTAAACAACCTGTACTGTACACAGATATCACCTAAGATGTAAACAACCTGTACTGTACACAGATATCACCTAAGATGTAAACAACCTGTACTGTACACAGATATCACCTAAGATGTAAACAACCTGTACTGTACACAGATATCACCTAAGATGTAAACAACCTGTACTGTACACAGATATCACCTAAGATGTAAACAACCTGTACTGTACACAGATATCACCTAAGATGTAAACAACCTGTACTGTACACAGATATCACCTAAGATGTAAACAACCTGTACTGTACACAGATATCACCTAAGATGTAAACAACTGTACTGTACACAGATATCACCTAAGATGTAAACAACCTGTACTGTACACAGATATCACCTAAGATGTAAACAACATGTACTGTACACAGATATCACCTAAGATGTAAACAACCTGTACTGTACACAGATATCACCTAAGATGTAAACAACATGTACTGTACACAGATATCACCTAAGATGTAAACAACCTGTACTGTACACAGATATCACCTAAGATGTAAACAACATGTACTGTACACAGATATCACCTAAGATGTAAACAACCTGTACTGTACACAGTATCACCTAAATGTAAACAACTGTACTGTACACAGATATCACCTAAGATGTAAACAACCTGTACTGTACACAGATATCACCTAGATGTAAACAACATGTACTGTACACAGATATCACCTAAGATGTAAACAACATGTACTGTACACAGATATCACCTAAGATGTAAACAACCTGTACTGTACACAGATATCACCTAAGATGTAAACAACATGTACTGTACACAGATATCACCTAAGATGTAAACAACATGTACTGTACACAGATATCACCTAAGATGTAAACAACCATGTACTGTACACAGATATCACCTAAGATGTAAACAACATGTACTGTACACAGATATCACCTAAGATGTAAACAACCATGTACTGTACACAGATATCACCTAAGATGTAAACAACATGTACTGTACACAGATATCACCTAAGATGTAAACAACCTGTACTGTACACAGATATCACCTAAGATGTAAACAACCTGTACTGTACACAGATATCACCTAAGATGTAAACAACATGTACTGTACATAGATATCACCTAAGATGTAAACAACCTGTACTGTACACAGATATCACCTAAGATGTAAACAACCATGTACTGTACACAGATATCACCTAAGATGTAAACAACATGTACTGTACATAGATATCACCTAAGATGTAAACAACATGTACTGTACATAGATATCACCTAAGATGTAAACAACCTGTACCGTACACAGATATCACCTACGATGTAAACAACCGGATACTACAGCCAGGGGTCTCAACCTTACAAAACCTGGACTTGGTTGAGAGACAGATGTTTGGAGACAGATTTTATGTAACAACATACTGCATTTTAACACACGTATTTTAAACTGTAAAATCAGTGAATACGACATTTACCATTCAGATACACGATATACGCTGCTTACATCTATGTACGTTGACTGACTGATGATGGCTGAAATGATCAGCCGAAACATGTAGGAGTGTAAAAATAAATTTATTGTGCAGTAGTTGGTGGTAAAAAACTTACATATAGGAAGACGATATGTTATTATTTGCTGTCTTCAAGGCAAATAGTAACACTTATATTGTCAATTAATCACAACGGGATGCCTAGCCTCAAATTTATATGAGAACAGAAGGTACCGATCGTGGTTTCTTTAAAGACGACGCAAGCTAATGGTTATTTCCATAAAATATTTCACGTAGTCTCCTTGTTACTAATTTAAATTTTAAATGAACATAACAGGAATTGCAGATTTTTACTATACCTACAATAACAAGTATTTAAGGCACTGCAATGTCCACCTTGATCTCTATCGGGGATATGCTGAATGGAGCGTGAAGGCGACCACCAAATTCCATCATGTGACGACCGGGATGCAGCGGTAACTACACGCACCCAGTCTTAACGACATGAGGTCTGCTTTTACTCTTACTTTACCTTAACACTGAATGCACTTAGCAACGGTTTATGTTGTATGTAATGCAAATAAGTAGGAAAAAAACCTAGTAACTTGCGCCAAAAAAAAAAAGTGGATATTTAATGAAATTTAAATACGAGAAGAAAGAGGATTTGAAGCTTTTCCACAGATAAAGTAACAGATATCACCGTAAATGCAAGAAACACGACTAGTGCCACGTATGGACGACGGAGATAAAGCTGGTTTTTATTTTTATACAGACTAAGCGCGTTCTTACGTTCGCATGTCCAGTCACACCACACTTCAGTCAAAGATGGCGTGTTGAATTCGCAGTTTAATTCACAATACTCTGTCCTAACGGACAGGTGAAATAATGAATGATCGACCACTACGAAGTGAAGTCGTGCCCAGTCTTAAAGCAGTGCAGTTCTCAATCTTTTTGCGGTGCTGTGTGACAACTCATTTATAAAAATCCAGACATCTTTGAGAGGCTGGTATAGTAACAATGCGTCTGAGCATTATTCGGGAGGTACCGGGTTCCAGTGCCGGCCACGAGCGGGTTGTATGGGCAGACAATTTATTGTCTGTACCCAGAAGAATATCGGGATAGTTATCTCAAAACATATCAAATCCTTCCTCTCGTATACCTCCACATTCAACATCCACAACCAGCCTGTAATCTCTCAATGACCGCTGCAGCCAACAACAACAGTTGATACAGCCGAAATAACCGAATAACGAATCATTCAATGAGTACGGACTTGAACTAAATGAGAATTAAAAATATAGTGAACTAGAGGTCTGATAAATTACGTATTCGCAAACTCAAGCGATCACATTACACACCTGGAGCATCGTAATAATGGAACGACAATCGCAGGCAAAACACACAACTGCAGCATGTGGCTGTCGGCCAATGCTGTTTTGTGGCGGATGGAGCCGAGCGCTGATACGACAGATCATCATACGCCGGCTGGACTTTATTTGAGTTGGGTAGCCTACTTTTTGCGCTAGAAACTATTATCTTTAAAAGATAAAGAGTGAAAAGCAATTATTGAGTTACAACAACATAAGTGGATGGCTTAGGAGCAAGTAAAGAGGCTACACTACGTCACACAAAAACAGTAAGGGAACGACAACAAACTTTATCTATGGGCTTCTTACGATGGTATATGACATCTGAATAATTAATGAATAATTATTAAGACTGATATTTATCCATTAGCGCTGATATATCAGCTGGAGGATTTACAGATTATCAATCAAATCAGATTTATTTGTTGAGTCTGTTATATTCCTTTGGATGTGACTACTAGACATCAGGTTTTGGCTAGCACACATTCACTGTATTTATTTACTAATGCCTATCGCTTATGTTATACTATTTGTTTTGTATATAAATGGTTATATTGTAATTAAAGTTGTTCTATACAATAAAGTATTTCCATTCACACATCTTCTTCTCCCTGTTCCTCCTCTAAACTCTGCACAGCATTTTGCACTTGGTTGTCCCATTTATATTTCGTTTTGTATAAAAACATATGCCTAAATGTTGCAATTGCATAGTCTTTGCACAACTAGTCATTTTCTTGTGTGCTATTTCATTTATGTTACGTTTATTTTTCGAATATCTTCCTCTCCATCTTTCTGTCTCTGTACATTTCAAAAGTGTATGCATCTTACTCTCTTCCTCTTTACGTAGGAGGCATCTTCCTTTCTGCACACCCTCTCCCTATACCGCTCCGTTTCCAAATTCCCAGTCAGCACCATACTATCCTGTATCCTCGTTTATATTACAAAAGTGTACATACAGATGTCTTCCCAACTCTTTCTTCATATCCCAGTATGTAACCAAAGGCTTCCACACTAAACGTTTTGCTAGAAATGTTAAAGTTACTGGCACACGTGCCACCGCACCATGGCTCAAACTATTTATTCGCAGAGAGGGAATAAATTATTTAAAAATTTATGAAATGTACTTCTTGCCTAAGGTTTACTTAACGGTGCTGCGAATAGCTCAGAATAACTCGTATAGGGTGATTTGAAAATGACGTGGATGTGGGCGTGGCCTGAAAGAGGTCGTATTCCGGAATTTGTCTGAAAGGACCGCGAGAAACCATGAAAACACTACAGTTAAGGTAGCCGGTATCCGTACCAAGATTTGAAAATGACGTGGATGTGGGCGTGGCCTGAAAGAGGTCGTATTCCGGAATTTGTCTGAAAGGACCGCGAGAAACCATGAAAACTCTACAGTTAAGGTAGCCGGTATCCGTACCAAGATTTGAAAATGACGTGGATGTGGGCGTGGCCTGAAAGAGGTCGTATTCCGGAATTTGTCTGAAAGGACCGCGAGAAACCATGAAAACACTACAGTTAAGGTAGCCGGTATCCGTACCAAGATTTGAAAATGACGTGGATGTGGGCGTGGCCTGAAAGAGGTCGTATTCCGGAATTTGTCTGAAAGGACCGCGAGAAACCATGAAAACTCTACAGTTAAGGTAGCCGGTATCCGTACCAAGATTTGAAAATGACGTGGATGTGGGCGTGGCCTGAAAGAGGTCGTATTCCGGAATTTGTCTGAAAGGACCGCGAGAAACCATGAAAACTCTACAGTTAAGGTAGCCGGTATCCGTACCAAGATTTGAAAATGACGTGGATGTGGGCGTGGCCTGAAAGAGGTCGTATTCCGGAATTTGTCTGAAAGGACCGCGAGAAACCATGAAAACACTACAGTTAAGGTAGCCGGTATCCGTACCAAGATTTGAAAATGACGTGGATGTGGGCGTGGCCTGAAAGAGGTCGTATTCCGGAATTTGTCTGAAAGGACCGCGAGAAACCATGAAAACTCTACAGTTAAGGTAGCCGGTATCCGTACCAAGATTTGAACCCTGGTGGATGCAAGGTTAGCCTGGTAAGGCACGGCTACCCTGAATAGATGCTACTCATAACCGATGGTTAATGGGCTGATAAGGTTATGTTTCTCTAGTTCACTTATGCTACAGACAAAGCTGTCAAAAACGGAATTCCGTCGCACCGGAAAACTTCTCCGATCCGAGAATGTACGGCAAAGAAGTACCAAAAACGAAGTGCGAAAAAAACGAAAACTGCTTCATGTGTAAAAGGAAATAAACTGATAATTTAAAGAAAATTTGCTGCCGAAATATTCAGATTTTTTAAATTGATATGCCCATGATTTGTTGATCACTCGGTTCCCCGAAGGACCTGTCCACATCACCGACAAAATACGTTCAGAATGCATTACTGGTCTATAGACTGAAAGAAGGACATAAGCAGACTGAAACTGAAACCCTGTCCAGTAACAATGTAGTAGCGGCATATGCGTCCTGTGATTTGGATCGTGCACAGACGGACAGTCATATATAGAATATGTACACTGCAATATCGACTCGCTACGGGCTGGACGGTCTGGAGATCGAATCCCGGTAGGAGCAAGATTTTCCGCATCCAGCCTCCTGTAAAATGGGTACCGGGTCTCTTTCCCGGGGGTAAAGCGGCCAGTGCGTGCCGTTGACCAGCCACCCTCATCTACCGCCGACGTTAAAGGAAGATTACAGCTATACCTCTACTCCCCCTCTGGGTCTTCATGGCCTGTTTTGGGGGAGAGATTCGCCTTTTTTTACCTTTTACACTGCAACATCCGCGAGATTTTTCGCAGTCGTCCAGACCGACCCTGGGGCCCACCCAGCCTCCTATACAATGGGTACCGGGTCTCTTTCCCGGGGGTAAAGTGGCCGGGATGTGAAGTTGACCACCCACCCCCATCTAGCGCCAACGTTAAAGAAAGAGTAGAGCTATACCTCTACTCCCCCTCTGGGCCTTCGTGGCCTGTTCTAGGAAGAACTTTACCCTTATTGCAATAACCTGTATCTACAGGTACCAGCCGTACACGGAAATCTGTATGAAATGGGCAGTTCAAAGGTCCGTTTGATTCCGTTATAATCACGTTTTATTGTATTATGCAAGGCTGTAATACGGCCGAAGAACCCCTTTACACCTGCAAGTGAATACGTACGAGCGCTGTCCTGTAGTCGATCCTGGCTGAAGAGATGCCGCAACGTACAGCCATGTACTGCACTGCAAAAGATTTGGCGCTCAAGGCAGGAAGGCGATCCAGAAACCTGCAGCGGCCTACCTGGCGGGACCGGACGTGGCTGACTGTCGCTGGTAGACAGGTAGGCAGACACAAGACAAGGCAAACTTGACAAAAGTCTTGGCACACGTTTAGTGGCGTCAAGGTCACCCACCCGCCTGATTGGAAACTGCACTGCAACATTGAACACTTGTTTGGAACAGGTTCTTAGGCCATGTTAGATGATGAGATGGTAGTTTCGTTTGCCAGCCGCTTCCAGCTATGAAGAGAACTTGTGCTATCATTACCATCCGTGATCACGGATGTATAAACAACTAACCTATACTGAACAAGGTCTTTCTTGAATATCTATCACACGCCCAACTACTCAAGAAATTTCTCGCCTTTTATAGTACTTCAACGACTATTTAACCTGTTTATAAGATTCAGTCACTGGTTACTACCCTGAGTCAGAGAACTCCGCTCTACACCTTATTTCTTTAAGATTCGTTTATATTATTCTCCTGCCTGGGTTTTTAAGTGGTTCCTTCCTTCCTTCACTTTTTACGACCAAATTCTTGTATTCATTTGTCATATTTCTCACGCCTGATACACTATGCGTCTGTCTCATCGTCTTGCCAAGTATTTTAAGAGAATAATACTTGGTACCACCGATCCCAGTGGCCGTGCGGTCTAAGGCGTGGGTCTTCGGCCGCTCGCTTACTAGGATCGTGGGTTCGAATCCCACCGGGGGCATGCATGTCTGTCTATTGTGAGTGTTGTGTGTTGTCAGGTAGAGGTCTCTGCGACGAGCTGCTCCCTCGTCCAGAGGAGTCCTACCGACTGTGGTGTGTCTCAAATGTGTGTGATCATGAAACTTCGACGAAACGAGGAGGCCCAGGCCCATTAGGGCTGTCGAGCCATAGAAAAAAAAATTCTTGATACCAAGTACAAAGCACATGCAGTTCTCCTCATCCTCCTGTTATGCCCTCTATCTTAGGTTCAATCACTTTCCTCAGAACGACGCACATTAGCTAAACGTAAAGTGCCAAGATTTTTTCATGATCAATAATGGACAAGAGAGTAACACAGATGTCATTTACTTCATATCCTTAATTAGTCCTCAGACTAAAACTGTACGAACTGTACGAAATTTAGTTCTCTTTTTGCAGAATTGCTGTTGTTTGATTTAGTAACTTATTAAATGTCAGCATCTGAAAGGAGGGGCACGCGGTGGCGCAGTTCGTTGAGGCACTGCGCTACAAGTCGGAAGGTCGCGGGTTCGATTCCCGATGGGGATTTTTCATTGGAATTGTTCATTGACTTAATCATTCCGGCCGCACTATGGCCCTGGGGTCGACTCAATCTCTAACAGAAATGAGTACCAGGCCGGTGCGTAGGGCTGACAATCTTACCACATTCATGTGCCGATTGTCTAGAAATTATGGGAGCCTCAACCTCCTGGAACCCTCAGGGCCTATCCAGGCCTGCAATGGGATTGCTGTACCAACATCTATAGGTGGTGCAAATGCATCACCTTGCACCTCGCGGCAGCACCCCTGCTCAGTACCGTATCTCTCAAACACCAACACATCTATGTTCTGCGGACGAACAGACCTTTCAATAAGGAACGAAATTCCAAAATTTTAAAGCTGATGATGGTGGCAGGGATAGTATACGAAAACGCTGAGAATGCATTACACATTGGCACGGCTAATCGATCAAGAAGGTCACACGGCATTACGTCGCTGTGAAAACAGACATTTTGTGCTGCTAGAATCTCATATCAGCCACTACATACTATATACTGCTAATATCAATAGTAAAACATCGCTAACTCATAAAAAAATTCGCGTCATGTTAACACGGCGAGGTTCTATCAAAACAACACTCTTGAATCTTTCTTTTAATTTAAATTGACAGACATGGACAATAAAACAGCTGTTTTCAGCTTATTTTAATTATATAATTTAGGCAATGTTCTGCTCAAGTTCCTATCTAAACACGTTCAACTGACAATTACAGCAAACACTTAAAACATACATGAATGTACCCACTTTTTTTAAAAAAAAAAACCCCCCTTGGATACTTTATTTCTGAGAAAATTTCAGGGACAACATGGCATAAAACGACCACATTATTAATGACAGAGGCCGATCGTATTGTTGGGCCCACACCCCGAGAGTGACGTGTCAATAACCTGCATTTTGTGAGAATGAATACACATTGTCTGGCAGAGACTCCGCTTCACACGCTTATTGTGCTGTGTAATCAATATTCTGAATGTAGCACAGCGACTTACCGTAGTGGAAGATTGTACACTGTTATTCTTGGCCAAACAATTGGTCTTGTAGTTAACTCACAAACACATCAACGGAATCCGACTACGGGAACCCCGTGGACTGGACAACCGGCAAATCGCAACTGGATTCCTGACAGAGGCACTGATCGTTTCTGACAGAAGTAGAGATCTAACTTCAGGGCGGGTTCATCCATAAGGGCTGCAGGGCTGCAGCCCTCCAAGAAATTTTGAGAAAAATTAAAGTAAATACCTGAACAAAAGTTTTCGTTAGGAATCCTAAAAGAACTTTTTTTTTTTTAAGATATTTAGTTTAATTTTTCTCAAAATTTCTGGGAGGGCTGCAACCCTGCAGCCTTTGTGAACGAGCAGTCCGTGCGACTTTTCTTATCTCCACAGCGTCGTAACTGGCTCTGAGAGCCATCCAGCCGCCTACTCAGTGAACCCTCGGACATCGGACATTTGATAAACCGACCCACCTTTCTGAAACTTCAGAGGAATTACTGGACAGCGACTGCAAATTATCTGTATGCAAAACCTTGAATTTAGCATTCAGGTAACATACCTTACTGTATTTTTGTGTTGGCCAATAATGTAGCCTTCAGAACTACGCTTACAAAGCTACGACACTGCATGGCGCGACAGCATTTCTTACAAAAGAAAAAACGTACAGGTACAGGTAAAGGTAAAGTTCACCCTAGAAGAGGCCATGAAGACCCAGAGGGGGTGTAGAGGAATAGCTCTACTCTTTCTTTAACCTCGGCGCTAGATGGGGGTGGGTGGTCAACGCCACGCCCCGGCCGCTTTACCCCCGGGAATGACCCGGTACCCACTGTACAGGAGGACAGGTACAGGCCTATAAACAACCCTCTGTACTGTCCCGGAAAATTACTGTATTATACTTCTGTATACATTCCTTATGTGGATTGCTGTATACAGCTGCATCCGATACTGTGTGAGCCGGAAGGTGTAATACAGCGAAATAGTCTGGTTGTGTTAGTGGCATATTTTAAGGAACTGTTTCAGTATTCGACTAAGAGACATATATATAAATAAGGTACAGAGTACAGTGCCCAACAGCGCCCCCTAGGACACGTAGTCATCGACCACTCGTCGCATGGGCATAATCTACGTCCGTATCTTCTCTGTATCTGTGTTCACTTACAAGGTGGGCTTGGGAACGGCCGATCACCGGTCTAAGAAGCCATACCAAATCTATAAAAAAAAACTCATAGTTCCGGAAGCTAATTCTGAAATGGAACAAACAGCCGAAGAAGCAATTAAAGGAACGCCATGGCACTGATTTAGATTAATCAGGTTGAATTTTATTTTTCCAATGGTGCAACAGCCCCTAGTGGGCCAGGGCCTCCTCATTATCGAGGCTTCACGATCACACTCAGACACACCACACTCGGTAGGACTCCTCTGGACGAGTGATCAGGCCGACGCAGAAACCTCTACCTGACAACACACAACACTCACAAGAAAAAGACATCCATGCCCCGGCGGGATTCGAGCCCGCAACCCCAGCAAGCGAACGGCCGCAGACCCACGCTTTAGACCGCGCGGCCACTGGGATCGGCTATCTGGTTGAATACACCGTGTAACATTGCCTTTACGAACTACAGCTTCGAGTGCATTCAGAAACAGGTTTACAAGACAAGACTGTTTACAAAGCGCACAATAAGATGCAAGGATATGCCACTGTACTGCTGCTGAGATTCGAACTGGAAAGCTCGCGGAAAGATAATGGGTGCAGGCATGAGATGAAAGTAATGTAGTCCGTCAGTCTGTGAGTCCCCAAGATGTAACCATATCGCATTACTTGGTTCATTCTTCATACGGTACACACAATTTACAACTGTACCCTGAATTACCTGGACATGTCATCTATACTATGCCAATATTACACACTACTTGGACCGCTCTACAGCAGGTTTTAGCAGCCGGCCTCCCACCTCTCAAGCCAGAATTCAGTCCCTGGGTAGATCATATGACATTTGTACTGGACAAAGTGGCATGTTCTCACTTTTCCCCTGCCAATTATCACTTCGTCAAGAAATCACATTCATCTACCATCCGAGGCTGGTACAACAGGCCACTGGAGGTCACAAGCAACCTGCTTCACACTACTACAGCAACAATAACGATATGCTATTTCGAGTGGTACCCAGGCTTGTGAACCCAAAGAATTAATGTAAAGGCACAACTAACACGTGAAATAAAGAAGGGTGGAGAAAGAGGAAGCAAGAGTGGTAAAAGAAAGAACAGTAAATACGATACGAGTGTAAAAGAAACAAAGAACGGAATAATAAGAAAAGAAACGTGGAAGAAGAAAATAAACGAAACGAAAAACAAAGACGAACACAGAATGTAAGTCCCACAGTTCGCCTACCAGCAGTGTACAAGTGGCTGTTACGTTACTGCACTTTCATGTATTAATTGGGTGGAATCTGATCTAGTCTTACCATTAAGTTTTAGAATTGGGGTCTAATAGACATTTGTAATAACAAGAAAATTATATAACGTAAAGCACTTTGGAGCTGATATGTGTCTTGTTCACTGTGCACAGAAGGCGCTTTGAGCCACGTTAAGAATCGACCAGAACGTAAAGCTGAGCACTGTCACTACTTAAACTTTTTAAAACCCACCAGTAATTAACTATATGCACCAAATGCAACACTCAAAACTCTGTATTCCGTCAACACAGTATATTTATGTACTTCGTACAATTCCCAGATCAAACAACGATTATTTCCCCACACAGCTTTAACTGACTGGTTTTTATAACGCAGACGGCGTTTGTTCTGAGAGGTAAAAACTGTTGTTATATGTACTTTCCGTTTGCAAAGGGCTAAGAATATGTAGAGTTTGTATCCGTAAGCTCTGACAGAGTGATGTATGCGTACAACTTCACATTTACCTCATTACAGCTTAACGATACAAGATCGTCTTCTCTGTTCCATGTTTGACTTGCCTTCGTAGTTCTTCGGTTTACTTGGAGGGACAATTGCTGGTGTGTGTACTGCGTCCTACACGTATAATAAATATGTAAGAGCTGTCTAGTCAAGATTAAGTTAGCTCAGATATATGATCTATCTTTACACACACTGCACACAGGCCTGTACCGGAACACCGGAGTACGGTCAGTCAGCAGTTACGAAATAAACTGGCTTGTGACAATTTGTATCATAAACTGATAAAGAAAGCAATCTTCGCAGACTATTGCGTTTCGTTACTTTAACCCAGTGGTTCACAACCTCAGGTCGCGACCCAAATCAGGATCGTGGGGGGTCTGACGTAGGGTCGCGAGAGGGTTTTATGGAGAACTCGATAATTATAAAAAAAAAATAAAAATTTGTATCTAAATTCAAACAGAATGATCGAGAAAATGTAATTATTTGATCTGTATTTATTAATCTTAAACTTACTGAAGCAATTACATTTTAAATAACCAATGAACACACTTTGTTATTTTACGGTACAAGACAGTTGTACTTAAAGCTATAGTACTTCTGATGTTTAATGCTTTCCCCAAAAATATTGGATATGACAAGTACCATTAAAAACTTAATATTTTTTTTAATAAGTGGCAATGTTATGTAGTGTTCAACAAAAGGCATTACTCATTTACAGTAAATATCACGGACTATTGCCGTTTCCATGGTAAGGTCGCAGGTCACATACCATTTGCTATTTTAGGGTCACACACATAAAAGGTTGGGAACCGCTGCCTTAACAAACAATGCGTTGATCATTATCCTAACTGCCACCGCCACAATCACCATTATTATTATTATTATTATTATTCAAATAACTTACTACTTATGGATCAGGTTTCCTAAGCCAGTTTTGACTTCATAATAATCTTTATACAGTTTCCTACATTTCTGTATCCTATGGGCCTACCTGATGAATTTCGAAATGTTGTCTCTCTTATTCCTGCCACACGCATCTTCTACTTACTCCTATCCTTATTTTTCCACTTTAAAAAATTCACATTTAATCCTTCCGTAATATTTTCACTCACCATGGACATATCTGTGCAACAGTACAGTCTGTATGTATATGGCCGTGCCACAGTTCATCCGGCTTGTCACTGTGCAGACCCGGTTTCAAACCCAGGGTATTCATCTCACACGCTACTTCCTTCCCCTACAGGAAGGAATGTACGCTAAAAAGAGAAAATTGTAAGCGGCTGTAACTGTAGTACTGTGAAACACACCGTCATAATTTGCCGCCTGCTGACTGCAGTAACACTTGCCAGTGTTCCCCGAATGTAGCCTACTAGTAGCATACAAGTATTACACAGTCACACCGAGCTACCTTTTCTTAACTCTCATTTAGTTACAAATTCTGAGCGCTCCTCCTCTAAACTAGTTGTACTGGGGGATGTAAGTTGTAAGTAATTCAGATCTTTCGGATTAGAACCTGTAGAAATGCATGGAGATGCCAGGACACGAGTTCTCCCCAACACGTCGGCTGAAGCACCCACGGCCAAGGACCCAAAACGGGTCCGACCTAGTGAATACAAACTCCTTCCACCTCCAGATATTTCAGCTTCATAGTAAAATAAATTGCTATGGGACTGGCCGGGGACAGGGGTTCGATTACTGGTAGATGTAGGGTTATATCTCAATGCGTACAGTAACTAGGCCACAGGATAGATGACCGGAAATCCAGGTTCGAATCCCGGCGAGAAGATTATTCTCTTCTACAAAGCGTACAGACGTGCTCTGGGGGCTCCCTCAGCCTCCTATTGCATGGGTACCTAGCGCTCTTTCTCTGCGCGTAGGGCCGCCGTGGCGCGAAACTGACCATTCACCGCTATTTAGTGCAGGGGTTAAGAATGAGTGGATCTATACCTCTACTGCCCCCTCCATATGCCTTCACGGCGTTCGAGGGAACAACTTTACCTTTACTTTATCCCTCTAGTGGACCAAAAGTTTACTGAAATTAATCAAAATGTTCATTTCGAGTGTCACCATAAAGCGATACACGGACTGTACATTGACAAGTCGCTGCTGGTGGGGAATATCACGATAATATCTTGAAAAAGATCGGGGTGCTTCCCCTCTAATCCTCTGGAGTTCACCGAACGTGACCATCTTCTCTATCACTCGATGCTAATAGTCACTGTAGTTAATACACCGTCATTAAACAGCCTATTACCCAGTTAAGAATAAAATCTTCATTTCGCTTCGCCGGACACGTCCACTCGTCCATACGCATGTATAAACTCGTACTTCGTACAGGCTAAGCAGATCTATTCCACGAGGATGTTTTGAATTAATGGTTAATATAGAACACACAAAACTTCATCAGTAACGCTGGCAAGGTCACACTATCAGCTTCATAAATACGGTGACTGCAGAATATTTAGGTGAGGAATGTCAGGGTTCACTATCAGACGCCGAACTCTTTGAGTTCGCTGTAGGAAAGGCCTGTAACTCACTGGCGTCCAGTCCTTCTGCAGACAGTCCTTCCTGTGCCAGAAGTATCCAGTCCATACTTCAAACTCTGTTTCCTAAATACCACAATATTATCCTCCATCTATTCTTGGGCCTCCCGGGCGGTCTTTTCCCTTTACATTCTTTCGACTACTTTCTTTTTTTATTTATCGCCTTGAAACGCATGTTTCAAGTGCCACCAATCTTACCATGTCTCATTTGATCGACCTGATTTAGTGAGCAGTACAAATTATACAGCTCCCCTCAAGTCTTTGACCTCAGACACCCTTCATCAGGGAAGTCCTTAAGTGATACAGGAATGTTCAGTTCTGCCTGCAGTTAATGAAGCAGAAATGGTTGCCCAAAATGCAAGGTAAAGTTAATGTTTCTTAAAAGCGTCAAAACACTTCACATTTTACACTTTAAGTCACACATTTCTTTTGTGCGAATTCTATGTTGGCGTCATTATAAATGCGAAAACAGTGCACGTATCAAAGACGGTTCTATACGGGTTAACAACGATGAAGGCCATACAGATCGCCAGTCGGGCTCGCTGTCCTTCGGTGACACAGGGCCCAGAACCAGAATGAGTCAGTAAGCCGTGTCATGAATTAATGCTGTGTTGTGTGAACGGATGAAGTTAATTCAGTGAGGCGCTGTGAACCTGTACCGCAACGTCGAAGGACACGATGCGGCGAAAATTAAATTGGCTGGCAGACTGATTTACGTCGTTTCAGTAGGTCAACGCCGCCTTGTCTGTGCAGATCTAGAGTCAGGTCACTCACCCCGAGGGACACACAGGTCATGGCAGACTGCCGACCCATTTCTAAGCTACTCAACTGGATCAAATGTCTCATACCGTCTGTACCCGTTTTCATATTTGATCAATTCCACGAAGTCCTTCGAACATTAAGCCTTTAAAGCAAAACACCATTATGTACCGCCTGATTCAGCATTCACAAACTTTCGAATTCACACACAGAGTGGATTTAGAGTATTTCCTTAACAGCATTATATGATTTGCCTTTGTAACGGATATGCAGTGTATTCTATGCTGTAGGAATCGAATTTTTACGTATTATTTAAACGAATCTCGTTATTCAAAGGGTTAAGCAATTAAATGCAATGAAATAATGTATTAACATATAATCTTTGATTCAGCTTTGTAGGTTATGTAGCAACATTTATGCACATGAGCGAACCACTGCGAGTCTTACTGGAATAGTCTGGTCATTGTGGGTGTTATGTGGGGGGGGGGGGGGGGGGGGGGAATGTTTGAAAGGCTACTTCAAGAACCTCATTTTATAAAGCTACTGGGGAGAAAAGTATGCCGAAATCAATGCAAAACTGAAAACACTGATACTTTAAAGAATAAAGACAGAAGGGGGAGGAGTAGGAGAAGACGACAACAACGATTATGATGGTTCCCAGGCAGTGCTCGCTCTTCCTGGTAAACGAGGATTGGAGGTAAGGTAAAGCGTTGGAGAGTTAAGAAGAAGGTACGGTGATACGAAGTTCACCGTTTAGAGTATGCAGCGGAGGAAATAAATTGAACATACTCGTATACTGTATTTGAGCTAGATTATGTATTTGTATTTGAAGGGCTGCATTGTGAAGAAATGTTGATACTGGTGAGAAGACTGTAGTGGGGAGAAATTTTGATGTTAATATTGGTAAGGCTGCATGATAGGCATTCGGTGCAACGTGGAATTTGGGTACCAACTCAGCATCTGATATAAGACTCATTTGCTATTTCACAGTAAACACTCAGTTTTCATTCCAAAAATCAACCAGTTGGTGCTGTTTACGGAAATAATAATAATAATAATACGGAAGAAGTACTTACAATCTGAGGAAAATGCAGTATTGTATAATGTTAAAATATCATATATACCACATATTCCACCCACCTGAAGGTCAAGGATCGATACAGGTCTCACGTAAATGCTAAATCTAATTCCGTTTTTACGAAAATGCCAATACATCCCAGAATAACATCATTGTAGATGGCAGAATATAGTTTAAAGGTCTGTTATATTTATAAGACCATTTAGCTTATGTACATGCTATTCCAGAACAACTTAATAATGACACTACCTCAATAAATACGAAACGTAAAGCTAAAAGGATAGATAAAGCTTTCCCTTCGCATGCCATGAAGACATACAAGCAAACACATCCAACAGAGCCCTACGCATTATTAACCTCGGCACTAGACGAAATACCCACTAAACAGGGGGTTAGGTGGACCCCAGAGCCGGTCCGGACGTTTTGCAGAAGAGAAAAATCTCTTGCCCCGCCAGGAGTCGAGCCTCGGATCGTCCCTGTAGCCTAGTCACTAGACCGACTACCGAATACAAAATTGTCTAGACTTTTTAGTTAATTTTTCCTCCTTTCAGAGGTTTCTTGGTCTGGAGGTGTGCATTCTGTAGTGAGTGACCAGTCCACTGACTGCACAAGTTCTACTCATCCTGATATGACTGCCAGCCATCTAGCAGTCAATCAGGAGACTTGGGTGAGAAATGGCCGCTGAATTTTGCTTACGAAACATCTCTATTCATGCCCGTTATGCTAAATGCCGTAAATCTACGACATGGGACCGACGGCTTTACTTCCCCTCCGAAGGAAGTTGTGCTACGGATTTTTATCACCCTTAAAAATATGTTAAAACTGAAAAGGTTCCATTTGACAGAGCTTTTATTTCTATATAACTCACAGAAGTTTTATAGACTCATCGGGCTACGTGTTTCGGTTCGTCCCTGGACAATCTTTTGGGCGTCACAATAATACTTTAGCCTATACTTCATGCTTGTGTCCTAAAATTGAGACCTCAATCTTATGGCCGCGTATGGCACTGCACTATTTAACTGTCTCAAGGTAAATAAGTAACTGTACACCACGGATTTTGTATAAAGCTATAAACGTACTGTAAAAAAGTACAAATCTAAGATTTGTTGTGTTAGCAAACACTAAGTATAATTTTTCTTAACAAAGGTCAAGATGAGGACAGAACCAGTTACACTGACTGTTCAAAATACTTCTGTCGTCTTCGCTATTTCTTCGCACTGATCGACATCATTTATTCGTCTCCACTACTGCGTAAGAGTAGAATTCAGCTTGGGCTGTCTTTAACTAGTGAGCGTTGCTAGGTGTACAGACGCCGTAGGTCTCGTGCTGACGTTGTCTTAAATGTGCCGTGTTTCCAACGGGCTAGGAGGCTGGTGCCGAGACCCCCAGCTTCGGCAATTTGGAAGGCACATCTGCCGACCGAGGGCTGGCCAAGTCGTCCGAGGTCTTAGCCGAAAGCGACTGGAAATCAGCAGGCCAGTCGAGGCTGCTCGTAACAACGTGGCTTAATTAAGTTCCACGTCTTGAAGGCACATGGGCAAGTGGAGGTATAAGTCCACGCATTCTTCACTTCGTCACTAAGTGGTAGTCGACGTCAACCCTCAGATGTTTTAGCCCACGGAAAAGAGCCTCCGGTACCCATTCAGTTGGAGGCTGGGTGTGGTCCAGACCCGGTCTGGATGCTTTGAAGAAAATTCTCTTGCCTCTGCCGGGGCACAAAACACGATTTCTCCATCGTCAAGCTCGCAGCCTGGTCACTATACCTACTGAGCTATCCAGACTCCTAACTCGTACACAACAAGCCGTAAACTAACAGTTTTCTGTATTTTTACCTTTGGGCTGTGTGTGGGAAATGGAAGATAGTATTTTTTTTTTTTTGCACTGAATGGTAGCAATCTGCCCTCAACTTCTTCTCGAGTGTGATTTTCATTTGTTACTCTGTCAAAACACTTTTACTTTGCCATATTTTCTAAAGCTTTTTCTCTTCTCCAAAAAATGCCCAGATCGGCTGTTGGCCCAGCCAGCCTCCCATTCAATAACTTCCGGACGGTCTTTCCCGGGCGTAAAGCGACCGGGAATGTGAGGCCGACCAATTACCCCATTCATTATCAAGGTAAATAATGTGTGGAGTTATATCTCCACTCCCTCCCACGCGCCTTCACGACGTGCACAGGGATAAATTTATATTTTATTAGTTGTGTTCATATGAAGACTTTGCCCTGTATTTTGGTGCTTTATGTAAGAGTCAATCAAAATACGTCACACTTCTTTTTAATATTCTTACTTCGATTTGCTTTCACTTGCTGCAGTATGGTTTCTCACATCACATCAGTACCAAGAGCTGTGTTCACAACTTTCTCTGATCGCCTTCGTGATGCAACCCGCGTTACTTATGGAACTCCCACGGCCTTGACATTAACGTATCCTGAAGCAATTCCCCTTGTGTTTCCACGTGTTGTGCGTTATAACTGTTCGATACCTGCACGACACATGTACACAATTAAGGCAGATACACACACTTAAAATTTAAAATTTAAATACCAGCGAACAATATTATCCGCGTGTAGCTGTATACAGCCGAACTCGGTTATAAAGTCGTGAAAGGGACTGAATAATTTGTGTCGTTATAACCGAGTGTCGTTATAACCGAGGAGCATAATGTAATGGTTAACAGTAACGAATTAATTGATATCACAGAATATCTGACGTATTATAAGAGGTGTAGTATAAACCGATGTCGTTATAACCGGGTTCGACTGTACTTGAAAATTCATGAAATAAGGGCAGACCTGTGACAAGATATGATAGTGAGGCAAGGACATGTGGGCAACAGAGACAAAAGAAGAAAAGAGGAGCCAGAAACCAGAATTTCAATACCTTTAGCTCTATATACATCTTTAGACAAGAAGAAGAAGTGACATATGGGAGACAGGTCAATAAAGCATAGCCGAAGATACTGCTGCAAGTTGAAGGCATGGAAAAGTAGTACATACCGAAGGCGTAAGACAGGTGGCCGATGATAACATGGAATTATGAATCAACAAGCGAAGAGCAACAGAAAAGAAAAAAATATGGGAAGATGATTTTGAGCATTGCGACAGGACGGAGAGCGTAGTCGGTACAGCGACTTGTTACGCGCTGGACGGTCCCAAGGTCCGGACGTCGGTGGGAGAAAGAGATTTTCTCTTCTCCAGATCCCCGGCCCTGGGGCCAACCCAGACGCCTCTACAATGGGTAACGGGACTCTTTTCTGGGGATAAAGCGGCCGTAGCGTGTCGTTCACCACCCACCCCCACACAGCGCCGAGGTCTTCTCAATCCTTCTCCAGCACGCCCATTTTTTAAAACTTTCTAGGTGTTTCTGGTCTACTTTCCGAAGTGTCCACGTTTCAGCACCATACAAAGCTATGCTCCAAATGTAGCACTTTACTAGTTTCTTCCTTAAATTTAAGTCCAATTTGCTGGTGAAAAGGAGTCTTCTTCTTGTTGAATGCTGCTTTTGCCATGGCAATCCAGGATTTAATTACACGTGTACATCTTGCATCATTTGTTATCATGCTACCCAAACAGTTGAAATATTCCACATTCTCCGGTTGTTTTTGATGTCATAATCTGTATTGGGGATGGCTGCCTTGAGATTAAGGTAGTCAGTCGTTCTAAATTAATGGATACAGAGTCCAAATTTAAATACACTTTAATAATATTAATAGTAACATAAACTGAAATTCACACGCAGAAAATAATTACCTAGAACGGACACGATCAACATTTAAATTACTTCACATAAATATTATGTGCAAGCGATTATTTACCTTAACGTACAGGCATATTATCCATAACACAGTTTAACATTACAAGGATCGTTACAAGATTCAGTAAACTCATTTATCAGCGTTAAGTATTAAATCCATTACTGACAAGCTTTGAAATACGTATAAGAGGAGACCAATCGAAATGATCGAGATACACTGGCAGGTGAGAGTGAGCCAGACATTCTTATCGGAAACAAGAGAAAGATTGTCGAGTGAGAGGAAAGGTAAGAGATCATGCTCAAGTGTACACAATTTGAGACACTTTCCATTGTTGTTGAACTTTCCTTTTCATGTTACATAAAATGTCTGCACATATCAGTGGCGGATTGTACAGCTAGAACTGTAGGATGGGAACTTTCACTCGAGTAGGGGCCTTTGCACTTTGACAGGTACAGTAATGGTTCTGAGGGATCCGAATCAAGGATTCGTACTTCCTCGAGAGATTGAAAAATAAAATAATAATAATAATAATAACAACAGCCAGGACAGCACAATCAGTATAGTGACCAGGCTACGGGCTAGATGATCTGTGGTTCGAATCCCAACATGGACAAGAAACGTTCAGAGCACTCTGGGGCCCACCCAACCTCCTATTCAATGTGTACCGGAGGCGTTTTCCCTGGGGGTGAAGCAGTCGGGGCGTGAAGCTGACCACTGTGAATTAAGAGCAGGAAACGTGCACCAATTTCTACTGACATCGCGACAGGACTTTATTCTATACGTCACGAGAGACAACCTCACAGCGGGCATTAGTAGGCCTATCACACGTGCCAATGACAGAGTCAATAAACGCAACCGCAATTCAAATATGAACGCCTTAACTACAAAATCCTGATGGTAAACAAGCAGGATCAACCCTTGGAACACAGACATTCATATAAATTACGTATGAGACTTCAATTCCTACCTCACCGAGAACAAATTCCGTCTCCATCATAAATACGAAAAGGTTAATTCTCTTTAGCAAAATAATCGCTGTTTATTGTGAGGATCATACGTAACACACAATACACTGTGTGGTGGAGGGCAACATTTATTAATGTTTCAGCAGGTGGTACATACAGTTACCACTGGGCTTTAAATGGTTGTTATTTAACGCGGATGTTGGGAGATTTCAGGCTTCCGCCGCAAAGTAGATGAGATATGCGGTCTTCTGGGATATTACGCAACGTAGAGTGATAATTTTGTACCGACGTTTCGGGGCAACTTACCGATTCCGTATTCAAGGGTCAAGAAGTCCAAGGACGTATTGACCCTTGAAGATGGGACCGGTAGGTTGTCCCGAAACGTCGGTACAGAATTACCACTCTGAGCTGAGTACTATCCCAGAAGAGCGCAGATCTCATTGTGGATGTTATCAGTAAACGAAAAACAAAAACGTCCAAAATGCTAGTGAAGTGGAAGTATTCCACACGAAACAATCTCAACACAAATTGCTTCTCCCCCAGTCCTAAAGCAATTCCCGAAAGTCATCACCACTGAGCAGTTTTTTTTTAAGGAATCAGATACAGCCCACCAAGTATCTTCTAACTTACAGTGCAGTACAGTGACCATTTGATGAGGTAGGGTAACCCAGTCTAGTGGCTAAATAAAGACCTGCTGTGGGGTCATCTAAGTCTCGTGGCCAAAAAACATAAGGGACTCCTTCCGAGAAGCTGTCAGCCCACCTCTCTGTAACACATGCGTCTATTAACTCATTAAAGCCTAGTAGTTTTTTTTTTATACACCACCAGTTTTCATCATCATCTGCGGTGCTATAGCCTGGACCTCTGCAATAGCCTGCCTCCATCCCTCTCTATCCTCCGCCATCCTTCTCCATCCTCTTATTCCTATATTCTTCAGATCTTCCTCCAGATCGTCCACCCATCTCAGTCTGGGCCTTTCCCTTCCTCCTGCTGCCCCCTGGTTTGTCCAGTGAAATTTTTCTTTACCACTCTTTCTTCTGGCATTCTTTGTACATGCCCTGCCCATCTCATTCTTGCCCTTTTTATTTCCACAACTATGTCCGGCTTCTGATATAACTCTTGTATTTCGCCATTTGTTCTTATTCTCCATTCCTCTCCCTCCCTCACTGCTCCATATATTCCCCTAAGTATCTTCATTTCCCATCTTCTCAGCATCTCCTCCTCCTTCTTTGTCATTGTCCATGCCTCCGCTCCATAAGTAACTACCGGTCGTATAATCCTTTGATATATACTTATTTTCATGTGCCTGCTGATAGTTTTGGACCTCAATAGGTGCATCAGTGTAAAATAGCTCCTGTTCCCAGCTGCCATTCTAGCCTTAATTTACTCTGTTACGGTATTCTCTTCCGTGATTAGTGCACCCAAGTAGTTGACACTCCTCACTCACCACCAGTTTTAGCACTGTAAAATTAAACAAACTGCCCACACAGGGGATCTACAAATTTTGTATGGTTCTCAGAACAAACAGCGATTATTTCCCTATACAGCATAAAGTGATTGGTTTTTAAAAATCAGAGGAAGTGTTTACTTTGCGGTACGAAATGAGCCTTCCCAATCTTTAAGGGTTAAACACGGCTCCATTCAGCGGTGGCACAGGTGTAACTTGGGGGGGGGGGAGTGGAGGAAAATGCCCCTCCAATATTTTTTCTACCTCAGCAGAGTTCTTTTGGCTACTGAGTTAAATATGGACAAACAAAAGAATTGGGGTGAGAGTGGGGGAAAGGGGTGTATGTATATTAAGGGCTGGTTCAAACCAGTCTTTCCCCTATTTCTAATTTCAGTTCTTCGTAAATCAAAGTTCCTAATACCAATTGTCGATTTTGCCCCCCCCCCCCCCCCCCCCCCCCCGGACAGTTAGAGCGGGGGGATCTTCCGTCATCTCACTTTGCCCATTTCATTACCGTTGATCAGACTCTGCAACTTGCAGTTCCTTGTTTTCTCTCTCTCTCTATATATTATATATATATCTTACTAGAATTGTGTCTCTTTTCAACAGATTTCACGCAACTGTCAATCCATCAATGTCACAAATTTATTTTTAATTATGCATTTCAGGACAGGAAATGGACATTCAAAAAATAATCCATTCTCGTTATCTGTACTAAAATGTGACCTTGCAGCGGAACACAATTATCTGTTCTTACGTGACTAATAACGATAAGACAGTGATAGGATTCTAATATTCTTATTAGGAGAATCGTTTGCGACATGCAGATAATCAAATGCTCACACTTCCCAGCAATATTGGAGCCGTGTGAATGTGATAAACACGCCTTCTCCATCAGATAGCCTATCTTAACTGCCTACTAACCACCAAATCAATGAGTAAGAGGGATAAGCATATTCCAATGTACGAGTAGAACACAATTTTTTATAAATCGTTCTGTACTGTTTTCCATACTTCATTGGTCTCGATATTCATTTGTTGCAAATCAGTATCCGTAAATGGTTTCTATACGATTCTAATGTTGTATTACACAGACAGCATGTGAGGTACTGTTAAGAAACATAAACCATCTGAAAGATCAACTTTCGAAAGTAATATGGATCACTAATGAAATTCAGTGTGAGGGCCACCAGTAGTTTCAACTATGTCAAATTAACATCCAAGCTCCTGCCGCAATTTCTTGGGGGGATAACGTGGTCAGTTTTTGCACAGGCCGAATCTTGAGCCCTTCTAGTGTCGTCGGCAACAAAGGAAAACAGAAAAAATATCCACGGGCGTGAGCTCTGGTGATCTCGGAGGCCGTCAACAGAACATATGCAGGCCTACCAAACAAAAATCGTTAGAAAACTCTTTCGGAATCTCCCGCACTTTCCCCAAAATTGTTCTTTTATTGTTACAAAGGATTTCGTTGAGTAAAAACTTAACACACAAAACGCGTTTTCTGATCCGGACGCCATTTTGCGATACTAACCTTTTCACTCCCACCCGTCTCCATCGCCTGACGCTTAATCAAAAACGGGAATAATTTTAACCTTGGCAAGTGGAACGGAAAGGTCAGTGAGCCTAAAAATTGCTCTTAAGGTGACGACGAAAAGAAAATTCCCACAATTGATTTCTAAGCACTAAATTAAAATAACAGATAATAAATTAAACAAGGGGTTGGAAACAGAACTCGTAAAGCCAACGTTTATACTGTATAGATTTATATTTCTACACACATGATAGTTTCGTTTTGTGCTAAGAACTCATTACTTAAGTACCGAATCTGCATACAGAGTGTCTGAGAAATCACCGTACGTCTACTCACTCACCACGTGAATGTCTGCGAACGCCGTGAACCGTGGAACACCGTACATTAAACTTGTCGGACATAACCTCAAAAGTTTCGCATCGTTGCCATATTCTAATTGTTGACTTACAATATTTCATACCCATACACCACGTAATGTGTATATATACGTTTATGATCTGCCTCCATACCAAACTGCACATGCCTGGCTCCAATGGCTGAAAAAAATTCGTAACGCCATACTGTTACTTTACCTTCTATAAAAATATTACCTCAACGAAAGTTGCCCTTTTTCCAAGATCATACCAGTTGAAGACCTAAACTGTGGCTCTTGCAACATTCACGCCTCACAAGATCGCGTCTGCTCCATGTTTTTATCACTGGGTGTAGGAAACTATAAAGTACGGAGTTGGGTTATTCTATACTGGCATAACGTTGGTAACAAGTTTCGTCAAAATCATTCGAAAGGTACAAAAACTAACATAGGACAACCAAATACGCAGACAAGGTGATTAAGTCCACAGTCCACTTTTTTTTTAAATCAAAAATGTTATCAGTGAATGGACTCTTCATGGCATCAGACCCCCAGACGATTATCCGTGAGGCACTGTTAGTAAATAACAAAAGTCCTTTATTCTTGAACTTTTGTTCACTCCTGTTCATCTCAATAACTACCCGTAGTCGGTATAACGACATGCTACGGGCTGGACGGTCAGGGGATCGAATCCCGGTGGGGGGGGGGCGAGATCTTAACGCCTGCGTCCAGACCTGCCCTGGGGCCCACCCAGCCTCCTGTAAAATGGGTACCGGATCTCTTTCCCGGGGGTAAAGCGGCCGTGGCGTGGTGTTGACCACCCACCCCCATCTAGCGCCGAGGATGAAGAAAGAATAGAGCTATAACTCTACTCCCCATGTGGGACTTCATAGCCGGTTCTAGCGTGAACTTTTACCCGTAAACTTAGTCTTATTAAATTCAGAACAAGGATATCGATATGTGATGCACAGTTGTAAGTCTGACGCAAACAAGGCTACTTCGTGTGTTACGAAGGCTACGTGTTTCGCAACTTCTGCATACGCAGCACAACTACATTCATATGTACTATGCGGAAAGTCCGTATCAAACGTGACTCTTCAGACTCTTATCTAGCAATGCAACGTCACATCACCATTATCATCATGTGATATGTTAGACTCCTTGTTTTGTCCTTCATATTAGAAAAATTTCTGGTTTTACACGGTCTGAAGTGTAACGGGAGACAACGACAAGGCGTTAACGATAATGTAACGTGATAACAGCAGCTGTGAACTTTAAAACAAGAGTTAATGAAAACTTCCTACTGACACAGGAACATACTATGCACGCCTCTGCATACTGACTTCTGAATATAAGGGAATTTAAATTTTTGTAAACTGATCTTAATGTTCAACATCACACACACACACAAATACATATAATTCTTCGACTGACTTCGGCCAGCGAATTACAATTCGTTTACACTTTTACTTGAACATATCTGAGGTTCCATTATTCTGTAATTTTTCTTTCAAACTTCCTTCGGTCTATCTAGGCGTACGATTTGAAGGTCAAATAGCGTAAGAAACCACCGAATTTGGCGATCAGTAAACCGCCATGTCGAACAATTGTAGTCCATCACACTGAATGTAACAGAATACTGCAGTGACACGATCACGATCTTCTACGGTTACTACCCGGCTCAATTCAGTACAGCAGTCCAACGTTTTGGAGATATTCCATGTCTCAATCGCCAGAAAATTATGAGATAGGGAAACGCCGTTGGTCATATGTGTAAAAACTAAGAGGCTGTTCTCAGTTCATCTGGCTGCTAGACAGAAAGGGGTTTATCGCCTTCAGTAGCCGTAAAATCTTCAAACTCTTGTATCACTACGGCAACATTTCTTAGTCAGAAGATATAATAAATATGCTGTTTTACTCTTCTTTCCAGCAAATTATTTCAAGCGAATGAGAAAGCCGAAAGAAAAATAAGGAATAAGTGACATAAGGAAGGAAAACAGAACATTATACATGAGAAATATGTAGCGTGGGTGGGAAACTCGGTCTCTCACACTATGGCAGTGATACGCAACAGGAGGCGGGCCGCTTGTGGCCCGCCGAAGTAATGTCTGCGGATCGCAAGAGTTTTCGAACGTATTTAACTTACGCTCCGAAATCAAAATGGAGTACTTTTTAAGTAATTCGGTAAACGTTCGGTAAAATTTTGTACACAATATTTAAGTTATAACGGTATTTTTGCATGGTGCATGGGCAAAGACTGTATGTTGGAAAGCTTATAGTGCGCGAAATGAGGAAAGCAAGGAGTGGTAGGCTCCACCAGCCTCCTTGCTCCTTCCTTCAGTTCTAAGTACGTTTTAATAATAGTTTTTTTAATTGCTCAACAACCCTAATGAGCCTAGGCCTCCTCTATGAGGTTCCGTGATCACATTCAGACACACCACATTCGGTAGGGCTCCTCTGGATGTGTGATCGGCCCATCGCAGAGACCTCTATCTGACAACACGCAACACTCACAAGAGACAGACATCCATGCCCCCAGCGGGATTCAAACCCGCAATCCCAGCAAGCAAGCGGCCGTACACCCACGCCTTAGACCGCACGGCCACCGGGATCGGCTCTAATAATTTTTAGTGTGGGTACATGTCCGTCATAATTTTACAGAATGCAATTCTGTGTATTTCTTAACAAATATCACTGACAAAGAGACGGTGCAAGCTTCTCAATGACGTTCTCCTATTATTGAAAATAATTTAAGTCATAAAAATTAAATTATAATTCACTGCAATATTAATTTTAGTAATAACTAAATAATAGTCACATAGTATAAAATAAATCTAACCTAAAAAATAAGACTTTTACTAAAATTTGTTGTGCATTTTTTAATGTTGAGAACTGCACTCTTCTGGGATATTACGCGGCGTCGTGTGGTAATTGTTTACCGACGTTTCGGGACAACGTATCGGTCCCATCTTCAAGGGTCAAGACTCCTCGGAATCGGACTCTTGACCCTTGAAGATGGGACCGGTACGTTGTCCCGAAACGTCGGTAAACAATTACCACACGACGCTGCGTAATATCCCAGAAGAGTGCAGTTCTCATGAACATCGCGGCGGAAGCCTGAAATCGAGATTTTTAATGCTGTACACGTTACGTGCAATAGATTAATAATATATTACATTTATTCCAAACAATTTCACATATATTCATCAGTAACAATTTGTTATGTCACAGTAATTTCTCCTACACGTTTCGGCTTACAGATGCCATCATCGGGAAGAACACTGATACAAAGGAATACATTTTTGATATACAATGTCGTGGTGGATGTGCATAAATGGGGTAAAATTAAAATTACAGTACCAGCGTTTAAAGCACAGTTGCAATATAAATCGTTAAATTCTACTCTAGGTGTTGTACATTTCTTTACAAGTGGTACTGTTTATGTTCAAACATTGGTTGGCGGCCCGCGCACGGTTTGGAGATTGAAAAATGGCCCTTGTGCAATAAAAGGCTGCTAGACACTGAATCAGGGGAAGAACACAGCTTGGGGATGTTCGGGAACAGGGTGCTGAAGAAGACATTTAGACCGAAGAGGGAGGAAGTAACAGGAGGCTGGAGAAAAACTGCATAATGAGGAGCTTCGTGGGTTTTATTCCTCACAAAATATCATCTGGGTGAGCGAATCAAAGACGATGAGATGGGCGGGGAATGTTGCACGTATGAGGGAGAAATGCGTACACAATTTTGTGCAGGAAACTCAAGAAAAAAGAATGCCTGGAAGACCTAGGCGTAGATGGGATGGTAATACTAAAATAAGTCTTCAATACGAAATGAGGGGGGTGGATTGCATGGATCTGGTTCAGATAGGAACCAGTGGCGTGCTCTTGTGAACGCGGTAATGAACCTTCAGATTCCAAAAAGTGCGGGGAATTTCTAGACAATATGAGAATTAATTGGCTTTTCAAGAAGGATTTCGATCCATGGACCTACTTCGAAAACTGCAGCCTTCAGATATATTATACATACGTTTATATACATACTACTGCGCCATACACTTCAGATAAAACTCAAGAATTTCCCCCTTTTTTATGGTTGTTGGCGTGGAGACTGGAATTACTGCGCCAAGATATCTGGAGACATGTTGTTCCCACTCGCTGCGTGAGTTCCGGTACATAGCTAACATACGAACTACGGAATACAGGTCTATCTCCGATGTAAGCTATATGTACTTGGAAAGAGTACATTACACACGGAGACTGTGGGTATGTTGGAAACTCATAATAATGCCAAAGGGCATGGCGTCCCTATCCTCGAAATGCGAAACACTGAAATAAGGGATCAAATTATCGACTGATTCCACTCCCTCTTCAATAAATATCCCTGGAAAAACATCTACCTATACGAGATGCATCGCAATTCGTGGAAGTTCTTTAGCGAAGTAATAATTAAGTTTAGATTTACAAAGTGGACTACAGAAATCCTTTCTTTTAATGCACTATCACATAATTAAATTCAGAGCAAATGACAGTCAACCTGTATTCGGATAACAAACGGAACGAAAATGAAGTTCTTTGGTTGAAGGGCTTATTTTAGAACGGGTGTTCTGTTGTATTCACAGATGGTGACTGATGCATCATGCAGCTGACATGTATACCGTCTTATCTTAAGCCTCAATGCAACTAGTATGCAGGAATGTAGAATTTGTCACTGATATATTTGCATATGTAAATGTTAGGTTCTTGTGACACTAAAAGCAATCATAATTGACATTAGAAAATTACGAAATGTATTCATTGCGATAAAGCACATAAAAACAACGAGGAGATACTTAAGCATGAGGGCTGGGTAATCTTACCAGTGATCTTATTTACATCACTTGTAAATACGTGAGATGGACGGACAAATCTCAAGACAGGGTTCAATGTTCGGCTTTTGTGAAGGCGGTGAAGAACTTTGACCTTCCGTACCACGGAATTTCCGATCACGTGAATAGTTATCTAGCACTCAAGAAACGAAGAGTCTGGCCATGACATAATTTATTCTTTGTCATACAATACGAGCCGGTGTAGCTCAGTTGGTATGATAAGACTATGGCTGCATGACCAGGCAGCCCTTATTCGATTTCCGGTGGGAGCAGATGTATTTCTATTGTCTGCCGCAGCCATATCGGCCCAAATGCCACCCAACCGGCAATGGGTACAGACAGCCCTTTCTCCGGCAGTAAAGCGGCCGAGGCGTCAAGCTGCCCAGTCAAATCCATCTAGTGCCCAGTTTAAGAATAACTGGAGGTAACTTCTATTCCCCCTTACGCCTTCATGACTTAATTAATTACGCACTGGAACAACTTATCTTTAACTAGTCACAAAAGTGGTGTTATTTGAGGCTACGAGGAACAGAGTGAGGAATTAAGAACGTTTTTGGACAGAAGATGAAACAGTGTAACGGAAGAGTGAGCAGACCGATGTAACTAGGATGTATTTGAGGGATCTGTGCTCGGCAAGAAGATGGCAGTGCATGTGCAAGGATTTATGTAAAGAAAGAACTGCAACTCCGTAAATGCATCACATGTCATGTCATGTCATCTAATTTCATCTCACCTCATTCCCTTTCATCTTATTTCATCTCATCTCCTCTCACTTCATCTCATGTCATGTCATCATGTCACCTAATTTCATCTCATCTCACTTCATCTCACCATGTCATGTCATGTCATGCCATGTCATCTCTTCTTCATCCCATCTCTCACTTCATCTCATGTCATGTCATGTCATGTCATGTCACCTAATTTCATCTCATTTCACTTCATCTCACCTTGTCATGTCATGCCATGTCATCTCTTCTTCATCTCATCTCATCTCACTTCATCTCATCTCATTTCATGTCATTTTCATCTATGTCATGTAATCTAAATTCATCTCATCTCATTTCAGCTCATTTAATCTCATATCGTGTCATGTCATGTTGTCTCATCTCTTCATCTCATCTAATCTCATCTCATCTCATCTCATCTCATGAAACTGGTGCTTTACTGCTGATGTTACATAACTCTGCCCCAATATGAGTAAAGCCCATGTTTGCACATTCACGTGAGGTCAGACCATCCCTGTAGGCACGAGTCACAACACAGCAACAACACTGCGGTTTGCAATATCCATATTTACATTTCACGATGACGAAATTCTGCTGTAACAAAAGTGTTCTGCAGCGACAGAGACCGGAACGCTCTGAGAGCGACGGGAGACTGAGTACCGAACTGCTGCAACCAGCAATTTCATCATAATAGCTACGACTATTACACGCGTGATGCATTCGTCCGGCCGGTGTTACTATACTCTTTAAGTCCATAATTTCTCCCATGCGGTGCCATCACTGCTCGTTGACCTGTATCAGCAACAAACCTGGGGTTTGTACAGGACTGCAGGCGTCGTCCGCTCATTTCGGAAAACTGTTCAACCGACGACCAGTCAGGAAATCGCGCCCACTGCAGCAACAGTATGCTTAGTCATATGAGGCGCGCTGGTGTATCTGTCTCGGACTTTTGCGCCCCCCTCCCACCCAGATAATAATGTTCTGAAAGGTTAAATTGAAGATAAACAGTCCAAATGGACGTTAGAGGAATCGTAGTTTGATTCCCGGCAGGGGCAAGAGATTTTATCTCCTCTCCAAAGTGTCCAGACCGGCTCCGGCACCCTCTCAGCCTCCCATTCAGTGGACACCGAAACTTCCCCCGGGGGATAGCGGCCGGAGCGTCAAGTCAATCACGTACCTCGTATCTAATGTCGAGGTTAAGAATTAGTGCAGTATACCTCCACTCGCCCAATGCCTTGATGGCGCGCAAAAGAACCAAGACACTTATTCAATGACTACCCGGGGGTAAAGATGCCGGGGAGTGAAGCTAACCACTCACCTTCATCTAGTATCGAGGTTAAGAATAAGTGCAGCTGAACCTCCACTCACCCCCCACACCGTCATGGCGTGCACAGGGGCAACTTAACCGTGGCCTTTTACACCAGAAAACGGACATGTTCAACATATTACGGTGTACTGTCATCGTATTATCGTAAGGACACGGGACAGAGGTGCAGAAACTTAAAACAAAGATGCACCCACACGAAAAACCGAACTCCCATCGTCAGTTTACGGGGGCTAGGTCACATGATATACGTGTAATGAGTTATGGTTGTATGGTGTACATTCCTGCTTGTGCGTTGCTGCGAAGGCGGACCATTAGGGACAGGTAGGTAGTCACTCCACAGCCAAGTATGGTGTGCAGACGAACGTGACTGTGTGACATCTACTTTCCATATGTGTGTATCACGTGTCTGTCCGTCCCTGCCTCTCGCTGTAATTCCAGTGCACGCACGAAACAACAACGCCGTATGTCAAGCACAAGAAGAGGAGGAGAAGGTTAGTTTAATATTATGCTTTATACTCTCTTCTGGTTCTGTCGTTCAATACAGCCAACACAAAGCAAATTAACATAATGAAGCATCGAACTTCACACGAACAAAGAACTGACATGTGAGACTGTCCAAAGTAGCAGAATACTTACGAAACCACTCGCACTACGCACCAGAAGGTTATATGCCTCCCGCAGAGCGGCCCAACTGATTTTCAATCAGTGCTTTCTATTCTACATTACTACAAATAATTTTCTTAAAAAAAAATTTAATACGCGTGGTACCATCAGTCGACGAGTTGCCGGGATAGCGTCTTCGGTACAGCGAGTATACCAACAGGTGGCTCGATTCCCGGCAGGTGCAAGATACTTTTCCCCGTTTTTAACGTGTCCTGACCGGGTCTGGGGCCTTTCCAGCGGCCTTTTCAATGGGTGCAGGAGGGTTCTTTCCCCGGAGACAAGGCAGGCGAGGCGTTAAGTTGACCACTCCCGTCCATCTAACGCCGAAGTTAAGAATGAGTGGAGCTATACCCCCATTCACCACACACTTTCATGGTGTGCATAGGGACAAATTTGATCAACCTACGTTCTTCCCTTGGAATAAAAGAATAACTTTCACAACGTGCAAACATAATCACAGGTTTTATATTTTATTTTATAGAAGTTTATACTATGTTAAGAGGCAGATTCATTTTGTTCAACTGAAACCGCTCAATGAACCACTTACGTTTATTTTATGCGACAAGAGAAGTCAGTAAATATGAAGATGGCAATGTCTAGACAAGAGAGGAAGTCGAAACGGTGATACTGAGAATAAAGACACCAAGTCTAAACTGCAACAAATACACAGTTCGGAGAGTATATGGCCAGCGGAGCAAAAGTAGAACGAACTGCCACTGTACTCATATCGGGAGAAAACTGATGCAAGTTTAAATACACTCATCCCTCGATTTTCGCGGGGGTTAGGTTCCACGACACCCTCCTCTCCCCTCCGCGAAAAGCCAAAATCCACGAATAATTTACCGCCCACCCTAAAACAATGTCTTAGTACTTTTTTAGTGTTTTTTTTTTTCCGCGAAAATATTGTGTTGGGAGCTGCTTATGTTTCTTTCGTTCAACTCCTTGAATATCATGCAGTATGGCTCGCTGGCCTGTGCGAGCTGTTGACCAATTCTGATGCTCCTACCCACTGAGGCGTCCGAGTGATTTATTTCTTATTCTTGAGGAGACATCGCGAATTTGCGAAACCGCGAAGTACGAAACCGCTAAAAGCGAGAGATGGGTTTATATTAAAAATGATTTAATACAGTTATAAATATGAAGATCCCGTTGAATCTGTGCACAGAATTCAAATGGTTTTATTTTGTTTAGTGGGAAATAATACGTGTGGGCCAATTCTTTGACTGTTCCGCCCAACACTTAAAGACGACCCAATGATTTAGAGATTCATTAACTATCACGAGGATTCATTCATGCACTATACCAGTCGGTGTCAGATTTAGAATAGGCAGCGCACTTATTCCCAACTCCTGCACCTTGAACATGGTATAAAAACTAAGTCACCCCTACGTTAATCCTCCTGTCCTGTGTCTCTTCTCGAATGAACGGCCACAAATTATTCTTACAACAACAATAACAACAACAACAACAGCAAAACATCACCATCATCCTCATCTTCGTCAAGAGGCCACTTGGAAGCCCTAATCATAGAGGGAAGTGTAATATTAAAATGTAACTTAAAAGGCATAATTAAAGAGTAAGAATGTGGATTAGAGTTATCTGGCTCAGGATGGGATACAGTGGTGAGCTATTATCACGACAATAAACTTTCGATTTCCAAAATTTGCTGGGAATTTCTTAACCAGTTGAGCGTTTAAGTCTCTCAAGAAGGACTCTTCTCTATGGAGGTGGTTAACATCTACCAGTAAACAACATTAGTACAAGCTGGGTTAAACATAACAGGACTCAGACCTATAAAGGCTTAAAATTCATCCTCAATTTTTAACAAAAATTTACTCTTCTTTCTATTATTATTATTATTATTATTATTATTATTATTATTATTTACATATTAATTCCTACCGATTTATAATTATCGACATCTGTATTAAGAACTGGCTAATAAATTATTTAGTTATTACTAAATAATGGCATAAGTAAGTCTTAAAACTTGAGCATTTAACGGGAAATTTCCGTTAGACGTTGAGCACTAGAAGCTCGTGGCACACCCTGAATTTACGGCATGACAGTCAAGAACCACTGCCTGACATACCCACTGTGCAACTACACAGTTCCAGTGCCATGATGCAAACCCGACGTGGTCAAACGAAAGAAACCGAAGCAGTTAACCTGCGACCCACCTATGTTATGCCAGTATTGTAAAGCCCGTCCTTCCAAGCCCTTGCAGCCACAGCTTTCCTCAAAGACGTATTTATCTATGTAATATGTACAGTGCAGTCTCCAAAGACCTGATATTCGTTTACTCAATCAGTTGCCCGCACGTGTCTCATTAGAATGCAACCCTACGACGCTTCAGGTGTCCAGCCAGCCGTCTCTCACCTCGGTCAGGAGAGAATTGAAATAAGAATGTAACGCATATGGTATCAGCCACAGCCGTATCTACTTGAAAGAGGGGGTTTAGGTAACTGCTCTTACTTTTCGAAGCTAGACTGAAAATGTATACGTATTATGTGCACTAAATACATCTACATAAAATTATAATAAGCTGAGAAGTTTGTGTAAGTCTACACGTTTCGCTTCAGCATTGGTTGGACGGATTTACACTAAATTTCGTATCGAGAGGGGATGGTGTATAATAGAACAGGGGTGCACAAATTTTTCTAAAAAATCTAGAAGTCACCTCAAAATTCCAGGCGCCAGCTGGGTGACATAAAGCAAGTTCCATACTGAGGACTCACAGATATTAGGCGCCAATATACAAAATTGAGTTTCCCGGGATTTGTGCACCCCTGTTATAAAAATACCAGTTTTCATGTTTTCACCGTAGTTATTGTTCACACTGTGGTCTTCTGGGTTGCGTCACCATGAAGTCTCCCAGAAAGATTATTACTTCAGAGAAATATGATGCCTCCATCTTCAGGGTCAAAAAAGCGTGGATGACGAGACGGACCTCACTCAATCACTTCGACTCCGAAGGTATGTTCCTTCAGAATGTTAGTGTATCCGTGTGAGAAAGACTACTAGGTGACACAACACAGAAAAACAAAGTCTATACCAATATATATGTCGGATAAATTCCACTTCGATTCATATCGGACACTCCTAACCCTACTTTTACACGACCCTCATACCAAACTTCAAGTACTCAAATAATGGGTCACGAAACACACACCTGGTACATAATATAAAATACAGATCTGATTAACACGCATAACTTCTCCTTGTAATGTATTTCGGCATAGTGTTTTCAAAGAAAAAACACACACACGATGGACAAAATTAGTGAGTCTCGCAATACCGAACTAACCATGGAACTGTACGACAATCTGAGAGTAAAAAGCGCCTTAAAGTCTGTGTACTACATCATAGAGTATACCATTCGAAAATTTCTTGTTTTAAAAAATAACAGATTTTGTAACAAACTATTAAATACATCCTGTTTTATTTGTTGGTGGACCGGGATAGCTCAGTCGGTATAGCAACTCGCTACGAGCTGGACGGTCCGGGGATCGAATCCCGGTGGAGGCGAGATTTTCAGCACCCGTCCAGACCGGCCCTGGGGCCTACCCAGCCTCCTGTACAATGGGTACCGGGTCATTCCCGGGGTTTAAACGGCCGGGGCGTGGCGTTGACCACCCACCCCCATCTAGCGCCGAGGTTAAAGAAAGAGTACAGCTATACCTCTACTCCCCCTCTGGGCCTTAATGGCCTGTTCTAGGGTGAACTTTACTTTTTATTTGTTGATAAGTGAGATACACGTCGTCATTAGTACCATAACTCTGCTGACAACATGCACGGTACTTGCTAGATAACTGGCACTTTACTGCACGGGTGTTAAAGGTTATGTTTTGATGGTTTACCTTCATGGTCTTCTATTAATTTATTTTACTGCAATGGTTCCCAGCAAAAGGTTTTATAACTGCAAATCTGCAAGTATTTAAACCCCGTTTCTTTGTACTCAAACAGTTACAGCTGTATCGCAAAGAAACAAGGTCATGCCGGCTAAACAAGACCCAGTGTCACATGTAACAGGGAAGGCAGTTCTGGAGATATTCTACACCCCTGTGAACCGACGCTGCATTTCGAGACTCGACTTATTAGCAGTCTAGAAACGTTCCTAACCAGCCACACATCTCTCCCACAAAAACAAGAAAATCACCTCGTCTGTATGTGTGTAACCATTACAATAGCAACAGTGCCTCATTATGCTTTGTCCAATACTTACAGACCATCTACCAGACTCAATATAGATTATACTATAAATGACGCACAATAAACCTAGGGTTAATTTCTTTCTTCATGGGTATTGTAATGGTGATAAATTGGGTTTGGTATGGTAAGCTAATTGCATAAAGAACAAACTGTTAATTGAAAAGCGTACCCGCTGTTATACAAGACTGATGTTGATCCCCTCCTTTCGTCTGTGTACGTAAAAGTGTTGCAGTAAGCTATACTATCGTTTAAACTATTAACCTCTGTTAAAAAATTCTACAGGGTGCTCACATTGTGTTTATGTGTTGTGTATGGATCTTTGAACAAACAGCGACTTTTGCCTTATACAACATTAACAGATTGGTTTGTATAACCGAGGTGTACAGTGTTTACTGCGCGGTAAGCACTGAGACAGACACGTTTCGTCTTTAAAGGGCTAATTCGAATACGACCCGAAAGCGAAAAGCTTCAAGACACCGCAGCTAATTACACTCCTGAGTACACTACGGCATTCATGCTGCCTTTTGTAACGTGTCCCTCAATATAACACAAGGCAGCATCAGGAAGCGAAACGACATTGCGTTTCGAGGAGGCGTGGGAGAGTATATACTATCCGACACCACCTCGTGGTAAAAACGAGAAACAATGATGTATAATTTAACAAAAAAAAAAAAAAAAAGACAGGGGTGGACAACTCAAGGAGGCTGCTATGGCAGTTGAGAGCCACAGTTATCAAAAGCTATCCCAATGGTACCAACGCAACACGCACACCATTGTCACTGGTGTAGTCCTTCACGTAGCACAGACTTGACCACGGCGTTCTTTAATTTCAAACGTCACACGGTTTCAAGGTACACGCATAACCGTATTTTAATTTACTCCAATAAGAAACGTAAGGCCGTCCATGCAGGGGCGTAGATGCGGGGGGAAGCGAGTGGTACGGTTGCCCCGGGCAGCAGACGGCAACAAAATGCGCGGCAAAACAAATAATTTAAATAAAACATTTGATTTTCTACACTCAAGAAATTTTAAATTATTTAGCCAAATAGAAGCAAAACCAATAAGTAAGATTTCAGGCTTCCGCCGCGATGTTGACGAGATCTGCGCTCTTCTGGAATATTACGCAGCGTCGAGTGGTAATCCTTTACCGACGTTTCGGGACAACGTATCGGTCCCATATTCAAGAAGTCCACGAAAGAATTCACCCTTGAATATGGTACCGAAACATTGTCCCGAAACGTCGGTAAAGGGTTACCACTCGACGCCGCGTAATATCCCAGAAGAGCGCAGATCTCAGAACCAATAACTAAGTGTGATTTTGTTAAAGTTCGTTAATTTCTCTTAAGGGCGGTCATTGCGGTTACTCGCCCCGGGAGCAGAAAAAAAACCAGCTACGCCACTGCTTCCTTGCGCTGATCTTCAAGAAACACGCAAAGTGTGAATTTTACCCACAAAGTGCATTTAAAACTGAGTGTTACGATTCTTACACAAGCAATGATTTTCCTGAATAACATTACACGATGTGCATTTGTGACAGAGACAGGATGTGTTTACTTGAGGTAGAGACTGATCGTTTATATAGAAGTATTATTTAGATGGGTTAGTCACAACGGGCGGGAGGGGGGGTCTTTAAATCTCAGATACAGCGTCAGATCCAAAAGCAACTTCTCCAAGGACGCCAATGTGCATGTTGTGTGGCGAAGAAGGCGACTGGATATCTAACTGAACATCTTAAGCACATAACCAGAACATGCACTTTATCCATATATAGATGCGAGTGGACAAGAACGTAACACAATCTCTGAAATTCAAATCGTCAGCGCAGTTTCTATGGTTTAAAATTATCTTATCTATCACGAAGAGATATCGACAAAGAAACGAGTGTTTCTTTGCGATTCCAGACGTGAACTCTTCATGGGTTCAAGAGCAATACACAACAAGAAAGTTGTTTTAAACAGAAACAAGTAGAAACATGGGAAGGATATGTTTCCCCACAGTCATTCATCCAAGGATATGTTTCCCCACAGTCATTCATCCAAGGATATGTTTCCCCACAGTCATTCATCCAAGGATATGTTTCCCCAGTCATTCATCCAAGGATATGTTTCCCCACAGTCATTCATCCAAGGATATGTTTCCCACAGTCATTCATCCAAGGATATGTTTCCCCACAGTCATTCATCCCAGGATATGTTACCCCACAGTCATTCATTCCAAGGATATGTTTCCCCACATTCATTCATCCAAGGATATGTTTCCCCAGTCATTCATCCAAGGATATGTTTCCCCACAGTCATTCATCCAAGGATATGTTTCCCCACAGTCATTCATCCAAGGATATGTTTCCCCACAGTCATTCATCCAAGGATATGTTACCCCACAGTCATTCATCCAAGAATATGTTTCCCCACAATCATTCATCCAAGGATGTGTTACCCCACAGTCATTCATCCAAGGATATGTTTCCCCACAATCATTCATCCAAGGATATGTTACCCCACAGTCATTCATCCAAGGATATGTTTCCCCACAGTCATTCATCCAAGGATATGTTTCCCCACAGTCATTCATCCAAGGATATGTTTCCCCACAGTCATTCATCCAAGGATATGTTTCCCCACAGTCATTCATCCAAGGATATGTTTCCCCACAGTCATTCATCCAAGAATATGTTTCTCCACAGTCATTCATCCAAGGATATGTTTCCCCACAATCATTCATCCAAGGATATGTTTCCCCACAATTATTCATCCAAGGATATGTTTCCCCACAGTCATTCATCCAAGGATATGTTTCCCCACAGTCATTCATCCAAGAATATGTTTCTCCACAGTCATTCATCCAAGGATATGTTTCCCCACAATCATTCATCCAAGGATATGTTTCCCCACAATTATTCATCCAAGGATATGTTTCCCCACAATCATTCATCCAAGGATATGTTTCCCCACAGTCATTCATCCAAGGATATGTTTCCCCACAGTCATTCATCCAAGGATATGTTTCCCCAGTCATTCATCCAAACTACATATGCAGAATCCTGTCACATGAAAGGATATCAATCCGATATTTTGTAACGAATTAGAACATCGACTTCACTGCTGGGGAAACCTCCAATCGAAGTATCTGGCAACAAACGCCCTTCGTGCGAGGCAAACGGGACAGCGCATATTTGTTTCGCGGTAGTGGTTGTCAGGGGCATGACAATGGGTGCTTCTTCTTTCACTGCCGCCGCTGACCACACCAGCAGACGAATTGCAGACCAAGGCCATCAAGCCAGAACAACCACGGAAAGAAAAAAAATCAGGTGGGAGAGTCGAGACGAGGTGTGTGTATGTGCGTGTGTGCACGCGCGTATGTGTGTTTCTGTGTGTGCCTTACAATACAGACTTCCCAGCACACCCATTCGTCTGGCCTGGCTTCGAGCCGCGAGCGACAGAACTGCTGCATAACCTGCAGTACAAGACCGCGTAACGTTAACACGAAACTGACCGCTCAGCGCGGACTGCGGCGGATGAATACCTTGAAGACAATATTCTGTGCAATATGATGTGTCTCGAACGTGCGAAAGTTAATGAAAGGTGTAAGCAGCGAAAAATTACTTTAAAGGGACGGTAGCTACAGAAATGGTAGTCGTTTAAATTGCAGAGCGCTTTAAAAATGGCGGCCGACAGCTCATCGAAGAGATTAAAATTCGTCAACAAATCATACTGGAAGATACTTTTCTTGTAGTATCTGAAAACTGGATACTTTCATCAGAGTCAAAATAGTTTCACCTTAGTCCTACCCCCCTCCCCCCCCCCCCCCAGATTGATAAATTCGTTATTAACACAGCGTGAAAACAAACTTACTTCGTTATACTTTGATATTACAAAGACCAGCATTTCAGTGTTCTGCAGTATCGGACGCCTTTACCTATGTATTGGGATGCATTATAAAAAACAAGTTTCACATGTAACACAGCAACATCTGCTGTCATGCGAACACACGTAGTCAACCAGCAGCCGTACACAATCATCTTTTATTTCCGTTCTACTTATTTTTTGCTCTCTTTGCACTAATGCCGGCACCTAATTGTTGATTCAAAGTCCACTCCTTGCATGCGGTAATTTAGGCACATTATAAGAAGTCTAAGGTGGGCCTACACAGCATTATGTTGCTTTGGAAGAGACATATAAACTTTTAAAGGAGCTAGTGGCATTCTCGACGAAACTTCAATGGAAAAATTTGACAATTAAAACCTGTAAAAAGGTACCTTCACACACTAAACGGTACTGCTTAATCCATGTAAGCGTATCTTACACACTGCTGTACCATTTACGTTGTTCTATCCCACAGTAAATCAAATGCAGCGTCGTTATTTTATGTGACAACGATCGTTTGTCACATAAAATAACGACGCCACTCCGCCCTGCCAATGGGCGGTCGGCACAGTGGGCTACGTTAATACGATAGACATGCTGACAGGATGTGAAAAACGAAAGTTGTCAGATAAAATAACTATCCTATATAAACACGGTCTTCTACACATGTGTGTGTGTGTGTGTGTGTGTGTGTATGTGTGGAAAAAGGTAGGATCGTAAATTACACACTTTAATTCGAAATGCTAATAACTGAAATAATTTAAAAATTATGAATAAAATTTACGAGTTATACAGCGTACCAGTTACGGTGAAGAAGGTTGTTACATAAGACTGTTGTTATTTCATTCATTACATCATTACAAAGTAACTCCCACCAATTACAGTAACATCCTAGGAACATTTTATGTATCTTGTAACTTTAATCGTCCACTTCAATTAGTATACTTCATTTATACATGTCTTTCAATACGTCTTCTGAAATGTAAACGAAATGACAAACTCCATCCTGATGAACATATATACTGACATCGATATATCGATATAGCCTTCTTCTTATAAAATTGGGCAGCTCAGTGAGCTAAACGACCGGACGTCAATTCGCGACAGAAGTCAGCGATTTTTCTCGTCACTGCTTCCCACAGTAGCTGACAGGCCCACCAACGGACGTTAACCCAGGGTTAAAGCGACCGGGGTGTCAGGTTAAACACACATCTCCATTTTTTTGTATCGACTATGAATGCGTGGAATTATACCTACAGTCCCCCATATGTCTTTGTGGTCTTGTGTTTCTTAAGCACACAACGTCTGATAACCGTTTCACGTTTATACACTTACGTGACTCTTGCACTCACACTTAGACCAACATTCAAATACTGTGCATATCTGTTTGTATGACATCTTGTTGGCATCTACCAGTAAAATGCACCAGTTTTCACGCGCTGGATACTTTGTAAGTTACATTACAGCATTCAATGATATCTTTATATAGGACCGACCTTTGTTTTTCCTGCGTCGGATTACTTACTGGTGGGGACAAGGGAAAATACCCTGCAGTTTAACGAACTGAACAGAAGCGAAGCGAAGTGACTGCATTAAAAGGGAATGAAAATATAATGTAAACATGGTGTTATGAGAGGATTATAGTGTAGGCGGTAGCTCGATGACGTACGAACTGTTTGGAGAAAGCCAGTACCGTCCGGTACATTGTACCAGCAAAACAAAACCAGTTATCTGGAATAATTTCTTCTGTTACAGGCTAGTAAAGAAACTGGTCTATTTTTATAGAAGTAAACCGGGCTGAATTAAATATATGAGCACCTCACGAAAAGAGAACACTGAAACGTCATAATATAGACTAACTGTAGGTACGAAACGCTTGCAAGTGTTCGAAATTTAAAGTACCTTGGAAAAAAAAACAACAAATATAAACGAAATTTATGAAGAAATTACAGTAACTCAACGTGCACATATCCCGGGCGAACAAATTTTGTACGGTGGCGCCTTATATTTGTCGGCGCTCAGTGTGGAACTTGCTTCTTGTCAGCCTTTGGAGTCTGGAATTTTTAGGTGGCGCCTAGAGTTTTGCAAAATTTGTGGACCCATGGAATAAGTCACAATATTATTTCTGAATGGGTATTGTTTATTACATGTTACCCTTAAGACCCTGAGTATTAGGGTCATTTACTGACATGCACAATCTATGTCATTCATCTCTGATAATTACACTGCGAAACACGGAACCTGACACATATGCCGGTTAGGACAATGAAAAGCGAGAAGGGTAGGGAAGATGGAGGAAAGGAAGCAAAAAACAGGAGAAACACGAGGATAACATCTTGAATATCTCTTTAGACCCGCAAAACCTGCCGTGTCGGTAAGGACATCGTGATAAGGAAAGCCTGGGAGGTCAAAGCAAAATTCAAAGTCCATAAAGATTTGAGGTCCTCATGGTGCTAACCCTGAGGAGTGCTCATGCCTGGGATATGAGCCGTGCGGACTGGTCCATACCACCATTTCGGGGGACGTGCTACCTCCACCTTCACTTTACCCTAAACACGAAGGCAGCCAAGTACCTCGTAATCGTTGGCATATATAAAAATATACACGGCTTCACATGCAAAAAGAAGACAATCTTTACACAGCCTACTTTAGTATAGCATAATTGGTAATCTAACATAATTTTAATATATATAGTAGTATAATATATATAATAGTAATAATATATTATTATTATTATTATTTCCACGTTCCTTACTTCTCAGCAGTTTAGCCGCTCTCAAAAGAGTATGGTCTCACTGCTGCCAAAAACTTTCTAACTATACGGCATGTATTAAGTATTATTATTATTATTATTATTATTATTACTGGTGTGTGAGCAGCTTATTCCTGGAGTTCAGATTCTATGTACTACATCTGTCGCATCTAACATCAAAATTCACACCATCCCTACATCCTATTTCTAATCGTTAACTTGCAAACAATACTTCTTATATCATACTAAATTTGGTTACTATCTCCGTACAGAATTTAATATGCCTACATCGAATGGCTCATTAATTACTGCCACCATACTGAATTGCTAAACACAGAGGTAATTTAGTGGTCATTCTCTCATTTTACGTTCTCCTTAATAAAAGATACATACAATTCAATAACGAAAGTATGTCTTACCTCACAAATTCGCGCGGCCGCCATATTATTTTTACTGACTGCAGGAAATTAAAGAGTACAGTATATCTGTTGCCTCCAATGGCATGAATTTCACACTAAATTTCTGAAAACCAGTTAATTATTTCCAAAGTTGAACTAGGATACGCAGACACAGAGACAGCACAGTTATCTCATAAGCCCAATTTTTTTTCCCCCTTTTAGCGAAAGAAAGTGGGCGAGTGAGAATGCGATGTACGACAGTAAGGAAGGAGAGGAAGACGAGAACATAACAGGATGGAGGAAAACGAGCTGCGGGAAAAAGGATAAGATATGACTGGGAAACAGAAGGAAAAATAAAATGGAAGTGTAGAAGATAAGAGATAATGTAAAGTTACGTGTCATCTTCATACATGTAATGTACAGAAAATTTGCTTCTTCCTTACGACAGTGGTTCCAAAGGGGTACTTGTAGTGACGCGTGAAGAGTGTGTAACTTGCGTAACAAGGACAGAATAGAGGCAGAATCACAGATAATCCCAGTCTTGAACCAGGGATCAGCAAAGTGATTTGCTAGCCTGAGTGTAGCCCGCGTCACACAAGAGTTTCTGTTGCTGCCCAATCCTGAAAATAGGTGAAACTACCGGGCATTCGTGTTAAACTCGTAGACCAGATAATTTTCACGCAAGACGAACAAATGCACCTAATTTCACTTACTTAAATAGGCCATGGAAACTGAAGTACATCTACGCCACTGAATACAATACCAACAGCCAGCTAGAACCAATAATGCAAACAAGCCAGAGGGGGGGAAAAAAAGTCCTTCAAAGTGAAATGAGTGGAATTATGCTTATGCTTATTAGCGTGTTTAGTGTTGTTAACCTATCTCTAGGTTTCACTATCATCAGGCTATCAAGCAGTCTTCTGACCCGTCCGTTCTCAGATATCTAACAGTTTCTTCAAAGGTCCTTGGTATTTCTTCCAGTTCATCCCTACTTGCTCTTTCATTCCGGCACTGGCAAGACAGTTCTCTCTTCTCCATAACGTGCAGACCGCCTCTGGAGCCCGCCCAACCTTCTATTCAACAGGCACCGGGGTGTGAAGTTGACCACTCACTTTATTTAGTGCCGAGATTAAGAATCAGTGGAACTACACCTCTGTTACCCCTGGATGCCTTCATGTTGTGGACAGGGAGAATTTTACCTTCTTCATCTTTGATTCGGACCGTCTGTCACTTTGTATTCTGTCAAAGCAGCACATCACTTCTGTAATCAAAAATTTTGATAGCTGCTGATTCGGTCTTTGATTTATACTGTGAAATGTATGGGTTCCTTTTATAATCCTTCGACGGACATTTTGCGGCAAATGTCATGAATCTGGAAACGCTATCGGATAAACACGTCACGCAGAAGCAGCTGAGGAGAGAGGAAGTCGGTGTTAGAATGCTACCAGTCTATGTGCATCTGAATAGCCTGGACGGTTCAGAGGGTTTTCTTTGTAACTGTCTTTTATCAGTATGTTTAAATCAGCATGTTGACAACTTTACCTTTTATATGCCATGTGAATCCGAACACAATAACTTAAGAAGCTCAGATTGCAAAGCAAGAACGTGTTTATACAAACGCTGACTTCTTCCTAACGATTTTCATTAAATTTCAGAGGTTATGGAACCAGGAAATATTGTGTAGTTAAATTTAAAAACGAAAAAGCGTGAATTCAAGGAACTTTCCGATCTTACAAGCACGATAAAGGTGGTGAAAATTATTTTGTAATATTTACTTCGGACAGTAACAGGGCTGCATGTATTCAGCTAACAACAAACCGCCGAAAGACAAAATATCGCCTTTTGTTTGGTGAAATACTTCGTCATTCTAACGTGAAATCGCACTCGGCTCTTAAACTTACATGCACCTCTGAGTGAAATCCCTACAGTAGGTACGGAGTTCAGAGCCCTTCAAGATAAGACTTTTTGCTCGCCCACTGGTGGGGCGACAAATTTTCAATCACCTGAACATAAATTCGCCACTTTTCATTACATTTTTGACAAACAATATTCATGTTACTCGCACAGCAGAAGAGTAAACAACACACAGTCTACATCAACCTTCAGAACTGAAGTAAGTCTAGCTTTCAAATAAGATTTCGCCTCTTCTGACATAGAAGACAACGATAATGGCACCAAACTCAGGATTTGAGGACAATCAATCCCAAGCTGCAATGGCCAGACAATGTTCTTTTACGGATTTTTAAGCTACATTAGATAAATAACTCCTTAACCCACTGCAACCCAATTTTTATTTCTACTATCTCTTACGTCCTTTATTGAATTTCTGTGTGTATATGAAACAATCCTAGGTTGATTTTAATTGTGACTGCCACTTTACTCGAAGAACTTAATGAGCGTAATTAAAACATTTGCACATATTCTCCAAAAAATAAAGGAGCCATCTCAAAATTCTTGGAGCCAGAAGGCTGACATGAAGCAAGTTCCATACTGAGGACCCCACAAATATTAGGCGCCACCGTACAAAGTTTAGACGCCCGGACGACCTGGCGCCCAGGATTTGTGCATCCCTAAATACAACGATTCAAAAGACATTTCACAGAACAATCCTTAACTAACTTCACTAAGTACAAGTCGTTTTATGAGCCAACAGTTGTCAGATAAAATATTCACGTCTTTGATGACATCCTGTGCGCTCTACAATGTACACAAGAGTCCTGACTGGACCCCTTCCTGAATCATACCAATCCAGTCCACATCCTAACATCCTAGTCCTTTAGGATCCTTTATATATTATCCTTTCATCTAAGCCTACGATTTCCAAGTTACGTCTTCTTGTAAGATTACACGACTACCATTCTGTGCTTATTTATCACCTTTCGCGTTGCGTTCCGCACATCCGTTCCATCTCTTCTCCCTAAATGATCCCCTCAATAATATGTTGCGAAAACCACATCAGGAAGTTTCTCAATATACCATTTTCGCCAGCCTCCTTACACATGCTCACTAACATGAATGTTTTGTCTTGTTCCTGCTCTAAAGAGACAAACCGTCTCTAAATACGAAATGTGTTTACAAACTAGAAGAGGCACATGGAAGACATATACGTAAGCGTGCATATTTTCAGTGTATCTTCTTCTTCTTCGCTGGCTCTACAACCCTTGGTGGGTTTTGGCCTCATTGACAACTGCCCTCCAGACTTCTCTATCGGCTGCTTTTATCCTCCATCCTCTGATTCCCATTGTCGCCAGGTCCGTCATCACATCTTCTATCCACCTTCTCCTAGGACGTCCCCTTCTTCTTCTATTATCAAGTCTTCCTTTCAGCATTTTTCAGTGTATCTAACAGACTTAAATGTAGATGAGACAGCGTAGTCGGTACAGTATCTAGGCTAGGGGGTTCGAATCCCGGCAGGAGCAAGAAATTTCCTCTTCTCCAAAACGTCCAGCCTCCTATTCAGTGGTACCGTGGGATATTCCCCGTGGGGTAAAACGGCCGGAGCGTAAGGCTAACAACTCACCTCCATACAAAGCCGAAGTTAAGAATGGGTGAAGCTATACGCCTTCATGGCGTGTACAGGGATAATTTTAACATACTTAACTCATTTATTTCGACGGTTTATTCTACAGAACTGAACAGCCATCATGTCGAGAGATCAAGCAGGAAATGTGCTACGGTATCAAGATCAAATACTGAACCGAAAGCAGGCTTGATGATCAAATAAAACAAGTACCCTCCCCCCAAAAGCGAACTATTTGACGACAGCAGTAGCCAGCCTAACCTTCAGTCTATCTCACTTGAACAATGAAATGAACAAGATAGGATGCGCACCTGCCCACTGGCTAGTGCACATGCGCCAGATAACCACTTGCTTGCCTCTCTCGGGTCAATAATGGCGGGAAAGCAGGCTTAAGTATTGATCAGCTTGCAGGATACGAGGGTGTATAGGCCTGCCAGAGGGGGTAAGATAGACCTGGGGGTGGGTTCTGTGTTGGTTACAGCTTCAGCACACATATACATCAAATCCCCAACCCCCCACTCCCCTCATGTCGATACACAAGTCACTTCGACACACTGGCCCGCATATTTGATACCCCGGAACACAACACGGCACTAATTGTAAAAATGCTTATTAACTTTAACCTAGGACAAATAGTGTGGAGGCACTTTCTACACGAGACATTGTAAAATCGGAAAGATATTCCAATTTATCACATTTTCACAAGGGTCGAGTCAAACAGGAAACATATTTTTTAATTGGCCTAACTCAAATAATGCCTGAACACATATTTTTTTGTTCTGTAAGCGAATGGGTCTAAGTTCTGAGAATTTTGTTTCCAGGTAACCGATGGAGAGTCTATCTGGAGGGAGCAAGTATAAATATGACGTCTAAATAATTTGCCTTTACCGCTGCTCCGTTACGTAAACGACAGTACACTAAGACAGGGGTGCACAAATTTTCGAAAAATCTATGAGCCACTTCAAAATTCTAGGCGTCAGAAGGGTAACATGAAACAAGTTCCATACTAAAGAACCACAAATATTAGGCACAGTGTAGAAGATTTAATCGCCACGACGACCTGGCGCCCAGGATTTTGTGCACCCCTTGCATTAAGAGCGAAAGGAACACATCTAAGAAGCAATATAAAAAATACAAGCTTCAGTGCACCAGCCGATACTCTGTGTTTCTAATCTATGTACATGCCAAAGACACAGCAACCAACTTATACTGGAATTTAAAAAAAGTTATGTGTCACCACGGCGGATTGGGGATGTGGCTTCCAGATATGGACGTTACCGCTTAAATATACTGAAAACACAATTGTGGATAGCCGACAAAGGGTAGTGGCCCTCCACCCTGTGGAATGGGAGGGACCATAAGAACCCTAAAACATTACGATTCATTATGAAACGCACCAAACGATGGGCTCTTCTAAACACAGCAATTAAAGCTGGGTCATATTTTGACTAACAAGCGACTACTAATTTTGAAAGACTTCGCTCCATGGGGTTTGTTGGTTAAGATAAATTGTACCTTCTTGCACTGCACTACACATTTGCAGATTAGAAGTGAAGCTGCGAGTACCTAATAAAGACCACGTCGGAATGTCACAGTTAATCCTATGCACGTCAAATGTATCCGTATTCACCGAAATAACAGATCGATATTTAATGACGAATTAGGATTCAAGGTGCACATCTAAAAAAAAATCATTTTACCAATTTTTTTCCTGCTGAGTGTTTGTAGAACAAAGTACAGTACAGTAGGTTCAAGCAAGTGGTTTCGATTCGAACACGGAAATGCGCGCGCAGAGTTTAGCCACTGAGCAAGAGGGAAACAAAAGGGGATCATACTCCGTGCAACCTAGTGCACAACTCGGCAGCCCCTCTCCACAATTCCCTCCCAGCCTCATTATTCTCCATTCCAAAAATATAGTGCATACTGTTACCTTGCTCAGTACTACAAATACGGTGTAAGGACAGCAATGTTTTCAACTCGGACATACCTACCCGAAGGTATATACAAATATATTACATTTAAAATTGTATAACAGTCCAACTTACAGCGCATGCCAGATAGCAGGATAGTTTCCTGCATCATCCCAAATCCCACCGCCTTCAAACACCAGACTTTATTAAATTTTAATGTGTTTTTGTAACTGAAACGTCTTTCCAAGTTGAAAATTTTTAGGTTTTCACGGCGGTCTTGTGGACTCTGTTCTTCTGGGATTTGACGCTGCTTCAATGGGTAATCGGTTCCCGATGTTTCGAAAAGAGCTGAGCTTTAGTCTTAAAGAGTCTAGATGTCTTCTCGGACACGTAGGCCCTCGAAATTTCGGGAACCGGTTATCCAGTGACGAAACGTCATTTCCCAGAAGAACGGAATGTAAACTCCGTTGTTAAGACATAGTATATCGGAACTCAACACTACATGGAAGTGAGAGGGAAGCATCAGGCTCAGGCCACCTTACACTACCGAGGACAGTGAATGCGATATAATCTGGAGAAGAGAGACTTGTGTGTTTCGGATATGTTCTGGTCTGGAAGAAGAAATGTCTTCAAAATACATGAAGTAGGCTAATGTACTTCTACATGTCTGACGAAATGGCTTCTCATATCTCTACTAATCATTCTTCATGATAGTATCGATTCACTTTATCGTGGCGGGTTTTTGTGAATATGGCAATGAGCATCCGGGCACCAAAAAGAAGTCAAGAACTTCTTGACCAGCTGAGGGCAGTCCTCCATGGAGTTCGTAGTCTTTATACACGCACACCTTTCAAACCATAAGTCTGAACAGGAAATAATTACTATATTCTAATACGATGCAATACTATCGCCACTTATGACTATTCCTTATTCTTCAGCAAACACGTTTCAGCCCTTAGGTCAACTTGAGTGGTTTCTATGACGCACAGTTATGTTACGTAAAGGATCAACCTCTAACTGCATGAACTTTCACTGCTACATTGCTGCTTTTGCATACCGTACGATATCACTTTAAGCGTTCAGATTACTATCTTCTGGTACATGGCGTCGCGTAGTCTCTCTATATATGTACACGGCGTTTTTGAGAAGCCTTTCGCGTTCATCATCAGGGTAAATGAACGATTAATGTTCTCTGGTGAAGATGAAACGTCTACCAGAACAGAGACGGTGTCACATCCAGACTGACCTCCACAGCACGCCATCAGTACCTCAGACCTTACTTTACAAATTGTCTGAATTCCAAGAGTTGACAATTTCCATTCCCCCCCCCCCAGTGGCAAACAATTTTGTCATCCTCACCATGTTCGGACTGACTCACCAAACCAATCCCCTGTGGTAAAGCGGTCGAAGGTTGGAGCTAATCACCACAACTTCCACTAGTAGTGACGTCAACAATACGTGGAGAGCAGCCCCTTTCTCCTTCTCCATACAGTGGTGCAGAAATTATACGGAAGTTTTGTTAGCTGAAACCTAAATACAGCAAAATGACCAAGATTCGGTCATCCATGCAAGTAATGTGAAGCATAATACTGATTCCTCCTGTCCAGTTATCCTATACGAAGATCGGCCTAGTCAGGCCGGAGACATAAACAGGGAAGATACACGGGTACACTGAACGCACAGCTCAAATGTATGTTCATAATGCCTTTATGGAATGATTCTGTTTGAACGTTGTGCATTGTTTGGATAAAAAAAACATATACAATATGTCGGCGAATACGGGATGTTTCCATCTGAACGTACATAACGGGTGTGTAATCTGTGACGTCCTTAACGCTAGATATTGGAGCAGATCAGAGGCGGGACTAACATATAAAAACCGAGAAAGAAACAGCACCCGAAACGTCGCATAAAAATTTATTCGCCCAATACGTGTCCAAAAAAAAAAGTTGTCGTATATGTACATATGTATATGTTACGTCCGTGCGAAATTTCGTTGGACCGTGGCTGCCCATTTGCCAGTGTAATCAATTTCTGACCATTGTGACGAAATACTCCCCGTGTTTATCCCGATATTCATACATCTAAATAATTCTGTACGTAAAACGCAGAATTTTTAAATGCTGAAGCAGGTGAGGCCTTTAGTAAACACTATCCTTTAAAAAGTTAATAACTAATTGCTACTGCTACCTATCAGTTGGGCAGATTGTGTGAAAAATCAAGTATTACGTAGAGTCAAGGAGGGAGGAACATCGTACATACAGTAAAACGAAGGAAGGATAACTGGGTAGGTCACAGCTTGTGTAGGAACTGCCTTCTAAAACACGTTATTGAAGGAAACATAGAAGTGATGGGAAGATGAGTAAGAAGGCGTAAGCAGCTACTGCATGACCTTAAGGAAACGACAAGGTACTGTAAACTGAAAGAGGAAGCACTAGACCGCAGTCTGTGGAGAACTTGCTTTGGAATAGGCTATGGATCAGTCGTAAGACAGACTACGTGATGAATGAACTGCTACCAATCTCCATGCAGCGCAGCCCTTCTTCAGAAGCTAGATGTCATTTAGCTGGCCTAGAGATTTTATGGAGACTGAATATTCGTAATAGCCCTCTTGTAAAGCGAAATTAATCCACCTGGAATAATTCACTCCTTGGAGTTTGTCTATCGCCCAGTGTTTAAAATAAAATTCAGACCAATATATTTCGGAAGCAGGATTGGTATCAGCCCCCAGGCAAAATAATGCTGTAAAGACCTATTCAATTTGACCCGATAAGCAAATCTATTTTAAACTTCTTGGTCTCTGCCTATCGGGCTCAGATGATTAGGTGTTTCATTTAGTCTTCTGCCTGAAGACGGGGACCGGACCGAGCTTCTTCCCGAAACTCCGTGTTTTCATTTTTATTTTAAACACGAGACCAGGAACAGGGCCCAAAGAATGAATGATTCCAACTGTGATTTTTCATTGTCAGAATACTATAAACTGTATCAGACTAATACAGTCCGCATCCTCATACGCCTTCTTCTTCTTCTTCGGTGGCACAACAGTCCAATGCAGACCTTCGCCTCCTTAACGGACTTCTCCCAGTCAGCTCTGTTTTTTACCTCCCTTTCCAGTTTTTAATTTTGCATCTATTAATATCTGTTTGTACACAGTTCCACCATCTGTTTTTTGGTCGTCCTCTTAGTCGAACGTCCATTGGGATTTATTATTAAATACTTGACTTACTTTTCTTTTAGCACCCTCATACACATCCAGTTTAATATTATCCCCCAAGCAAACCTACGCCTACATATCTTTAGTGATTTCTTATCTTCAAGTTTTCCGATTAAAAGCAATATATACTTTTAACAACTGATCTCTGATCTGTCATTGTAGGTAAGGTCGACGAATTTTAAACCAACTTCATGATTGTGGAAGTGGCTACACGTTTTTGCCTACCAGAAATACAACTTCTGTATTTCGTAACTCTAATGCTGACATGTGAAGTTTTAATGCATGGAAACATGTAAATAAGTGAAGTCAAGTGCTTAAAAAAGCAAGTGTAGAGCGGGGACAAACCACAATCCACATTTTGAAGTTGTACATACCGTGCAAAGCTTGAGATAATTATAACTTAAAACCAACAATATTGCACTTATTTTATATATGTATATTGCAACCCTACATATGTTTCGGCTGTACTTCAGCCATCATCAGGGGTTTTCCTTGCAGCGTCCACTAACTGTATTTCTCACTAACATTTGGTTCCTATTGGTTTTCTTATTAACTAGGTATTGTGCATTGTCTTATTGTCTAGGTCCTATCTTGTTCACTTTGTACACTGATACACTTTTGTATGTGGGTTTTTTTGCACTTTTTAGTTTGACTTTTTTCTTGGTCCGTTTTGGGAACATGTAGTTTTGGCCTATTCTGGAGTATGTCTGTAGCCTTCGGTGTTCTTTTTTCGGTCCTTCTTCTTTAGTTGTGTGCAGGTGTCAGCCATCATGTTTCATTCTAAATCATGGACAAGTTTCCGTGATTTCAGGCTTACGCTGCGATGTTGATGAGATGTGCGCTCTTCTGGGATGTTATATAAGACTTCTTGACCCTTGAAGATGGGACCGATACGTTGTCCCGAAACGTCGGTAAAGGGTTACCACTCGATGCTGCGTAATATCCTAGAAGAACGCAGATCTCATGGACAAGTTTATTTAAAGGAACTAGATGGTACTAAAAGATGTTTCGTAAGCAAAATTCAGCGGTCATTTCTCACCCAAGTCTCCTGACTGACTGCTAGATGACTCTGGCAGTCACATCAGGATGAGTAGAAATTGTGCAGTCAGTGGACTGGAATGCACACTTCCAGATCAAGAAACCTCTGAAAGGAGGCCCTATGCTCCGCAAGGAGCGACAGAAAGAAACTAACTAACTAGATGGTATTACAATCTCTGCTATCCTTAGGCCTACTGTTTATAACCAGGAGACCGCTCTCTCATATGTCTTTAGATCAAGTATTCTACAGCACTCAATTTTCCTTAAGGTTAACCCCTTCCCTCCCCCCCCCCCCCCCCCCAAAAAAAAAAAACAAAAATTGCTCTGAGATATTCGCAAGTGCTAAATTCACGTACAACGCAGAAAGAGGCTGTGGTGCGACAGTAAACAGTCTTCATTCAGTTTTACATAAAAACGCCAAAAGAAACAGGTGGAGCAATACATCACCTGTCTGCCGCGTTTGGCATTCTACTTGGACCCGTTAACCAATACAGTTAAAGGTAATACGTTCCTGCGAAACGTCGGGAGAACACTAACCTCACGACAAAAGTCACATCCCAGAAGACACAAATCCTCATCCACATGACACAATAAACCAGACGCTTTGTGTATTGTGAAAGCAATTCTGTTTAGCCCAGGAAGTTCTGAACAGGCGCATAAGACGGGGAATTTCTTGACCAGCTGAGCGACCATTAGCTTCTGAAGAAAGACTCTGCACCATGTAGTCGGTTAATCGAGCAGCTACTTCCCGGTCTCCCCATTCTCAGACAAGCCTAACAGCTTCTCCTGTAGTCTGGATTTGATATTATCCGTAACATCAGTTTTATTTGGCATAATCCTTCCTATCCTGTCATCAGATCTACAAATGGGTTCAAGGAAATGACTGATGAGCAGTTACAAATCTCTATCACGACGCACAGGGCTGCTTTCTGAACGGATATTCTGTACTTCTCCTTCCGACAGGGAATTTCGTTAACATCCAAGACGCAATACACGCTCTAATGCCCGCCTATGATTCAACGGAAGGTGTCATTTGTCATACAAACAGCATTTTCCTGTTCACATATTACATGCTTTTTAATTGTAACATTTAAACGCCAACACAGAGAAGAGACCTCCAATAATACCTGCGTACCGAAGGGCTGTGACGCTTTTAGGGCTTGTGCTGGTTTCGCCTCCCCGTGCAAACATGGGCCCTGCCTTTTTTTGGAGGCTTCAGGAGATCAGTCTTCTGTCACACTTCACTCCACTTCAACACACACGTAACATTTAGTATGAATCAAACACTGTATTATATGTAATTATAATTAAATTGTGGTTTTAAAGACGAAGCATGTGACATCACACTAACTGACCAACTAACTAAGGAGATAATTAACTAACAACTAACTCCAAGGAGCAGAGTCCTTCCGAGAAGCTAACAGGTCCTCAGCCAGTCAACAAATTCCCAGCATTTTATGGAACCCGAAGGTACATTACCGCATTCACAAGCGCCCGCCACCGGTTCCTATCCACAGCCAGATCAATCCAGTCCATGCCTCCCCAACCCACTTCTCGAAAATGCCTTTTTAATATTATCCTCCCATCTACACCTAGGTCTTCTAAGTGGTCTCCTTCCCTCAGGTCTCCCGACCAAAACCCTGTATGCACCTCTCCTGTCCCCCATACGTGCTACATGCCCCATCGCATTCTTATTTATTTAATGGCCCGAATAATATTTGGTGAGGAGTGCAGATCATAAAGCTTCTCGTTATGTAGTCTTCTCCACTCTCCTGTCACCTCGTCCCTGTTGGGCCCAAATGTCCTCAGCACCCTATTCTCGAACACCCTCAGCCTACGTTCATCCATCAATGTTAAGAGCCCAAGTTTCACACCCATACAAAACAACAGGCAAAATTATACTTCTGTATATGTTAATCTTTGTATTTCTGGATAGCAAACTTTTCTATTAGTTACAGCCTTGGTGACACACAGAAATGTTGCCAAGCAGGGAAACAGCTGTGGACGTTTAGCTCTCATGAAGATGAGCCGGGCAAACGTCATACATAACCTACGTTGGAATTTGTGTGTGTAACAGTCTATAAATCACAGCGAAAAGAGATGAACGAAGACTGGAAGCAGCACAAATGGAATTTTTAAGACATTTATAAGGAATTATTAAGTTACACAGGGAAAGAAATCAATCCGTCAGGGAGAAACTTGGAGTACAGAACATTGTTTTGGAAGTAAAACAATACCAACGAGAGTGGCTGCAACACGTAGAGAGAATGGTCACAGACAGGATACCCAAACACGCACTGAAATACAGGCCAAAGGGGAAGAGAAGCATAGGACGCCCTAGGAAAAGATGGAGGGACCAGCTTCACTTTGAGGGATAAGGTACAGGCACTACGCCTGACACTTCACAGCTCATGATGAAGATGGTGATAAGTCACAGCTTGCTGTTTAAGAGTTTCTTCTTCTGGTTGGCGCTACAGCCCATGTAGGGCCTCGGCCTTCTTGACCACATGCCTCCATTCCTCTCGGTCCTCAGCCTTCCTTCTCCATCCTTTGACTCCTAGCTTTCTGAGGTCCTCCTCTAAGTCATCTAGCCATCTTTTCCTGGGTCTACCTCTTCTCCTTCTCCCATCAGGTTTCCTAAAAAAAACTTTCTTAACACTCCTTGTTTCCGGCATTCTCTGGATATGACCTGCGCACCTTATTCTCCCCTTCTTAATTGTCACAACTATATCTGGTTGTTTGAACAATTCGTTTAAGAGTTTGGCCACCCCTAAGTGAAATGCTTTGGTTTACGTTTGCCAACGTGTGCAGCGACGGGCATGACAACCTACCGTTATCCATCTCGCAGTACAGCTGCACGTCCAACTGTAACCTGCAAGACTGTTTTGGTCTCCTGCACCATATGATCCGAGCATAAGTCACGTGTGATCGAAAGACCGTACGCGGTTCACTGTTCCGCAGTCAAGGCTGAGGTCATCCTACTAGATTCGCAATTTCGCAACGTCGCAATTTTGAACTATTTACTCCTCACTTCCCTTCAATCAGTCAGGGACAAATAGGCCAGCGGCGGCTAAGTTTTTCTATCCGTGACGTGAACTTTACAACCGCATCCCCCCTCCCACAAACCAATATGATGTAACATGTATAACCCACTTAAAAAACATCGCTCTGAACACGCCCCAGTACGTTTTTTAACATCACCAAAAAGAATTTCTTGATACGTTATTTGTAGCTTTTATCGTTATTGTCATGTCTTCCCTTTACGTGAGTTATTTAACGACGCTGTCAGTTGCTAACATAATAGAGTGTCGGTGGTAGATGAATGAGTAATCGAGAACTGGTGGAATGATACAGACAAGGTAAAACCGCAGCACGCGGAGAAAACCCTGTCCCTGCGCCAATTTGTCCACCACAAATCCCACATCGAATGACCGAGGACCGAATCCGGGTCTCCACGGTAAGATGCCGGTTGACCAAACCGCCTGATACACAACACAGCCCCACAGATTTGTCCTCTTTTTTTTTTTTTTAGAAATATGCCGACATTCATGTCCTATTGATTTGTGGTTTATTTAACGACACTACTAGTCACCGTCCTTTCGGTCGCACTGGCCCTCGGATCGACTCAGCCTCTAACAGAAATGAGTACCAGGAATATTTCCTGGGTGGTAAAGGCGGCCGGTGAGTAGGGCTGACCTTACACCTTCATGTGCCGATTGTCTAGAAATCTGGGAGCCTCAACCTCCTGGAACCCTAAGGGCCTGTCCAGGCCTGTAATGGGATTGCTTTACCCCTACTAGTTACTGTAAATATAAACTGTCGGGTGATGGGAAGATCAGCGAATGACGAATTAGAAAGGTTGTAAATCGAAGCAGTAATCATTCGACATTTGGCTGGAGGGACTGACCTATCTATACTTTCAAATGTCTTCTGTTACCCCGTACGGATTGGACTCAAGCGTGTTTGGACTTCATTTAAATGTATCTCTATATTTGTAGGTGTATATCTTGGTGTGAATGTAAGAACAAAATTCTGCTCATTCCGTTCAGGCATATTGCTCTTCGGGTCAGAGCAAGGATATTCAGTCCCTTACATGAAGAGGACGCAAACCCAGAGAAGCCTTCATTTTTAATTTTATGAAATATTTACCTACATAGATTGACACTTCATAAAAACCTCCAAATCGATGGTCGAAATTTACCAAATATATGTTTACGTTTCACTTCCACACACTCTCGTGTGACATGTTCAACTAGATGTTTACTTGCTTCCAGTTTTAATGTTCCGTTTATCACGCCACATACTCCATGATACCAACGTATACGTGTATTACTGTTACGGCTACAACGTGACAAATGTCGCCTGTGTATTATTTAAACATGAAAACAGTGCTCGTTTCGTTTTGAATTGCCCTGTGTTTACCATATTCTTACGTACGAACGGTATCGTCAAGCCAAAATGCAGCGTAACAGCCGTCAAATTCATCATGAGACAGTAAAAATTACATAAATGAAAGCACGCTCAATGTAACACAAAAGTGTCTAACACAACCATTTTATTACAAAAACAATGAGCCTTGTTTTTAGAAATTTACTACATATTCCGACGCGATCGGGTCATCATCAGGCTTATAAAAATACATGCAAGATGATCAGTTGTATATCATCATAATTATCGCTTCATGGAATCATATCTCATCATTAAAATCATACTAAAATTTATTACTTGTATTGATGCCACATGACCTATTTCGCTTCGCCAGTACGTTCTTGATATGGGCACTGCATATTACTATACGAAAAATTCCAGGATACAGAAATACGGAAGGTCACTGAGCACGAAGCATAATCAGGGGAGTGCACTGCGGCTTCTTCCTGGCAGCTGCTTCACTTCAAAAGAATAAAAACATGAAAACATTATTGTACAGAATACTTTTTACATTTTATTTACGAAGCTATTTGTATGAACATTTGGCAACAGTGTGGAGTGTGAACAGTACTTAGTACAGTCAGTATTGCAAGAATTTCTGCGTACGTCAATGCCCTTTCTTTATAGTACTGCTCTGTGTTGGTGAAACCATGGGAAAGGCATGGAAGAATATCGGTGGACGGTGAAACAGTTCATTGACTTGTGTGCAGTCCTATTTCTACTACTACGTGTACACATACCTGCTAACTTGTAGAGGGAAAGAAGACGGTACTATGGGAGCAGGTGCATTCGGCTTACAGCACAGTGATTAGCACTCACACTTCGAGCTATACAACAATTAACAAGTGTCTTGCCTCGGGCGGGTTGGTCCAGCTGCTGGCTTCAGATGACAGCACTGTCTGTGGCTTGCTCGCACGCTGTGAAGCCCAGGTGGGCAACCACACCAACGTCGTCCATCCCAATCATTTCGATTTGGGTGTTGAAATTCAAGGTCAGGCGGTTTAAAAGTGGATGTCATGATAAGCAATTGGACATGACCCTAAGGTCCGACTGTTCATATGCTGAGGTTAAACAGATAACCAGTAACAATATGGCTCGAAAAGAGGCAAGTATATTGGAATTTGTGACAGACTTCTGACCATACAACAGAAATAATCATTTATTTCAAAGTAAATTAACAATACGGGTAAAAGAGAAGCTAAATCGGGCATAAATCTGTCTTTGACGGCAAATTTCCGCTGTCTCAAGCAGCTAGATTTTTGGCGCCCGGGCGGAGTAATCACAATGCCAGCCCCTAACAAAATTATTAACTTTAAAAAAACACAACTGTTATTGGATTTCCTTCTAATTGGCTCAACAATTTAAAATTTGTTGAATGCAGATATCAAAATTTTTAATTTAAAAACATTCATTTTGTCGACCCTGGAACTCTACCGCCCGGGGCGGCCGTATAACTCCACGCCCCCCTCAGCCACAGCCCCGGTCCCACGAAAGTAGTCAACCCCCGATATAGCACCCCCCGATATAGCGCCACCTTTACTAAGCGCCCATAAAGTCGATGAACTGAAACTCATTATACATTACTTCGATTAATCGCCACTCTCGATACAGCGCCACAAATTGCGCTAACACTGGCGCTACATCGGGATTTGACTGTACAGTAAACACTAATTTAAAATGAAATGGAATGAAATAAACGGGAACTAACGCGTAAAGTGAGAGGAAGAACAGCAACTGTCTATTTTAATGTATACCTTTTTCGGTTCTTACGGTTTATTTCATTAATTTATCTTAAAGAGGAACATTCTTGTCACAAATCCTAAAGACTTAAGTCAGACAGCCGACAAAACATGTGCAGAATACTATTATCGAATATTCCGGAAAGATGTTACAACGATGGAGTGTGATACTGTGGACAGGATTCAGTAACGAAACGTCGGGGTCTACAGCCTAGCTGAGCGACAATTAGGTTTTCAATGGAATTTTATAAGTTACTTAACGACACAAACAAAACACTATACGATGCTTTCGCTTTTCTGGGATGTTTCGTAGCGTAAGCTATAATTGTTTATCGACGTTTCGGGCAGCCCGTCGATCCCATACTGAAGAGAAGTTTAGACCTGCGATTACGTACATCAATGTACTGCGTATGTGCTGAGATTAATGTGCGTGCATAAGTGTAAGTGCTGAGCTGAAAGTGAAGCATGTTACAGCGATTTGCGATTCTGTTATAAGGAGGTTTTATAACACCGGTCAAACATTTTTTATACAGCTCACAATATTAGAAAATTATGCAGTTCATCTCACAATATCTATGGATATTCCACGCATTTTCTGTCGCTCTAAACACGCAGATGTTAACAAGAACATATACAGTGAGAGAGACAGAAAAACTGAGCGCGAAGCAAGCACAGCAAAAACACAGGAATACATACTCTACATCAGTGGTTCCCAAAGTTGGCGGTACCGCCCCCTGGGAGGCGGTGGGATTACTGAGGTGGGCGCTAATAGGTACGAGAGGTGGAAGGGAGCGCTGTTATTATCACAGGGGGGCGCTACTAGACAAGTAGTGCATTTATTTTTATAATAACATTCAAATAAAGTAATTTTTGTGTTAAAAATAAAAAATGAACTAAATTTCTTAGTATTTTAATTTATGAATCTTATTAAAGCACATATTATTTTTTTTAATAAACTATTGCTAGATGAATTATTGTTAATCATAAAAATATAATAAATTTTAATTTATTAATTAACACATAAAACATTAAGTTTAACTCATAAGTTTATTTAAACGATTTTTTAAATATAAAATAAAAGTGGAAACAAAAGCGCATTTATTTTTTTTAAAAAGGTGGGCGCTGTGGGTGTGTACATGGAATCAAGGGGGCGGTGGGCCGAAAAGTTTGGGAACCACTGCTCTACATATATATGACTGCTAGGGAGAAATTTCAAAACTAACTGAACCAACAGCCCAGCACTGAAGGTTTCCTTAACAGCTGAAGGTAGAGGTAGCAGATTCCTCTGAAATGTCCGCAAACATCTGTCATACTACACGGCCGTCACATCGCAGAATAACCTTCATGTCCCCTGGTTGGCTTTTCTCTCTCCATCAGAAGAATGTACTTTCGAACACTGAACAGTATAGCGATGTTCAAATTACCGTGTGAACGATCCGCACAAACAGCAAGCATGTGACGAATATCCGATGGCCACGCCCAGTATTTATACTCATCCACTTCATTCATTTACTCAGGCTTACGTAGAACAAAGGTCAGCAGTATTAAGCTTAATTAACTTAATTCAATTTGATCAAGTGGTACAGCAGGACTGGTACTGAGCACTACGCCATCGACACGTATAGGGAAATGGAGGTAGAGTTCATGTATTCTTAATCACAGCTCTGGATTAAGGCGAGTGGTCTCACGCTCCGGCTACTACTACTACTAAACATTGGGAGGTATACCCACTCCTGGCCCTGCTCCTCCAAGCAGTCTCCTCGACATGCTACACTGCTATCAGACTACTAACACTATTCTAGGGCTGTAATTATTGCTACTGTTACTACTAACGCCGCTATTCTATTACTTTTTTTTTTCCAATGACTCGACAGCCCCTTGGGGGCCTAGGCCGCCTCATTTTTCGAGGCTTCACGATCACACACTTTTTAGACACACCACACTCGGTAGGACTCCTCTGGACGAGGGACCAGCTCGTCGCAGAGACCTCTACCTGACAACACACAACACTCACAACAGACAGACATCCATGCCCCCGGTGGGATTCGAACCCACGATCCTAGTAAGCGAGCGGCTGCAGACCCACACCTTAGACCGCACGGCCACTGGGATCGGCTACTCTACTACTACTAACAATAATATAATAATAATAATAACAATAATAAAATCCCATCGGAACACATTAGCACAAGTTTTATAGCGTATAACTTTGAATTAACACGAAGCATGCACAAAAACATACACAATTTAATATCGTGTTTAAAGAAATAAACACGGCACTAAAACGTCGCAGGTACATAGCACCACAAATTTCTAGGGTTCATTATTACACCACAAACAGCCTACCTGCAACAAAGAGTCAATGCCTAGACCATGGAGGCAAGATTGGCGAGGTAAATTTTCACAAGACGTTTTATCCGAGGGAATTTATTTTACTTCATTTCGTTAGAGCAAAAGTGACATTTCTCAGCGGTTGCGCGAAGACGTGAACGGGGTAACGCAGCAGTCTGATAAAAGCTACAGCAATATAAAGTTCTAAATGAAGCTCGAGATGCTGGTATAATTAATGACTAATGAGTCAACGAGTTGGTAATTAATGACTTCACAAGTCAGCAGCGCGCAAAGGTGCGTGCCAGTGGGGATGTGATTTGTTGAAATGGAAAACAAACAGAAAGAGCATTAAGTCAGGTCTCTGGCAAATAGAACGTAACATTAAAAAACACTAGAAACTGAAAGCTAACAAGTTTCTCGGCCAGTTTCTCGGGGTTTCAAAGATTAATCAAACGGAAATTATTGAGGTGTAATTAGAATGCGCTCGTGTGTGTAAAATTATTAAACACGTCTGTATACGTGGTATTACGTTCGTCTGACAAAAAAAAATCTGAAATCGCTCGTTAGTTTTACGGAAGTCCATGTGCTTGCGAGAGACAGCGGCCCCAACAATATCATCAATTTTGATCAGATTCGGCTATATACTAAATTCTGTCAGTATGACTTGATTTTGGCCCAGTTAGACTCGCTGCACTTAAAGGACTAAATTAACTTTTTAAGTGTAAGGTTTGATGAAACGGAGTGGAAAATTTTTCTATTCGATACTTTTTACAGGCTAATTACATGTGGAATCAAACGTTAACGATGTGTAATAAAAAAGTGGAATTATTTGAGCCCCAATGTTCTTTAATCCTTTAAAGACTGGTGGTTACTATATGTACCGCCAGGTTAACACTTTATCAAATTCCGCTTTCTGCAAACACAGTACATTTATGTTTCCTAACGGATCGCAGAATATGCAGCAATTTACTTCCCTATACAGGATTAAATGGTATTTATAACCGTGATGGAGTGTCTACTGCGCGGTACGACCTGGATCTTTAAATATAATTCAGGCTTATGTTCGTCTTTCAAGAGACAGACATCCATGCCCCTGGTGGGATTCTTTTTCCTGTCTCGTTTCTTTCCTTTGATCCATTTTGTACCTTTAGATCATTCCGTCCTTCTTCATTCACTTATGTTCCATGTTACTGTCCTTATACAACAAACACAGCACAGACATCCATGCCCCGGCGGGATTTTTTTTTTTTTTGCCTGTCCGGGGTTTTTCCCCTTTGATCCATTTTTGTACTGTTTAAATCATTTCGTCCTACATGTCACTTTACGTTCCATGCTACCGTCCTTTCAACAAACACAACACAAACATCCATGCCCCCGGTGGGATTCGAACCCACGATCCTAGTAAGCGAGCGGCCGAAGACCCACGCTTTAGACCGCGCGGCCACTGGGATCGGCAGTGAAAGAGATTATCCCTCAATAATACAGCATTAACATGTTAATAATTTGAATTAATCATGACATATTTACTATTTAGCATTTATACAGGGTATACACAAAAGAATGGTGCGGTTTTAATAGGAACACTATTAAAACCGCACCATTCTTTTGTTTATACCCTGTATTAACAATGTTTATAAGAACTAACAATGATAACAATTTTATGGTTTCTTAATGTATTGAATTGTTTTTTAACTGCGTAAGTTATATATGTCTATATCGTTTGAAGATCTGAGGGACTAAAAAAATACCGCAAGCTTGGTCATAATGGATGGCATATAGCAAGTCGCCGGATCGAGTTCTGAACTCAGGATGTTCCGATCGCACCGCCATTACGCCGCGACACTGGGTGACAGAAACTGGAATGAACAATGCAGTAAACAGGCATAGGGATCTGAAGTCACCAGATCTCGAACTCAAATCCTTTTGATTGAAGACGTGGTTATGTGGACTGTAGACGTCTGGGTCACTCTCGGTAAGACCACGACTGCTTTAGGTCCTTTAGTGTGTACAGTGCCAATGGCAGCCGACGGCAAGCACGGGTGCAGGAAAATTACACGGAGAATGGGAATTGGCGAAAGGAGAGAAAGCGCAAAAAAAAAAGTGCGGACGCAGGGGAGGGAACTGAAAGGCAAAATGAGAAACCGAGAGGGACGAGGTGGAGAAAGTGGAGACGATATCGAAATTAGAATGGAAGTCGCGGAAGCAATGCCGGCGCTACCACACGATGTCGCGGGGACGGAGGTGGCCGGGGGGAGGGGTTCTGTAGCAATGACAGGAGGTAGGAAGAGATTTTCTCCGAAAAAAAAAAAACTGAAGAAATCAATCCCCAGTTCAGTAAGTCTGCCAAAGCATTTCAGGGCTACAGGTAGATTGGAGAAGCCGATGCAATAAGCTTAAATCGGTCTGCCGTTGACGAATAAATGTCTGGAAGCCACGAAACATTCCAACTGTCTTTCCACCCACCCCCCTCCCCATCCCAGCACCTAATCAGTTCATTGACCGGTCCATATGCGGACAACCGAAGGCAACATTCAGACGTATCTGCCGGCACACACTTGTACGACTTCACGTAACTCTGTGGTCACATAAGCCGAACGTTCAACAGCGTCGTAACTACACAACAGACCGAAACTGCATAAGCTCCTGAACCAGTTTCGCCCACCTCACAACTCAGCTTCCTTAAGATTCAGCTCAACTTTATAGCTTCCACTTCCTTCTCCGACTTTCGGAGGACCGCGCACATTTCACAAGGTTTTCCCTATCACATATTCTGTACAAATTTCCTGTCTCCATCAGAACCTTAGTACTCGGAGTATTCAGAGGAAAAAAATATATATATATATATATCTCATTGCAAATTTATCCACCACAAATCTCACATGGACTGGCCTGGGATCGAAGCCGGGCCTCCGCGGTTAGAGGCAGGCGACTAAGCGTCTCAGCCATGGCACGGTCTGTTGACTAAAGAGAGGAGTAAGAGAGAGAGAAAAGGCGAAGAGAACAGTAAGGGAATGATGAACAATTCTATATGGGGGGAGGGGGGGACGTCATCACTTGTTACAAGGTTGCCAGGCTTCGCCCGCTCGTCCTTCTGTTAGAAGTAACATGAAAATGAATATGTATGAAGAAGACGTTATAATGGTGACAGCAGTAGCATGAAATAAGGGCCTCGAAATTTTAATTTCTCATTAATAGTAAAGCGCATAATCTGGAAATTTAATTTAATTACCTTTTACTTTAAAGCAAGGGAATTAATGTTCATAGGTTTAAATCGGGAGGGCCGCATGAGAAGCATACAGCAGCAACTTGATTCTTGGAACCATATTAGCATTTGCTTAGAGACAGAGTAAAACCAAGAAAACCTGTGTCCAGATGGCCGGTCGCAGGACTTTTCGGATGCAACTGACTTCTAGCCAGTTCACTAAAACTAACATGAAAAACATTTAAAGACTCGGTTCGTACCGCGCAGTAAACATATTCCGTCTGGTTTATAAAAACCGGGCACTTAATGCTCTATAGGGAAATAATCGCTGTTTGTTCTAAGATTCACATAAAACACATAAAAACATTGTGTGGGCAGAACGTAAAATTTTTGAACGTTAAACCTGGTGGTACATATAGTAACCACTGAGCCTTAAAGGGTTAAGAGCCCGAACCTTGCCCAGTTGATAACCTGATGTCACTTACGATAAATTGTACCGAGCATACTGGCTCAAGAGGTAATGCAACCGACTGGCCTGACCGATATTTATGTGGTCTTCCTCAGGCCCTCCAAGTAAATTCCAGGACAACAGCTTAAATTACGCCACACACACTTTCTTATTCATCATTCAATATCATTCAATCGGGAGTCGGGGTTTATCGTAATAACCACACTGCCGGACAGCCGAAATATAGTGGTGCGATTGCCGACAGAGCTACAGATTTTTCTCTTTTCTAAAGCGTGAAAACCGGCTTTGGGGCCCAAACAGTCTCCTAGTGCATGAGCATCGGGGGTTCTTTCTCCAGGACAAAGCGGTCGGGCGTGAGGCTGACCATTCACCTCCCATATATGCTGTCATGGTGTACCCAGCGACAATACTACCTTTACCTTTCCTCCAATCATTTAACGCTTAAATGATTAATTAACTAATTGAATGGTATCAAAAATCGACAGCAAACATAAAGCCCACCACCAGAGCAAGTTCAATCCAATCCATATCACCACGACCTGCCCTTATAATCGTTTTCACGTCTTACTCCGTTCTCACATAAACGGCTTGAAGATATCCATCAAATCCGTGTCCAGCCATCACATATTTAACTATCCTGACGACAGTAACTAATTTAACTCTTATATAGCAAACCCATGGTGGGCAACTTCACCACAAGCTTCAACACAGTGCTCACAATTTTATACCTACATAAGGACACCTTCATGTATTATCATAATATATAAAGCTGCCGGTGGCGTAGATAACCAAAGGTACCCTTTTAATAATTACAAATTAAAATTCAGAATATTGTACTGCCTTTCGTCAGAAGCATGGAATCCATTCCGAAATGAGTCACAATAAATTCTGGTATTTTGTAGGTTTGCAGGCTCCCCTGACCTACGGGCCCCCCGCGCCGCGGGGTCGGCGAGGGCCTTAACTACCCCACTGAACTCTGTTCGTTTGCACTTGACTACATTTCCAAGTTGTATTTATGATTCACGGAGTACGAATATCTGACACTCGATTAAGAAGTGCTAATTTACAGCATGGATCACGATGTAACTGTGAAGATTACAAGCGGCTTGGATAAGGAGCCATCTTAGGCCGGCTACACACGTAACTGCATACTTGAACGGTATGCATGTACACATTTATTGTACAAGTATACATGAGCGTGTGTATGATAATATTGCACAGGTATTTTGACTGTACAAGCGACATGAAAATGTTTGAATTTCTATACTGTATACTTGCACATGTCCTGCATGCGCAGGTGTAACTGAACGTGTGCAGTAGAAGCAGAGACTTGTGCAAGTCTGAATTGCATATATATCATATATTGCACGGCATGTTTCAGGAACTATGTAACTTTATGCTTGTGGTGAAATTATAGTTGATAATTTCAAATCTTCGTAGGTTCATCCCGTTGCAAGAAATCGCAAGGTTGCTGTTAATCGTTCATGTGGGGTTATAGCCTCTCTCATAATCGCGTCCTGCTTTCTAATTAAAGGAGTGACGAGTGATAAAAGTTTCAAGTACGTTTCTTCGTCCATTCGCAAGTAATTATGCCAATCACGAGGGTATATTGTCAATTCCTTTAAAAAATTAGTGTGTAACTTTTCCTTTTCATTAGCCAGTCTTTACACCACAAGCTACGTTTTTTTGTTGCTTTTTTTCTTTGAACTAAAAGAAAGCAGCAAAAGCGAGGGCGTCGTCGTCGTCCGTCGACGACATGGTTCAAGCGTAAACTGGCACTGTTCAAGTATACTTGTGCCGTGTGGAGGCTATACGGCCGTCAGGTATACTTGTACAATAAATGTGTACAAGCATACCGTTCAAGTATGCAGTTACGTGTGTAGCCGGCCTTAATAGCATCCTTTCTACAACTTTGTACAAACCGCACCGAGTTTCCACTCTGTCCCCTCTTTCAATTATTTATTCATAATATAGCCTATAATTTTTATTTCTCTAGTATGAAGATACTAAGAACCTGAAAAGGTTACAAAAGAACGCAACATTTCACATTTCATTGTAAAGAAAGTAGTTCAATGTTTGCAGTGCGTATTATTTGTTAGATCAAATCTGCAAGTCCTGGTTCTGTGGCTGCAAGAAACGAACTAGACAATAGTACAAGAACAAAATAAAATCAAAAGGGGGCATAGACACAGTGCGAGCACAACAGCAAGGGATGGCGGCAGTTAAAGGCTCGAGGATGCATTTGCATGGAGATGAACGTGTCCTTGCGTCTATCCCAGCAACCCCTTCTTCCACCGACGCAAGGGCCAAAGCCACAGATGAAGCATATTTTACTTAAGACTCGCTTGTCAGTAGTACGAAGATGCTGAAGGGAAATACACATTTCAGGGAGAGATGCGTGAAATCTAATTAACATGCTCTAATTGATTAGAACATCCCTTAAAATCTCAAGTTGGTCTTCAACTGTTTTTATTGTACATAAACTGGGAGACAGGAGTCAGTGATATCGATGGCTGCGGGATTACAGGATGGATTTCGACTTATGAGAGGGTAGGGATTTTTCTCTCTGCTCTGGACTAATACAGCCTCCTATCCGGTGGGCACCGCACTCTCCTCCCGCGGAAAAAAACTCCTGGAGATTTCACATAACGCCTATTCCTTGACCGTCTGGAGTACTGCTTAGGCAGTGGAACAAATTTGCTTATTTTTTTACCATTGACCAACAAATGCACACAGTTGTCATACATTTACAATAATATGTCTAAAAACACTAAACTCCTACATGTTTCGGACCTTGCTGGTCCATCTTCAGGGAGTACATCAATTGTTGTTGTATAAAACAATTACTTAACGATATTTTGATCTCTTGCATATGTAGAACTGACGGCAATTCTCCGTCTAGTATGTGTCGCGGACAGAACTGTTACACTGTAAATTAGAGCAACGTGTGGATATGACGGAGTTGTTCCGGGTAAGAACAAATCTGCCTCCACTTTCACCGTATGTATTACTTCACTTCCATTCTGCATGTACCTCTTCTCCAAAAATTCACAGTCAGTGGTTCACATATTATTTACACGTACTAAAAATACAGTACGTAACGTCTGAAAATTGACTGACGTTTCTGCTATCATCGTCTTAAAATGACAACTATTACATCTGTTATTCCACAAAATCCACGGCTGCGGTGAAGAGTGACATAAGTCGAAAACAGCAAAAACAATATATAACAGCAGTGGTAAAAGAAACATGTTTCATGTCGACAAACACAGAGAATATGTCATCATTAACACTATGGTAAAAGGCCGTGCCATGGCTCAGGAGGTTAGTCGCCGGCCTCTCACCACGGAGGCCCGGGGTTCGGTCCCAGGTTAACCATGTGAGATTTGTGGTGGACAAAGTGGCACTGGGACAGGTTTTTCTCCGAGTTGTCGGTTTTCCCCTGTCGATTTCATTCCACTGGTGCTCCATTAATTGTAAAAATTGGTAAAAAACTGCTCATCCTCATCATCTTCATTGGGGTTGCACAAAAAGCCTTAAGGCTGTGGTGCGAGGGCCCTTCATAAAAAAAATAAATAAAAAAAAGTAACGTTGGCGATGACTGCTCAATATTCGCAGTCTTTTCAAGATTGCGCCCCTTACTTGCTGTTCATACGTCGCCCTGATAAAATAAACCTATGTTAAATGAAACCTGAATTAAACGCATACATTTGTCTATCGAGAAATATATCCGGTCCCGAGAATACAGAACGAAACATACTCTGACACATGACGACGAACTGTCTAGCACAGAAACATAAATCGGGGAGAAATTCTCTTGAGGACAAAGAATAGCGTTCTCTCGGTTTTGTATTCAGCTTCTAGGAATTCATCTGAGAACGAATATTCTTGTTACGAGTAAGACATACAGTACAAAGGTAAAGCAATCCCTGTGCAGGTTTGGACAGGCCCTGAGGGTTCCAGGAGGTTGACGCTCCCAGATTTCAAGACAATCGGCACATGAAGATGGTAAGGTTGTCAGCCCTACGCACCGGCCGCCTTTACCCCCCCCCCCCCCCCCCCCCAAAGGAAATATTCCTGGTACTCATTTCTGTTACAGGATGAGTCGACACCAGGGCCATAGTGCGGCCGGAAGGATTATGTCACTGAAAAATTTCAATGACATAATCGGGAATCGAACCCGCGACCCTCGGGCTTGTAGCGCTGTCTCAAGAAACTAAGACACAGTACCGAAACCTAAAGGAAATAAGCGCGGAATACTCTACTAATCGAGTAATGGCAAAAGTAAAAACAAGAAGACAGAAGGCTTAAAAGAAGACAATAATGGATACGAAAAGGCAAGAATGAACCACTGGAAACATGCAGTAGCGGTGAAAGATACATTCCGACTAGAGATATGGTTCACAAAGACATACATAATTATGTACCGAGCAATACTTTTTATCTGTAGTACCTGCATTGATAGGAAAACATTAAGTTGTCTTGGGATTCCGTTATGAGCAAGGGTTTGCTATATAAATAACGAAATAATCTTCCAGTATTCCATATTACCCGTATTAATTCTTAATCGATAATATGCTTAAATGAAGCTACTTCCTTAGAGCCTGCGTATTCCAGTTTCCATCCATCCAAGTAACAGCGCAGACGTAATGACTGACTCTCAACGTATTTTGAAAGTTCGAAGGGAAGTGGGATTGTATAGCGTTGCGTTAGCGCGGCATACTGTGTACTGTATTTACACCTTACCGTATTACTTATGCACCACTCATCTCTGAAACATGGAGGGACGAAGATGGGGGACTAAGTAATTACAAAACGTAACGACACGAGAAGGATCACGGTTTCCCGGAACGTAGAAATGTTACGCTGTTGCCAACAATATCACCAACGTCTTTCTGCATAGCAAGTAGCATTCAATTGTGGGAAAAAACGAGAACACATGTGAGAAATATATAATTACGGACAGTGTCTATAAAAATGATTACCAAAGAGTATTCCGCGGCTTTTGTACAAGATTCACAACAATCCCGCGAATTCAATTACAATTACATTACAATTAATTACCTGTTTCATATTATTGAGGTTTTAATTATATTGTTATTTTTATAGGGCCTCGATCCATATCCATATACGATCGAAGATGGTGGTACATACAGACGCGTAGATGTTTGGTTGCAAAGTGTAAAGAGTATCATAACGCATAAGAAGAAATAATTCTTAATAAGAACTGCATACTCTTAATTTACATTCTTAACCTGATGTTAGCTTCTGTACACATATAATACTGATTAATGCTTTAACTCCGTGATATTTTAATTCACTACGCATAGTTGACTACGAAATGTTCCTATATCAAAATGAGAATTCCTTTGCGTTAATAATTTCCTTGATGATGGATAAAGATAGCCGAAACATGTAGGTAGATACACTACACAATAAACAGAAATTGTATCGTACCCGTATTAAAGTGAAATTAGTTGAAATAAAATGTAACTTATCTGTTTCACTTATTTGTCTGAAATATGTTTTTACCTTCGACCAGTTCTTCATAATCCGTCTCATAAAGCAAATTTAAATTCCTGGTGACAACTGATTATTGCATTACGTAAGGACCTATATTGCCGATCCCAGTGGCCGCGCGGTCTAAGGCGTGGGTCTGCGGCCGCTCGCTTACTGGGATTGTGAGTTCCAATCCCACCGGGGGCATGGATGTCTGTCTCTTGTGAGTGTTGTGTGTTGTCAGGTAGAGTTCTCTGCGACGGCTGGTCCCTCGTCCAGAGGAGTCCTACCGAGTGTTGTGTCTAAAAAGAGTGATCGTGAAGCCTCGTAAAATGAGGCGGCCTAGGCCCCCCAAGGGGCTGTCGAGCCATTGGGGGGGGGGGGGGGGGAAGGACCTATATTACGTAATACAGCGACGAACGGTAGGATAGACGCGGATGATGAATTTCAAACGAACGACGTGGTAAGACAGAAAAGCGATTCCAGTGTATTTTAAGCAATATGTACTTGCACGCCAACGCGCTGGGGAACCTCTCCCTCCCAGAAGTACATCACACAGGACAGTTGGTGTATGGTTTCCGGTTCGAGAGCAGGACCTTCAGATTACGCAGATGTTAAAACACTGACCCAAAACGTTCGTTTTAACTCAGCTCACCCACCAACTACTCTGGCAGTTTTAAAGAGCAGCTGAACCACGCTAACCATCCTCTATATACGCACTCCTGACTTATGCAATTTCAAGTTACGCAATTTTTAAAAAGTGAAAAAAAATTGAAGTAGTAACATTTTCGAAAAGCAAGCCGAATTTTTCCTTGCGTCAATGAAAACGAATGTAAACAAGGTGGTGAAATAACACGGCAGCGGGGCGGGCATGCTGCGGCCGATCGGCTCCAGTGTATGGAGTCTGGATTTGAACTGGACTACCTTGTGTACATGTGTTATGCATAAGGTGTATCAAAATTCACGATGTTATTATGTGAGAAATTTTGAGTAAGGAATCCTATACCAACAAATGCCCGATTATCAACCGTTCGTCGCTAGAGCATTTAAATGTACGTAATGACAGTAACAGAAAATGTCAGTACACGTGTTTTATCATACTGCATTTTAACCTCGGCGCTAGTTGTGTGTGAGTGGATAACATAACGTCTTGACCGCATTACCCCAGGGAAAGAACCTCCATACCCATTGAAGAGACGGTTGTGGGTCCCAGGACCGGTCTGGATGTGGTGTATAAGAGAAGGATCACTTGCCCTAACGGGATTCGAACCCCAGACCGTCCAACCCGTAGTATAGTCGCTATACCGACATGTAAGTAACTGTGCAAGTCCGGAGCATACGAGCTAGCAAATAAGACAAACTCTGAACTGCACTGTTACTGAAGGCCAGTAGCTCCTGCTCGTTCCGGTCGAGATGCAACGGCGAGCATGTAGTAGCAGCGTGGCGTGACACACCGTGGGGAGATTTCCGGTTCAAACCCCGACACGGCTATTCGCAGCTTGCCCTGACCCCACACACAGCACGCCTGCTCCGTAGTACCGACTGACTGCTGACAGGCAGAGGGGGGGACGAGGGCACAGGGTGTCACCTTTCCTGTTTACTGTACTTTTCATTCAAGTGATTTCATTGTTACGAATATAATGCAAATGAAATAGGATGACCGTATAAAGCGAAGACAACAGAAATATGTAGACCGGGGTCAAAGGTCCGCTTCCAGTCTCTTATGAGAAAAACATTTCCCCACGTCACGGTCGACCGGGTGGTTTTGTGGATACAGTAAAGTTTCTCTGACATGGGCAAGAAAGAGCGGCTAGAAACAGCTCTGCATCCTATGCCTGCTTGTGGATAGAGTACTTGTTACAGTTGTTAGAAACAGCTACGTATCTATACCTGCTGGATAGAGTACTGTTCAGTGTTAGAACACTACGTATCTATACTGCTGTGGTAGTACTTGTTACAGTTTTAGAAACAGCTACGTATCTATGCCTGCTTTGTGGCTAGATTACGTTTTTCTCACATCGGCTAGAAACGGTTTTACAGCCTACGCGCTGCTCTGTGGCCCACTAAACAAACTGAAATTATTAACTTGTGTATACATACATAAATATTTATACAGGCCTAAACCATGTTTATATTTATTCAAGATATTAAAACTATAGCAAAACTGTGTCTTTTGTGAGTATTCTAAGGTTTTTTTTTTTATGGAGATGATTATTCACTGCTGTCTTGTGGGTTGTGATGCCATGCAGTCCGGTATAAAATTACCATCGTTTGAGAGGAACCAACTGCCTGCAAATTAATAAGACTAGGTGGGCTGGATTCATCTGACTCAGAATAGGCACTAGCGGCAGGCTCTTCTAAACAGGATAATAAACCTTCGGATAAGAGGGACAATCTTCCTCTCTCACTCTGTCTCGTACACATTCACTACGTCAGTATCATTCAACGGGCCCCTCTCAAACACATTAAGTCATTTCACTGACCCACTGCTACTTAATCTCTAACGCACTGTCTCACCGTCACTCACTCATTCACGCTCATACTCTCTAATTCAAACATCAACTCTCACTAATTCATCCACACTCACGTGCTTATTCGTTAAGTCACCCATTCTCACTCACACTTCCACACTCACACTCATTAATTCTAGCATTAAGTGTATTCGCACTCACACGACGATGCTGGACAGTCTCTTATAACCAGAAGACCAGCCTTGAGATTAACAGACTGAAGGAACGAAAAATTCTTTGCACAGTGAAGGATGTTTTGGGCTTGGATGCGATGTCACCATCGTCAGCATTAACAACACAGATGCAATGACCATGAACTGGTGTTCCAAATAAGAATCCAGGTCATGCAACCTTCGACTCATCCGACTTATAGGCGACATTTACTATGTGTATTTCTCACATCCTGTGTATTCACTGATGAGGAAAGTTTAGCTGCACTTGGGCGTGTTACTTGTCAGTTACACGATTTCTCTTCTTGAGTACATTACAACACGTAGCCCGCACAGGGCCTGGCCGAAGTCTTCAGTTCTTATTATTTCGGTACTAAGTGGACAAACTTGCGGGAACTGTTCTCGCTTTGCCTAAGTCAGCAGAGTTGACAACTTGGAGTTTTCCAAAGCACACAATTATCTGAAGACAGATCTATAACCGTCCCCCCCCCCCCCTGCAACAAAATGTTTCATATTTCTTTCTACAATGCTCGAGTCCTCGTTATGGTTACCTGACTAAAACGCACACATTATTCTCATTTATTGTAGTTAAATAAAGAAAAGCTGCACCTGTGCTTAAGCGCCACACCACTGAAGCTCGCATGTGAGTGGAAAGAAAGCTCCATGCATTCTTAACCACGACACTAGATCGAGGTGCCAGCTTCCTGCTCCGGCCGTTACAACTGTGCATCCTTTGGGAACAAGACAGACAGCCCCACAGGTGACTCTTCCTTGAAGACCTAAGTATGTTCACATCGTTGCCAGCGACAAATGTAGCTCAGCAACACAGTGGGAGCGCACTGTGCGTTTCCATAACAACATTTTCAGTACTATTTTATGTTGTTGACAGTGCAATATATAGCTGAACAATACAGAGAATGCAATGTTGCGGTTCCATAGCAAAAATGGTTACGAGAACGCGCCACAATGTTACGTTATACGTACATTGCCCATCTTTTCTTTTTTTTTTTTTATAGCCATGTTTATATCACATTACATCACCTTTTTTCCTACAGCCTAAATGTTAAGACACTACAAAAAAATTAACGCACCCTTTAATACCTGCAATGGTACACTTCTACCGATACATTACTTGTCACATATTCGGCTTATGGAACCAAGGGAATTCGCCCAATATAGTGTATTACATATCCAAAGGAATCCGAAACGCTCGAAGAAGTCTCCCTCTGCGACGCAAACGGCCACTCTTGACCTACCTTAAGGATTGATGTGATGATGATGCGACGACGATGATGATGATGCGTTCTTTGACTGCTTGAAACTCTTACAACTAATACCCTTTGTGCACCGAGCTGACAGCGCTCTTACTGGGGCGTATGGAATTGCGCATCAAAATGCCCGTAAATCTCCCATTCAAATTAAAAACACAACTGCCCACACGCTGAGGTTACTGTCACCCATTTGGGAACACCACAGTTTTCATAAACTTAAAACCACAAACGATTAAGGTTAAGAGTAGACAGTGTTTCCTTCAGGTGTCTCAGGTTAGGGCCTGTATTTTTTCGTCGCCTAATCAAATCTCCATAAGCTATACTTGTTCAAATTTTGAGATAAGGCATATGACAACTGTTTTAAAACTTCTATACAATTCTGCTAATAAAAAAAAAACAGAAAAGCGATGATAGTTCCCACTGTCTATTTTCACTGTGTCAGATCCAGTTCCATTTAACAAGATATATGACCTTTTATTTATTGGCCAAGAAAAATCACGAATTTGTAATTAATTTAGACCATTAATTACCCGGAGGAATGTTAATTAATTATGTACTTTCATCTAGAAATATCATGTCGGTAGTGAACCAAGTTTTCATTGATATTTTTTTACCTGTATAATTGCACGGATCGAGCGCATGACCTCAGCTTCTCCGGAAATGTCGTCACAACTCCGTTCTTCGGCGCCTGCTCTAGTGTAAATACAATGGGAGAAAGCGTGGGCCAGATACTGACATAACACCCACCAAGAAATTATTGGTTCGGTGTGTATTCAGCTACACGGACCTTCAGCTTCGTGGCAAATGTCACAGAATGAGCAGTCCCGACAACTATGCTCGTTTACAAACACTATTGACCTCAGTCACGCGCCAAACAATATTTATTGTTCAGTAATATGACCTCTGACTTCCTTTTATCTTCAAATCGCAGGTGAAAGAACATCTGGTTTGAGGTTTATCGTGCACATTATTTCAGGTGTGCGAAACTAAAATATGATTCTTGTTGTGGGTCGGAAATAAGGTTTGTCGGTTAGATCTTATTATTTTTTACGTGGCGACAATAAACACTAACACAGTTATAAACAGAATTGTTTATCAAATTGTTGAAGTGATATTTAGTAACTCAGTAATGGCGTGTACACAGAATTTCTTCACAAGACTTCAGGTGTCTGAACCTCGTATGCCTACAAAGAAAATCGTCTTATGGGAGAATATATTTGGGGGGGATAATGTTCGTGTAGGGCAGAGGAGCACAAATTTCAAAGGGGAGGGGGGGAAACCCAACAACTCAAAATTCGAGGCAAGTTCCATACTGAAGACCCACAAATATTATAGGCGTCACCGTACAAAATTTAGTCGCCCGGGCTACCTGGCGCCCGGCATTTGTGCGCCTCTGGTGTAGAGATGTTCACAACATTAGATAAACACAGATGATGCGCACATTTCACTGTAGCATTGCAAATACACTATTGCAGTTTACAGTAAAACTTATTTTATAGTGCCGCAATGAAGAATCTACATTATATATACGCAGTTTTTCTTCGCGGTTTTGAAATTCATTTACTGCAGGCAGAAATACAGCCTATTACATTTTGCATATTCAAATCCACTGTCCGTTGCAAAGTTAATCGCAATTCCGATATCTCAATGCACAGTATTAAACTACTTTCTCTTTAAGTTACAGTCCGATGTATATTCATAATACCGAAAAATGTAAAAAGTTGTTGCCTTGACATTGTGTTTTACAGGCCCGGTCGAGGACTACGGTGAAGGAAGCACTGAACCTTACCTTTAGGTTCCATAAAGCACGCGCGAAATTTCTTGACCAACTGAACAACTATCAGCTTCATGAAGTCCGACATGCTGGCGAGTCCTCTGACTTTCACGGCAGAGTGGCTGACGACGACGTTCCTCCGGGACATACCGCCGCCTCACCGGGTAAATGGTACTCGACGTTTCGAAGAAACACAGTACCTTCAACTCTAGACCCCTGAAGATGAAGGCACTATGTTCCTTCGAAACGTCGGGAACCGAATACTCTGTGACACGGCGTCATATTCCAGACGATGGGAATCCTCGATTACGCTTTTCACATTCAGAGAATAAGAACAGAGATAAATTAGTAACATTCACTACTCTCGTGGGATGATGACTGTGATTGCTATAACTAACTAACTAACTAACTAACTCCAAGGAGCAGAAATTTCCCGCATTTTGTTGGACAAGAAGGTTCATCACCGCGTTCACAATAGGTCGCCAACTGTTCCTGCTCTGGGCCAGATAAATCCGGTCCACGCTCCCACATCCTATTTCTTGAAGATGCATTTGAATATTATCCTCAAATCTACGCCTAGGTCTTCCAAGTGGTCTGTTTCCTTCAGGTTCCCCCCCCCCCCCCCACTGAAAACCTGCATGTAACTCTCCTCTTCCACGCGTGCCACATGCCCCACCCATCTTATTCTTCTTGATTTGATCACTCGAATAATATTTGGTGAGGAGTACAGATCATGAAGCTCTTCATTATGCTGTCTTCTCCAGTCCCCTGTTACCTCGTACCTCTTACGTCCAAATATCTTCCTCAGCACCCTCCTCTCAAACCTCTCAAACACCTTCAGTCTATGTTCTCCCCTCAACGTCAGAGACCAAGTTTCACACCCATAAAAAACAACAGGCAAAATTATAGTACTATATGTTTGAATATTTACATTTTTGGATAGCAGACTGAAAACGATAAGGCTCTGCACCGAACGACAGCAGGTACTCCCTGAGTTCAATCTGCTGTTAATTTCTTTATTCCCTGCTAATAATCTAACGAAAGGTCACAAAGTATTTCAGTCGTATCCCCTCTTTCTCTCCACTTCCACATAAATAGAAATACTAACTACGCATGTGCACTCTGCACTGTCTCTTGAAGGAAGATTAAAAATAACAAGACGAGGACGGCTATATTCATCGCAATACCTATAGCAGACAAGATGCCCAATAGAGCCGTACAGAGTCGATAACTTTGTGAACTGCACTGTGTCATTCAAATGGCAGGTACTGATGTGTGTCACAACACATGAATGTAATTCACTTTCATGAAAATTAAAAACAAGTATCTTAAAAGTTATTTTGAAGTGGAAACAGTAGCTTTCAAAATTCATGAAAACGCATCGCCCGTCTGGTTTAAAATTAAAATGTGACAACGCATGTGTAAGCAGCTACCTACTAAAATTTTAACAGAAACGAACGTTCTTCATCTTTATATATACATAATATACATATATTATATTTTAATATATAATCTGGATTTTTACCTAGTTTCGGCTCAAACAACTGCAATTTTTGTAAAGTTGAGATCTCAGTTATCTGAAGGAGTATCATTCAAATGGGGTTGTATTTAAATTGTCTTTCTTTGTGTATTTTTTAAATTTCCTGTTGATGGTTTTCCAGAGACGCCGAAACATGTAGCAAGAATAAAATAATATGAACACAGTTGAGCTGCTTGACGGTCTGTACCTCCACACTCTTTAACGTTCTTGAATTTCTTTGGTTCACTGGCACTTCACCATCTACTGATAGAACACGTCCAATGCCGGCACTGCTGTTGAGTTTTGAACGTTTCCAGTACTGCTTTATAAGCCTTCTGTTAGTTTTTGGGCAGTTAGGAACCTAGCGGAGCTGGCGGACTGGCCTACTCTGTACGTGAGGTGGCAAGGACAGAATATTTGTTTTGTCTCGTCTGCCAATCCGCTATTGCTATTGCTGTACCAGAGACTCGCTCCTAGCCTTCCGCTTGAAGATTCCACAGGCCAGAAACTAACAAGTGGCCTGTACCTCCATTACAGTGCGTTTTGTCCCTACAGTAAGATGAGCGGACAGTTTATCCAGTGTACAATTATACGTCAGAACTATTTACGCCTTCACTACTCATCAAGATCTTAATGTGGATGTCGCAAAACAGTGGAGACGTTGTGCTGTGGAAGGAAGCAACAAACTGTAACGTTGATTTAAAGGTAGAAACGTAATAAATCATCTGATTTACACAACAAGAGAAAGCTAACGATCGCGCATGTTGCCAGGGACACGAAGCAAGGACGCAAAACAAACAGTGACTACAGACTGCCACCTGTTTCAAATGGTGCCGATAAAAATAGCACGTAGACATTCCGCTGCTTTTCCACTCACGCATATGGTAGCCAAGTCATGCTTTCCTCAAATTCTTTTAAATGAATGGAACTTCTTATTAATTATCAGACGACGTCTGTTCCGTTCATTGTATTATACTTGACATTCAATTGCCCAAGCCTACATGTCACTCATGGGGTGGTCGTGAATACATTCTTCGGCTACTTAATACAATTAATGCCAAGAATAAAGTCTGCTACAGAAAAGACACGTAACGAACATGACACAAGTCATATTCCACACATATATTCACACAATATGGCGACGATATTGTGTACTCTGGTGGGTGGGTACCAAACTTTCGGAAGCAGATACTGCCCCCCATGTTACGGGTCGAAAACGTCGGACTATGTTCCCCTTAGACGCTGGGGCTCACCTACCAGAATACACGGCGTCATAACACAGATGACAACAATATGAAAATTTACTGCTGTGACAACCGAAAACTTTGTACATACAGAGTGGCATAAAAGTCAATTGACATTGGAGGCAGGCAACATGCTAAAGATCCAGTTTCAAATGACTTTTTCGTTACTCCGTATAAAAAACATGTTCATGGTCGGTCGAAAATGTCACACAAGCTTCGGATCGTTGGAAGTTTTGATATTTTAGACGGATATCGATGTCACCAATAACACCTCGTCACCGAGCCGTGTCATGATATGTAAGATCTCTTGATAAATTATAAAACTGGTTGAATTCGATTTCATTGCGTAAGAATTTCGTACTTTGAGGAAATGTACAACTGCTAAAGCAGTGTAAGTTAATATAGTTGTAATTTTTACAAAAAAAATTCATAACACGAATGGGAGCAATGAGTCTTTGCTCACATGTTACACTCCGTGACTGATATACGGTGTTCGAAGAAACAAGGTTGGCCTATAGGGGTTCTAACGGTCAAGTTATCAGAAAACGATTGACATCCAAGGTACCTGCGGGACATAAAATATACACAGCCTATCTGTACCATTTTAAGAAAACTGTGCTTTACAATTGATGGAATTGAAGCAAAATAATAATACACTACTACTTAACTAAATTTTGTCAATAACAGACTCGTAAGTATCTATACCTTACGAATGTTTGGCGTTGATTGCTCTCGTATGACGTATGAAACGCAGAAACAAAGATATTGCTTCGTCCTGGTAACGAATTAACGTGAACACCTTACACGGATACAAATTCGTAAAGAGCCTATATATAAAGGTAAAGTTCTCCTAGAACAGGCCAAGAAGGCCCAGAGGGGGAGTAGAGGTATAGCTCTACTCTTTCTTTAACCCTGGCACTAGATGAGGGTGGGTGGTCAACTCCACGCCCCGGCCGCTTTACCCCCGGGAAAGAGGCCCGGTACCCATTGTATAGGAGGCTGGGTGGGCCCCAGGGCCGGTCTGGACGGGTACGGAAAATCTCGCCTCCACCGGGATTCGATCCCCGGACCGTCCAGCCCGTAGCGAGTCGCTATACCGACTACGCTATACAAGGTGTATTTGCAATATATCCCTCTGTTTACCGCAGGAGATAAAATCTGCCCCTGTAGTCCCAACCTCTATTTACACTTCAAGGAAGCATAACTGACCAACCACACCTTTGACAAATATTAAACCCCAAATTCCAGTGTATGCATCCACATGTTTAACATTAAAAAGGACAGATACGCATTTCGCCCACAAATGTTACGTATTCCACGTCTTTCTTACAATAAACAACTATTGTTTCTCTACACAACATCAACCCATTTGTTTTCTAATCAAATCACACTATGCTCTCTGTGAGGTACGAAATGAATCTTTGCAGGATATAAAATGAAGTTTGATTTCAGTCTTCTGTTGTTACATGTCACATGCATTCATTAAGTACTGGAAACGGGACTTTTGAAATATAATGAGTAAGATGAAAGCTGAAGACATGCCTTCTGAGATATGGAGCTGCATTGACTGATGAAGTTACAGACATTGTAAAGGATATCGCTGCAAACTCTTCCGAAGCTTCGGTAACTACCTATCAGTCGACACGGTGTCATATCCCAGAAGATATAGTTTCATAAATACCGCTGTGAGAACCCCATCTCACAAGATGAAAGATTTAACACTTTTAAGCCCAGTGGTTACTGTACGTACCGCCCCCAGGTTTAGCACTACAAACTCTATTTCGCCCCACAGTGCACTCGTCCCAGGTTTAGCACTACAAACTCTATTTCGCCCCACAGTGCACTCGTCCCAGGTTTAGCACTAAAAACTCTATTTCGCCCCACAGTGCACTCGTCCCAGGTTTAGCACTACAAACTCTATTTCGCCCCACAGTGCACTCGTCCCAGGTTTAGCACTAAAAACTCTATTTCGCCCCACAGTGCACTCGTATTGGTGTGTTCTGTGATTCTCAGAGCAAGGGGCCATCACCTCCCTATACAGTACTCAATGACTGGTCTTTCTGATGAAAGTACACCGTGTTCTCTATGAGGTACAAACCGAATTTTTGTACAACAAAGTGATCCTTTTTATCCCACCCCCAAATAAAAGTGTCTCCTACTTCTCACTAATCTTACCCTTCCTTCTACATTAATATATGTAACGTCTCTCTCTCTTTAGTCTTCAAAGGGCTAACGGTAAATCATGCGACGAAACCAAACAAGTGACAGTGGATATTTTTTACATGTTATACTATATACATGTACTTTCGGTTGTTACTTAAAACTTCACAATGTCACTACTCCAACCTTCCCTCTATCGCTACAATGAATTAAAGCCACTCGGGACTGTGGAGTTCATAAAATGTATGCAAACTGAAGGCTTTCAAACATAAAAATCCTATCAGACCTACCGTATTAGAATATACGAATAAATTTTGTAAACACTCTTCGAACAACATTGCAAGTTACAAATGTTACAACAATGTAGCTTTGGATGTGATAAACATATTATGTCATTACGTTTACATAATATGTTGTTTTGAAATGCCATGTTTTGCTCAAGTAAAACAATCGGCTATGACGTAATTCCTTGACGTAACATTTAGTTACTGAACGACTGAACGATCTGCGGCAGTATCCGGAGTGACTAAGAGAACACATCAACACATACATCCTGCGAAAAGGTGCACTCATCTGAAAAGAATAGAGATTTTCTTTATAAAGGTAAAGTTCGCCCTAGAACAGGCCATGACGGCCCAGAGAGGGAGTAGAGGTATAGATCTACTCTTTCTTTAACCTCGGCGCTAGATGGGTGTGGGTGGTCAACGCCACGCCCCGGTCGCTTTGCCCCCGGGAATGACCCGGTACCCATTGTACAGGAGGCTGGGTAGGCCCCAGTACCGGTCTGGACGGGTGCTGAAAATCTCGCCCCCACAGGGATTCGATCCCCGGACCGTCCAGCTCGTAGTAAGTCGCTATACCGACTACGCTATCCCGGCCCATGAGATTTTCTTTATAGCTGCAGAAAATAGAAGTGATAAAACGGAGAAGGTCACCTAACTCGCCACTGACCAATTCGGATATGGGCAGTAATAACTGGTAAGCCTGATATCGGATCATGAAACTTCTCCGTCTATAAAACATGCTATGTGAAGGCACTCCAGCAGTCCGATATAATTAATGGAAGGTCCGTTCAAAACGGAACACAGACACCGAACACCTAACGGTTTTACAAGTCCACATTAATACACACAATATAACTTACCGCATGTTAGAATAGGTGTTGAAAAGAACGTCCTTCAACTCTCAGACATGCTTGATTTCGAAAGAACTGAAACATAGGAAAACCGTACTCTAAATTCCCTGCGACAGTTTCCATACGATTTCTTCCTCATATAGATTTACACAATTTAAATCCTCTGTATTAAACAGTACTGCATACTCGTGAACAAAACAAATGTACATTACACTGTTTCACGCGTCTGTCGCACAGCAGATTAAACTGGACTGTGTGCTAATGATGAAATGTACCGTACACGCGACGGTAGTACTGGCCGTATGTAAGTCATGCAACGACCGTTTCATCAGGCGTGCAGTGTCGGAAATTTCTAGACAAGAACTTCAAATAGTATTTAACAATCAGTTCACCAGGTGTCAAGCATGTCTGAGACTTGAAGGAGGTCACTTCAAACACCGACTCTAACACGCGGTAAGTTATATATATATATATATATATATATATATATATATATATATATATATGGGAGGAAATGTCGCCGTTACGCTTGCCGTGCGTCTGGGTTCCGTTTTCTATTGACCTCTCTGTATTTCCAAAAATTTCTTCTTCATATTTATATCGGGAATCCCCTTACGTCATCATGGGAAAGAAGACGTGAATGAATCTACCTATTTTTGTACCAACATCACACAAAATCTGTACGGTATCACCACAGTCAAAAGTTTTCGCGTCCGTAAAGAACTATGTACTATAATGTGAAATACTTTCACAATTTTCTGACGTATCTACACAAGTGACAGGAAAAGCTCCTACGTCATTCGTGGAAAAGGAAACGTTACTAGACTTACGACTTCTTCACAAGGATCAAAAGAAACCAGTCGCAGTTGTTGGTTTCTGTCTGAAGATAAATGCCAAGTTAACTTCTAATAATAAGTTCACGTAAAACGTACTAATTCCAATTTTCCGTTTAATTCCATCCGAGTATAGCAGTCAATCCAGTAGATATGCCTACACTTACGACCCATTTGGACCAAACCACGTTCTATAAGTTCTTGTAACGTATACATATCTATACGATAGCATCAAACATAATAAGGTCCCTTCTTATTTTTCCAACATTTGAACATAATTGTCACACAGTATCCCAAATCAAAATTAATTCTCCCTGAACACATCACTCGTAATTAAAACTTCGCAACGGTCCAATCATGAGTTATAGCAAAAATTATAAATAGAAATAAATATAAATATTTATATTTCCTTAAGATCTTCCATCTCAACTCCTCTTACGCCAGCCATTCTTTAAAGGTCGAACTTTAGAATCACGATAACAACACTTGTAATGGCCAGGGGCACAATCTTACATTGTAATTCACGAATATCAATCCATGTGTTCAAAACATCATTAGAGGACCGTGCGAGTAGATTTCAGGATACCATAATTGGTGTATCTATAGAAGAGATTAAATGCTAGGGAAAACAAAAAACATAGTAAATTTCAAAATTGTAGTTAACAATGCAAAATAAATGGATATGAAGGATCACTTGCAACTGGTCACCATTTTCGTTTAAATAGTGATAATACTGTGACGCGATTAACATGGCAGCTCCAATTATGGAATGCATAAAAAATAACAGTGATCTGTGATCCTATTTTTGTGGTCAGTGTGTGAAAAGTAGTAAAATTTAAGACTATGATAAGTATGGTGATAGCCGAACTAAATGTGCCAGGGGACAGCATGCTGGGTGGAAGATTGTTAAAGGTGATCCGGACGGTCATGGAACGTAATCTGCATACAGGTAAGTGGCAAGATCGATCAGCGCATCCAAGACAACAGAAGATTGTTAAAGGTGATCCGGACGGTCATGGAACGTAATCTGCATACAGGTAAGTGGCAAGATCGATCAGCGCATCCAAGACAACAGAAGATTGTTAAAGGTGATCCGGACGGTCATGAACGTAATCTGCATACAGGTAAGTGGCAAGATCGATCAGCGCATCCAAGACAACAGAAGATTGTTAAAGGTGATCCGGACGGTCATGGAACGTAATCTGCACACAGGTTAAGTGGCAAGATCGATCAGCGCATCCAAGACAACAGAAGATTGTTAAAGGTGATCCGGACGGTCATGGAACGTAATCTGCACACAGGTTAAGTGGCAAGATCGATCAGCGCATCCAAGACAACAGAAGATCAGCTCTGATGAAAGTGTCATGGGAGGCATCGGCGCAAGAACGGCGTGAAGGAAACTAAAATTTATTTTACTCGTATTATGACGTAATTTTAGACCTGAGGCCCAAATTCCCCGGCATGCTATGAGATTACTTACAAGAACAAGACAGGTCTGACCAGTGCCGGATTAATTGTCAAAACATCAACAACTTAGTCGTATTTTTTTTATTTACTTTGTTAAATCAAGACGTTAATGTCGCTGATCAGTACGGTCCACGTGTCACTTCTGTCATTCCAATGGCATTACTAAGCAGGAAATACTGTAGGCCGAAGTCTTTCTAACTGAATATCAAACATAAATCTTTCCAAGGGTTTAGGACGTGTGAAGCTTATCATCCGAAGTTTAATTATATCTCAAGGATAGTTTCTTCTAGGAATTCCAAAATTAAATTTCAGGAGATGACAGTAATGAGGAAAAGTTCCCCGAAATACTGATTAAAATCCAAAAATCATTCCCGGAAGTAAGATGCACCAGATCAAGTTTTTGCGCGCGTGTCTGTGTGCGCGCACATACACACACACACACACACACACACACACACTGCCTCTTACTCTCTCTCTCTCTCTCTCTCTCTCTCTCTTCACTAACGAGGATCATACCAATGTGACGTCATGAAGCAGTCACTTGTTCCCTTTTCAAATGTAACTTAAACACGCTGCGGACGGAGGAGACGGCCTCAAGATATAGAGAACCGCTGCCCACATACTGCATACGTAGTCGCGGACAGCCGAAAAGGGGCGATCCTCCAAACTGGGGGCTAGGCGAGCGGCTAACAACACCTCGCCGGAAAAACTTAACACACTACGAAACGTATTAAGAGCCTCGGACCTGCAAAACTTCTTTGGAGCGAGAGAAGCAACTGTATATTGCGTGTGGGGAAGAGGAGAGGTGCATGCAGGGGTTTGGTGGGGACACATGAGGGAAAGAGACCACTCTTATGACCTAGGTGTAGATGGAAGGATAATACTACAATGGATTTTGAAGAAATGGGATGAGGGGCGTGGACTGCACTGATCTGGCTCAGGACAGGGACGGGCGGCGGGCTCTTGTGAACACGGTAATGAAACTTCGGGTCACATAAAATGCGAAGAAACTGTTAGATTCTCAGGAAGGACTTTGCTCTGTGGAGTAGTTATTTAATTATGCTATGAATGGCTAAGATCATACAGCGTCGGTGGCAGATGGAGGAGCACTGGTCCCAGCGCCAGTCTTTCCACCACAAATAACACACGGACTAACGTGAGATCGAACTCAGGCCTCCACGGTCAAAAAGACGGCAAAAAAAAACCGCCTGACCTAAGACACAGACCTCGATTCATTTCCCCAAATCACAAAACGGCAACACCCGTAAATCGCATTCCAATCCCAGCTAACGTACGCAGTTTGTGTGATTTTCGTCAATTCCTCAAGATAAAGGTCGGCACTTACGTTCCCATACACCACTTTACCGTTCATAATAATAGAACATGTGTCAGTCGACGCTACATACATTTGAGCGGTAGATACGGAGAATTTACACACAAACACATTATGCTGCAATCAGAATGACCCGGATCACAGAGGACAGAGTCTTAAAGGAACGATGTAGCTACTAAACCTCACCAAAATGTGTGTCTATCCAGTTACCGGAAATACCGTACTTTGATTCATGTTACAATAAACATACAACCTTGAGGTTGCTTAAAAGCGGACTGCGTATCGTACTTACAATCTGAGACCTGCCTGAAGGTATCTCACCGTCTGTTTGACGCAAATCGCCCACTAGCGTCCGATGACCGCTTCTTACGTCCACACATCTTTCACAGACGACCAAACCATTGTTTAACATATGCTAAAATCTAGGCCGTTGACCCTTATGTAAGAATTATTATAAATTAAATACAGACGTTTCTCTTCCGCCGATACTCAATTATGCTTGAACAGATCCTCAGCCCATCAATTTCCTACGCGTCTTTCCTGCTATATCAGACACACGTACAACATGTTCTATACGCTTAATAACAATCATCATCAATCAAGCAAACCACATAATTATTACATAAAGTAGCGTTTAATCGTGTTTATCTTGCACTTACCCTTGAGGTCCCATTTTGTTGATCGTATTCATGGCAGCCATCTGTTGATGCATGCTGAAGGCGACTTTATCTGGCGGGTCTGCCGCCACGCAGGGGCTGATACCCTCACCTCCTCGCCTTCACGCCACCTCTGGGATGGGGCGACACCTGCAATCAGAAGGGAGAACAAAAAAGACAAATTAGTGAATTGATACCACCTGCAAAACGTATGCTTCGTTCCAAAACAACCATTGATATTACTAACTTCCTTATAACAAAAGCCTTTTTAAGCACACTGTTACAAAGCAACATAACATTAGCAGGACGTCCTCTTGAAACCTTGAAAGAAAGTCAGTCTTTGTTTACTTCAAAAGCAGACCAGATTTGTATGAAAAAAGAGCTAAGAAAATAATAAGATACTCTTGAAGCATTTTCGTGTCTTCTCTTCGAAGCCTTGGAAAATGCGGTCTGGCTTGAATAGAAAGACGAAGTTAAAATACAAGTGGAGATTTACTAACACGAACCGGAGTTGTTCGGCGTTCTTTTCTGTTTAACTGGAAATATCGGACTTGTTACTAATAACCCAACAAAGAGAAGTCTCTCATTTACGTACCACACAACAACCAACTGAAGTTTCTCTTAATTTTTTACGGCGCTGAGGACTCGTGCTGTGGTGTTTCACACGTTACGACACCATGTACTGTGGCCGGTGAGTACCGAGTGTTTCGGAGGAACATTCAGCTTCCATCCTCGTGGGCGGATGGCGATAGTATATTTTACCGAAACCTTGGTAAAAAAAAAAACCCTCACGGCCTAAGGTCGTCACAATCCAGATGATCAAAACGTGACGAACGGACGAATAAAAAAACACTGCGAGTTTTGAAATATTCACAGTGGTGTGTTGAGGAATTCCTTCCTCTGGGATATGACGCTGCGTCCTGGGTAGGCGGTTCCCAACGTCACTTGAAAGCGTCTAAAGGTCGAAGTACATGCATTTTATCTAACAACTTGTATCACTACATTACTCAGACCGTTTCGGGGGCGATAGGCAGTTGCAGATAAAATAATGTTCTCATATTACGATTATTTGAGTCTCATTTAATAAATCAACCAATACAGTGTTTCTCAAACCGGAGTTCGCTACCTGTCTAGGGCTCAAACATGCTTACCTCACAACAAGAGACTAATTTGCATTTTTTTGTCTCTTAGTTACCGAACAGTTCGCGTCCAATGGTAAATTACAAGAGGTCTCAGTTATTCTGCGATCTTACACTGCGTCACTGGGTAATCGGTTCCCACATTTCGGGAAGTCGTCGTCTCCTATTCAAACGTCGTAAGGTCCGAGCAGAATAACTCGCACAGTAAGTTACTATTTATTTCCTCACAGTTTCGGTGAACGCTGTTTCTGCTGGCAGCTGGCGGTACCATCCATCGGCCAGATTTTCGGATATTTTAATTCTTAAGGTTACGAATGCTCCGTTCTCGTTTCGCTCTACGTTGCGATTTTCAGAACTGTAACCCCCAACGTTAAACCTGGACGAAGTGTATCTCTGTTGATATTTTTGTATTCGTTTATGAAAGAAAATATTTTGCTGGCGAAGCCCGTTCACGGCTGTTTCAGGACCGACTTTCAACAGTAAAGTTGAGGTGTTCACGCCATGAAGACATACAGGGGGAGCAGAGGTACAGCTACACTCATTCTTAACCTCGGCACTAGAAGGAGTTGAATGACCAACTTCACGCCTCGGCCGCTTTACCCCCGGGAAAGAAGCCAGGTACGCGTTGAATAGGGAACTGGGTGGGCAGATCTTGAACGTTTTGGAAAAGAGGGTATCTTTCGGCCCTGTCGGAATCCGAACCCCGTACCATCCAGCCCCTTGCCTAGTTGCTACACCGACTACATTATCCGGGCTCCCGACTTTCATGGGTTCGCGACTTACTACCCAGAAACGGGCCAATTATTTTACTGCGTGGTGACAGCATTTGACAGCAGTGCTTGTAACAGCGCATGAACAGCTGACACCTACGTCTTGACGAGTGACGTCTCCAGTGAACCTGACGAGAGCCATGCCCTCCCACCTGTTATCATATCACATCTCTTGCGCTAGCGACATCGACGAACTTGCAGAGAAACTAGCGGTGCCGCTCCAGTCATTACGCTTCTATTTCCGTGTGCATTCGTTCGTTCGTTCGTTCGTTCGGTCAGGCCGTTAGCTTTGATGTGAAACTAGGAAGCTCACACTACAAGTGCCGTTGCAGGCTGCAGTTGAGCGAAATTGAAGAGACAAGTAATGTTACCGTTGGGCAGCGTTTGCCAAACTGTGCTCCGCAGAACCCTGGGGTTCCGTGAGAAAACTTCGATGACAGCAAAATTTTCGCCGCTCGCGCTCACAAACAACTTCGTCACTTGCAAAGACGCAGCTATGTGCTGCACCCGCAACTCTCTGACTTCCAGTGAAATTGTTTAACCCTTTAAAGACGAAACAAGGGACGATACTTTTTAACCAATGCTCCCCGATTTTCGAAAGAGTGTTGCTTCTCGAGGGAGGAACATAGGCTGAGGGTGCTCGAGAATAGGTGCTGAGGAGGATATTTGTGCCTAAGAGGGACGAGGTAACAGGGGAGTGGAGAAGATTACATAACGAGGAACTTAATGATCTGTCTCATCACCAAATATTATTCGGGTGAACAAATTAAGAATAATGAGGTGGGCGGGGCATGTAGCAGTATGGGGGAGAGGAGAGGTGCATACAGGATTTTGGTGGGGAGACCTGAGGAAGGAGACCACTTGGAAGACCTAGGCGTAGATGGGAGAATAATATTAAAATGGATCTTCAAGAAGTGGGATGGGGGCATGGGCTGGATTGATATGGCTCAGGATAGGGACAGGTGGCGGGCTCTTGTGAATGCGATAGTGAACCTTCGGGTTCCATAAAATGCGGGGAATATCTTGACTAGCTGAGAACCTGTTAGCTTCTCAAGAAGGACTCTGCTCCATGGAGTTAGTTAACTGAGGACAACCACAAAGAACCTAACTCACGACAGTCGGTGTCTCGGTCGAGATTCGAACCAAGTGCCTCCCATGAACAAGGCAGGCGTATTACAATCTCGAAATATTTGCTGAAGGAATTCAGATAAAACGGATCGTCACACATAAATCAGTGGGCGATATAAATTACTGATGTCATTAGTTCTGCAATTTGTATCTGAAACGATGTTAAATGTGGTGCAGCATTTCACTAAACACAACAAACACTTTTCAGACCGTACACTGTAACACAGCCCCGCATACGTTTTGCAACATACGATTTGTATCCACAATAGACAAACGCCAAGACCAACCAGCAAGCGAAATCCTGAAGAATGTATCTGGAAAATCCGTGTCTTCCACTCATTTTAATACTGATGCCACATCCGATAAACGTAGCAGTGATCGTAGTTGTGAGGACCTATTAACTCCTAACCCTTCATATTTCAGTTGCTACAGGACTAACTCCTAACTCTTCAAAGTCCGTGGTTACTGTACTAACTCCTAACTCTTCAAAGTTCATTGGTTACACTAGTAACACTAACAAAGTTACACTATCCGCAAAACCTTCTTTTGCGAAATACAAAAGTAAATCATATTTTGTGAAACTAATCGAAATATACTTTAATACGTAGTTTCAAATACCTGTTATTTTAGAGTCATGTTGTGTTCCTCTAAATTTATTGTAGTCACACGCAAAATGAGATAATGGGTGACTCAGCGTGGTACGAAAAACTATAAAAATAATTTACTAGCATATGGAGTAGGCCTATACAATTCCATCTTAATATTCTAAGATTATCTGAACCATAATTTATATAATAAACAATACACTGAATGCAGAAAATCTATGATAAAACGACAGACATTCCCTTAATTAAGTATACGGCCCGCATAAACAAAACACTTAGTAAAATAAAGTCACATACTCATTATACTTATACTCATTCTCATTATATTTATAAATATAATGCGTATTATGTGACTTTATTCTACTAAGTGTTGTGTTATTCGGACCTTATACTTAAATATTGGATTAATCGACGCAACGAGATGATGGTACCTAAATTTGACAGACAATCCACCTGAGGATGGCAGGCTAATAATAACCTTTGTTACTAAATGGTTATAGGACTTGATACACTGATGTTGCCCATGAATGGTTTATCAAATCAATGACTGCGGATCATAATTTAAAAGACAGAACATAAAACGCGACATTGTGCAAGTTCTGTAAGTTGGAGGTTGCTAACAACACTAACATACAACTGAAATTGTAATCTGTATATGCTTCAAATTGTACTCTGTATATGTTTGAAATTGTACTCTGTATATGTTTAAAATTGTACTCTGTATATGTTTGAAATTGTACTCCGTATATGTTTGAATTTGTACTCTGTATATGTTTGAAATTGTACTCTGTATATGTTTAAAATTGTACCCTGTATATGTTTGTATAAGATTAATGACCATCAATTGTGGGCAGATAACGATTCAAAAACCGAAAGACAGACCTGGCTTATCTTCGTAATCACATTCAATTATAATTATGACTGGTTTATTTGAAAGCGTCACACACACACAGACATTTCTTACGTTTTGTCGTAATAATACGCAATAAAACACTGCCCAAGCTAAGAGACGTAGAGACATATGAATATTCCAGTAGTGTATTCTGGCTTCAGCTAACACATTTTGGCAGCCAGCTTCATTCTGGTGTAACTATAATCAATGCAGGAAGTGTCAGTACCAAAACTGAGGCTTCAGTAACTAACGCCGTGGTAGCAGAACCAGGAGGTTCAACACGTCAAAATTCTAGGCGCTAGAAGGGTGACACGAAGCAAGTTGCATGATGAGGCCCCACAAATATTAGGCTCCAACGTCCAAAATGTAGTCCCCCAGGCGACCTGAAACCCGGGATTTGTGCAACCCTGGTAATAAACCAGAAAACTATATCATCTGAGAATTTGTTTCCCTTTTCTTCGCCTAATTACACTTAACTTTAATAATTACCTCAAACAGTTTCAAAATGAACGAGGAAATTTAAATTATTTTAAGGGCTTGAACACGCAAATCAGGGTACGCCCGCGATTCCCGTCTGCGACATTGCAAACGGAGACAGAACGGGCATGTGACAGCTGTTTTACCTCGCCCATACCTCAGTGTGTAGGAAAGCTATAACATCGGGATGGTCATGATGTACAAACATCATGATGTACAACAGCAACCCCGTCGTGTAAGTAGCTGTAGTGTTTCCCGAACGGTTCACCTGATGTAATTATACTACGTACGCAACGTGGCCTGCAATTTCATTTCGTGACAGTTAGAAGGGCGGGCAGAATACTACCGGTTGTACCAAAACGTTAAAACGCGAGGGACAAGTCAGCCTCAACAAGCAGGCAACACAACACTGTTCACGGCTGTAAGAACTCTCTCATCTGAGTCAGCGACCTCATTGGGCTGTAGCACTGTTTCCATGTTAAAATGTTGCTGCCTCCATGTTTTTCGTTTGTGGTACAAACTACGTTTTAAAGAAGAGATCTGCGCTCTTCTGGGATATTACGCGGCGTCGTGTGGTAATTGTTTACCGACGTTTCGGGACAACGTATCAGTCCCATCTTCACGGGTCAAGAGTCCGAGTAGAATGTCCATTTTTAATTTAACGTGTTAAGAGCTCCACCATTTCTCTGCACTGCAAATACCATACAAAGGACAATAAAGACTAACTTCAAATAGTTTAATATACGATAATGTGAGTAAAGTGAGCGTGTGCGGTTATAAAAACACTCCACACAGCAAAATCCTTCTTCTCTTCAGAAACTTCTACATTGACTGCTCAGCAAGCAATAAATCATCCGCCTTTTAAGGAACACAGTTCATAACCGATTTCACAAGGATCCACCACTACACCCTGTCCGAAGCCAGCTGAATCCAGTCAGCAAATACACACACATTTTTTACGGTCAGTTTCAACATTACCATCTCATCTTCGACTACGCGTTCTAAGCAGTTCTTCCGTATTATCTTTTGCGATTACAATTTTTGCATGCATTTCTCATCGCTCTCATGCGCGCTATATGTTAAGCCCATCTTATCGACCTTGATTTGAACGCCGTAACAATATTACGAAGCTCTTCATGATGCAAGTTTTTCCTACACTCATGCTACCTCTCTCTTAAGTCGAAACAGCCCCCTTAGCATCCTGTCCTCATAAACCCCCAATGTAACCTACCAGCCTCCCTTACAGTAAGATGTATAACTATAACGTTAATTTTCATTTCCACATTTTTAGATGACAGACAGGAAAAGAGAAGACTCTGAAGTGAGTGGTGACAAATTACCCTGAATTTAATCTGCTCTTACTTTCACAATTGTGGTGTTGGGGATGAGTGGGCAGCTTCACGGCTCAGACGCTTTAGTCCGGGGGCAAGAATCCCCCGAACCTACCGAACAGGAGGCTGGATACTTCGGAAAAGAGAAAAATCTCTTGCCCATGCAGGGAATCAAACGACGATTACTCGGACGCCCAGCCCACAGGCTAGACTCTATACAGACTGCCACATCCCGGCTCAAAGTAAACAAGTGTTGTGCAAAGTGAAATATTAATCTGTCATTAATTGGGATATCAGAAAAAGATGGCGACGAATGAGTTGCTCACTTGTGACACAAAAGTTCTGTTGTAGAAACGGACCGAAGACGGGCGAACCTGTCCGAACAGAATGGCAAGGGACTGATATTTCAGGATATGTCGAAACTGAGTTTCCCGACAAATTCAGCAACTGGCTCACGCTACGTCAACGAACATAAAACCAATGTACACATAGGCCTAACCGTACGTGGTGTAATATCCGATTTTGCAATGTTTGAAGAACTCACATTCAAGCAAAGACCGACAAAATGCCTGCATTTCATTCACGCCTGCTGTCTTTTAGACAGCATGATGGGGAACTACCAGAACTTTTCGCATCGCTACAGGCCGGAAGGTTGCGGGTTCGATTCTCGATGGTGTCATTGGAATTTTTCATTGACATAATCCTTCCGGCCGCACTATGGCCCTGGGTCAACACAGCCTCTAAAAGAAATGAGTACCAGGAATATTTCCTGGGGGTAAAGGCAGCCGGTGCGTTAGGCTGACAACCTTACCACCTTCACGCACCGATTGTCTTGAAATTTGGAAGCCTCAACCTCCTGGAACCCTAAGGGCCTGTCCAGGCCTGTAATGGGATTGCTTTACCTCTTTTTTTTTTACCAGAACTTGTACAAGTTAGGCATACTGACGAATGGTTAGCATGTCTTCTTTAGAAATACATTCGTAAGTTAGATCTCCAGGGATGATTAATAAGACATCATTATATTATTAGGAGCAAAATCTAATCGGCAAATGTCTGGGTTCTGAAACGATTATAGAAGAAAGAAAAACCCGTTAAATTTAACGGTAAATACAGTAATTTCTTTCGAATCTCCATCGGGCATCCCTTTCTACCTTTACTTCATTCCTTTCTTACCTTTATCCCCTCTCTCACATTTCATCGCTAAAACAGTGAATTAACCCTCCAAATCCTAGTGCTTACTATAGGCATATGCACCGTCAGGTTTCATATTAAAAAGCCTACATTTTGCTCGTAAAGTTTCATTAGTATTTTGTACGATCCTTACAACAAACATCGACTACTGACCTACAAAAAAGTGAAAGTATTTTTCTAACCAATGCTCCCCGATTTCCGAGAGAGCATTACTTTTTGGGAGGTTCCCAGGCTTCGCCCGTTTGTCCTTCCGATAAGGGCAACGTGCAGAGGGAAGACGAGTATGGAGCAATGGTGGAATGATTGCCCTATACGGAATTCACCGATTTGTCTTTCAACTGGAAGCACAATGGGCTGATTGCGAGGTACAAACTGAAACTATACATCCTATGTTAATTTTAGTCTTCAGCCGGTCAATTTACATCTTCAAGTATCACATTAATTATTTACCGTCGAACTCGGTTATAACGTCACGAAAGGGACTGAATACTTTGTGTCGTTATAAACGAGTGTTATTCTAACCGGAGAGTATAATGTTATGGTTAACAGTGAGGAATTAATTGGTACCACACAGAATACCTGATGCTATAGACGATGCGTCGCATAAACCGATGTCGTTATAACCGGGTTCGACTGTAATTATAAATTGCAATGTAAATGCCAACTCGTAAACGAATTCTACAGTATTTCTTTTTCCCCAGAAAAATTACCTATACTGAATTTGTAGCGTCTGAATAAAACTTGCGAACGAACACACAATATTTTATAACAATAAGACCTATATCAGTCGATAATGAGCTCGCATAAATTAAGTCCTACATTTTTGAGAGTCGATCACGACAGAGCACTGTTCTGAATATTTAGCAACCCGGCTGAAACGTCAAATGAACACGATAAATCTAAAGTAACATCTTCTGTGGCGTAACGCCGAGTAGATTTCTAAACAGTTACCAATATTCGGGGCAGCAAGCTCCTCCGGAACGTCAATAACCATTTCCCAACAAGCACGGCGTAAAACGCCAAAATACGTGAATCTTTCATCAACACTGCTGTGAGAAACTCAAATCTCGCACCATAAATATAATTTACAACTCGGAACTATGGAACTTCTAGTGCAGTGACGAACTTAGGTAAAAATTCAAAAGGAGTTTCCATGTCATTCACAATAATTCCCAACAGGAAATTTGGCAGTGTGTCTTTCTCACACCAGAACACTGTTGCACCTCTGCGTGTACATACTCGCCGAATATCAAATATGTGTGTTTTTTCTCGTCGAAGAATCCTGCTTCTCTCTCCATACAATACGCTCCTGCAGACATATGAATGCACTACTAGCAATTTGGTCTGCATTCCAAACGGGAAAGCAGTCTTCTTTTCCTTTCCAGGAAGTATCGTTACAATGACAAAAACTTGCAATGATACGGAACGCACTAAAACACTAGCATTCATTGCATAAATTTGGCTGTAAATATTCAGCAGCAGTCCTTATCATGTCTGTGAAACATATGGCGTAAGAAGGAAGTAGAACGATATTCAACATGTACTTGTTGCGTTTTGTTTGGCATCTTCTCAAATACACAGAATAATTTTGTCCCTTCAGTAGGCTACGTATGACAGGGGCCCACTGCCACTCTTATATACTGTTTCTTGTTCGATCCATGGAAAAAAAAAAAATTATTTCCTACGCCACTAAATTCCAACTCACATAAAAAATGCATGAATCATTTTCCTCTACATCTTTTATTCTAACATTTTTCGCTCAGATAAACATATCTTTTTTGAGTTACGCCACAAAAGCATGTAGATTCTTCTGTGAAGTGTCCATTATTGCTGCCCCGTTACAAACAAACTGAAATGGGCCGACAAATCTTAGTAAAAATATCAAATACTAAGATATCAGCTATTGCTAACACAGCTAGTTTTACTGGGAAACAATGTATCTTTTTTTTCAATAACAGCTACATGTTTCGACCGTAATAAGTCATTATCAGGCTCGTGTATAAAAATACACATAAAAGAAAATCACTAAATACAGTTACAATTTCATTATTTCCCTGGCATGCGATCTCATCTTTACGCAAGTTTTACAATATAGTAATCCTATTAAATATACTTTACTGTAGCTTGTAAAGTACTAGATTTTTTAAAGCCGGCTTATCAGTTGTCGAGTTGTTACAAATGAACAGATGGACTGCCAAGATACAGCAAACCTAACACGAATTTTTCGCCAATTCTTGTTGTGAATATGCAAAAGCGGAAATTTTATACGCACCACTATTACTACTCCGGTTATTTAATGTAATGATATCACTTATTTTGAGTTAATGAAACGGAGGTTAGCTGTGACATTGAATAAGCAATAGAGAATAGTTGGCAAGAGTCGTTTAGCAAGGAGTTTATACGGAAGGGTAATATTCTTTCACTGTATAAATTCTAGCATGTTAAAAAAAATGTTAACAGGATCTCGGACCTGGACGGATTTTATGCTACGGCACTAAATATATAAAAGAGGATATCAGATTTAAAACTTGGAACATGAGAATTTCTTTACAGAGCAGATTCATTTAAATCGGTAGTAAGAAACGACCTGTTTAAACGTGGGCATAAATAAGAAGATGATATAAGAGTGGATCTTAAATAATTTGGTGTAAAATAATGGCTGAACTGATGTGACGTAGGAATGTCTATAGTAAGACGCCCAATGTCTATAGTAAGACGCTAAATGTCTATAGTAAGACGCTCAATGTCTATAGTAAGACGCTCAATGTCTATAGTAAGACGCTCAATGTCTATAGTAAACGATCAATGTCTATAGTAAGACGCTCAATGCCTATAGTAAGTCGCTCAATGCCTATAGTAAGACGCTCAATGCCTATAGTAAGACGCTCAATGTCTATAGTAAGACGCTCAATGTCTACAGTAAGACGCTCAATGTCTATAGTAAGACGCTCAATGTCTATAGTAAGACGCTCAATGTCTATAGTAAGACACTAAATGTATATAGTAAGACGCTCAATGTCTATAGTAAGACGATCAATGTCTATAGTAAGACGCTCAATGCCTATAGTAAGACGCTCAATGCCTATAGTAAGACGCTCAATGCCTACAGTAAGACGCTCAATGTCTATAGTAAGACACTCAATGTCTACAGTAAGACGCTGAATGTCTATAGTAAGACGCTCACACCTGTACAAGATAATGACCTCCATGTTGAACAGACAACCGGGATTTCTTGACCAGCCACATTCTGGTTCATAAAAAAAAATGGCGCAAAACCTTGAGCCTTGTGACTTAATGTTGATTTTGGTGTGACACTGATTCGTTCTTCTTACGTGCTGTGGAACACGTCATGTTCCCGGGCGTATTCTCTGTAAGATACTGCCACGTGAAATGTACAGGATGACCGTCACTGCAGAAGCAAGCAACTGACATACCTCACGTACAGAATTCCAACAGCAGTGTCTCCGCCTTCAATTGCATCGTATATTGCATGTGGTAAAAGGTAAAGCAATCCCATTACAGGCCTGGACAGGCCCTGAGGGTTCCAGCAGGCTAAGGCTCCCACATTTCTAGACAATCGGCACATGAAGGTGGTAAGGTTGTCAGCCCCTACGCACCGGTCGTCTTTACCCCAGGAAATACTCCTGGTACTCATTTCTTTTAGAGGCTGAGTCGACCCCAGGGCCATAGTACGACCGAAAGGATTACGTCAATCCAATGACACCATCGGGAATCGAGCCCGCGACCTTCCGGCCTGTAGAGCAGTGCCTCAACCAACTGCGCCACCGCGCGCCGCTAGTTGCATGAGACTGGTTCTGTTTTAACAACAACAATAAATGTTGAAGGACAAATTATACACTATTTTACAACGCTGTATCAACTGCCGTGTGATGAGAGTGATAGTAAGATAAATTTTATATTGTTCATACCATGCATTGTCGACAATCAAATCGCACAATATTCAGTCCAACAAAATACACTCTGTTGTTTTCAGATGTTCAATATTACAATATCTTAATATTATTCATTCCGTACATTTTAACTCTATATTTATAGTCCGACAAATTTACAATTTAATCACATTAATTTTGTAATTTCACTGTCCTACATGTTTCGAACCCTTAATTTGGGTTCATCTTCAGGGACTCATCTCAAATCACACACTAATTTACGCCAACTGGTACAATTGTTTACATGAGTTCTTTACAATTGTGCATATGCACTGTTTAAAACAAATAAAAGTTAACAATTGGGGTTGTTGGTTGTTTCAGTCTTACATTGGTTCAAAATTGTACAAAAGTTGAACAAACTATGCTGTTTTGATATCCTGTTTATCGGAGTAAGTTGCCTGCTGGGTGGTGAGAACAGGATATCAAAACAGCATAGATTGTTCAACTTTTGTACAATTTTTAACCAATATAAGACTGAAACAACAAACAACCCCAACTGTTAACTTTTATTTGTTTTAAACAATGTATATGCACAATTGTAAAGAACTCATGTAAACAATTGTACCAGTTGGTGTAAATTAGTGTGTGATTTGAGATGAGTCCCTGAAGATGAACCCAAATTAATGGTTGAAACATGTAGGACAGTGAAATTACACAATTAATGTGATTAAATTGTACATTTGTCGGACTTTAAATATTACAATATATTGTTAATCAGTCCTACATGTTTCGATCCCTCAAGCGATCATCATCAGGGATTCGTATTGAAGTAAATGTTACCTTGATAAGAATCCCTGATGATGATCCCATGAGCGGTCGAAACATGTTGGATTAACAAGATATTGTAATATAGGATATCTGAAAACAATACAGTGCATTTGACAGTAGGATAGTTGTTGAAGACTGAACTCTTCTGGAATGTTACGCCGTGTTCATTTGCACAAAGGTGCCGACTTTCGATAAATCGTAATGTCTTCATATTCAGGGTCAAGAAGTCCGGATTACTTGATCTGATCCTGAAGGTTAATAAATTAAGGTCCTTCGAGAGAAAAGTCGGTAACTTTTTACCAATCAACACAGCATAACATCCCAGAAGACTTGAATCCTCAACAACACCGCTGTGAGAGACATCATATCTCGCACGATGACTTAGCTATGAACTGGTATAGCTACTTTTTTTTTTATGGCTCGACAGCCCTATATGGGCCTGGGCCTCCTCGTTTCGTCGAGGTTTCATGGTCACACACTTTAGACACACCACAGTCGGTAGGACTCCTCTGGACGAGGGACTGGTATAGCTACTATGCAGGTAGAATTCTGGCATTTGCTCGAGTGGACTAAAGGAAACCACAAAGAAAAAGTGGAGAGGATAGTCGTTTTCCGGCCAATACCTGTTTAATGCTACACTAACCTGCCACAAATCACATACCTTAAATATCACTGTGAATGTCAACCTTACGAAATAATCGCAACGCAATTTAATCTGGGCAGTTTTTAAAACGATTTTCCTTACGGACTTCCCACAATATGGTTCCCACTCAAATGGACGGAAATATTTCTGCAGTTCAAAGGTTTCCATGTTTCAATCTGTTGTCTCAACAAGGAATCCTCAAACGCAAGATTTCAGTTACGAAACACAAACCGAAAACAGCGCCTAACGAAAATAATCTGTCCGTTATAACCTGAAACCAAGAGATATGAAATGACAGAAAGAAGGGGGCTACAGAAAAGGATACACGAACGAAAGGAAGGAAGGAAGGAAGGAAGGAATAAGTTTGGAACAGAAAATGATAGAATGATTAAGAATGATGACTGAAAAAAATATATGAGAAGAGGCGTTTATTTGGTTATTTAACAACACCGTCTCAACTCGCTGAGATCGTATACAGCAGAAAATCGGATGGGAAGATGACTGTAAGATGTGACTCGGTACGGATTTTTAAGGAGGCAGTCGAGACCCACTTCATGTTATATACCAGCATTCACATATGCGCTGAATAAAACCACGAAGAAACTGGCAGAAAGCAGAGGAGCCGAGTTTTGCACAGGGCAACTCTAGAATAGAAGCCACTCGACGGGAAGAAACGGAAGTTAAGATGTTGTCGAATATTTTAAACTACCATCTTAACATCTGACGTCAGAAAAGCACGAGGATCATGTTAGAACAGTAGGTCTGTAGGTAAATGTGGGACTTCGGTAATGCTAACCATTACACCACGAAGTTCTGTTGACAGTCTGACCGGAAATGCTGGAGATATCCACAGGCAGTTGACCTCTGCAAGGGCGTGAGTGTCTCGGCACGCTGGAGACTGCAAAACTGGCAATTTGCAACGTTCAGTCCAACTTCCGGTCCCACAACGTATTTCAGCACGTAATAAAATCACCGTCCTTCCCTAATGGAGATCCCTTCCATACAGAACTACTGATCTTGCCTGCAATCCAAACATTATTCTCCTTTGTGATTGATTGAGAGGCTGATTGAGTGACACTTCATTCCCGTGGTTGCGATAGAGCTTCGTTTGTGTGTGATGTCACAAGTACCGCTTGAGGGAGGGGTGGGGGGTGGGTAGGTTAGCGCCTGAATATTATGTCTCTCTGTCATACGTCGCGACCAGCTCTTAATTCGCTAATAATTCTGCGAACATCTGAGACAATCATTAATTAATTTATCAACACCAATTTTGCACCAAGTCAAAAAAAAAGGCGTATGGGGGAATCAGCAGTATGGCTCCACTCATTATTGACCTCTAGCAGAATCTGGAGATATGTGGTCTGCAGCAGACCTCATGAAGATAGCTCCAGTACCCACTTCATAAGACGCCGGCTCATTGCCTGAGGTATATTTGATATACGTTATGTACCAGCTATATACGTTATGTACCAGCTACATGTATATACGTCAGACAACCGGGCAATGTTCAAGCGCTACTTCGCTTAGTCTAGATGACATACATAAACAATGACAGGGCATCGTGTGCGACAAGTGGGGAAACCGACTGGACAGCTGTAACAAGGCGTTGCTAAATTCCGAACGTCAATTATCACAAATAATAACAAATCACTCACCTAACGATAATCGTACACTTAAACTGAATCACTACAAGACAAATGTTTTTAATGCACTAATTTCCTTACCACTCATTGATATATACATGGAACGAACAGCAACGAAGGGAACTTCACCCGGCGAAAAACAGACAGAAACAGCTGCGTTGGTACACTGCCAACACGTGTTTACATTTGCTTCATAGTCAAGGTAATAACGCCCGTTACAATGAAATACATTAATCTGAATTTGAGGCGATGAAACCGCTCGCCGTTTGAAATAACCACTTCGTATGCTCCGCTGATGTGTCTGTTACATTCTCGTACATTACTACGAAATTCAGTTATTTGGAAGGACGCGAATGATTTTGTTATTTCCGCACGAAAAGAGACGTTCACATTTGATGATTAAAACGTTTACAGACATTACGTTTCAAAACGTACAAGATAATTTTTAAGTTGGATTTCATTACATTCTGAAAGCCCCGAAACACAGTAAATGAAAGTGCACAGGTCTCAACAGAAATGAGGTTGAAATAAACACAGGTCTCTTCCAACCCCTCCTCCCCGGGGGAGGGGTAGCTGTAAATTTTAAAACATACCATACTCGAAATTTCACACTTTAACTGATATTGTGCTTATGTTTTATGTGTGTGTGAAGGACCCGCAGCAATGCTACGGACGCACCGCAGCCCTGAGGCTTACTGTGCAACCCTATGAGGAAGACGAAGTAATTTGTTTTTTCGTTTTTCCTTGTAATGGAGCACAGGTGGAATGAAATTGACCGGGAAAACCGAAGTACCTGTCCCAGTGCCACTGTGTCCACCACAAATCCCACATGGACTGACCCGGATCGAACTCGGGCCTCCGCGGTGAGAGGCCAGCAACTAACCGCCTGAGCCATGGCACGGTCTTTATGCTCTTACTCCAACTCAGAAGTTCGCACGACCGCTACGCTACTGTTATTGAGGAAGAGTAGGTTAGTGCGGTAGAAGGACCTTCTACGTCATGGCTTCTTAACCATATTTCATACCGATCCAAAAGTTATCAGAGCCATCAGACTTAGAAAGATGCTCAAACACAAAGAATATCGTTAGGAACACTCAAACCAGAAAGGAACGGGTTGATATGTACGTCCAACCGTACGCAGGAGCAACAAGTGGGACCCGTTTCACCTCCTTCACATGACACAAAACTCCCCACGTCTCCGCTGTGTTTAAGCCTGCTGACAGACCTTCACGCTCAGGGTTTTCGCAGTTTCCATCAGTTTCGCCTGACAAAGATTGTGACCAGGCGCAGATTTTGTAACGACGGCAAAGAACGTCACGACTTCCACAAAATGTGGGGGAGGGTTCTTGGATGGATAAGCGACTATTCGCTTCTCAAGCAGAACTTTGCTTCATGGAGTCTCAGCTAGTAAGGAAGTCAACTAGTGTACCACGCAAATATTGAGGCAGTCCCTTCAATCAGACCGCTGCTGCTTCCTTCAATATCCTATCTGGCACATCACTCGCAAACATTGGACCGTAAAGATAACTACATGTAGCAGAACCCTCCTTCAGAGGTTAACAGCAGTTCAGGCCCTCTCAAGTACATGAAACCAGTCCACCCCTCACACCACACTAATTTAAGTTCCATTTCAATATTATCCTCTCATAAATTCCTATGTCTTCAACGTGATATCTTCCCTTATAGTTGTCCAGCTATAATGCATGCACTACTCATCTCCCTCTGCCTGCTACATGTTCCACCTTTTCCGCATCTTCCACCTCCTATGCCCTCCTTGACACGATCGCCCGAACGGTTCGCGGTATGCAGTTGAAGATGTGTCGTTCAGTGACCGAAATATCAGAATCGTGCGAAACCTGGCCAATTCTTGATCTCTTCCACAGATGACTATGGCGCAGGGCGGCCAAGCGAGACCTGCAGAGGGCCACCATGCGAGAGGACTCACGAGGTCTGACAACATAATTAGTTCGGCCTTTCTGTCACGCCTCGCCCGCCGCCGACGCCACTGCATTGCGCAGATCAACACGGCGCAACAACACAACATTGCATTGGTGGTGCTCAACCGGGCCACTCATTATCGCCTAGTAGCTTATACGATAAACTGCCGAACTCAGTGTCGGACTGGCAGAACAACTCCACCAAACTGAAAGCACAATGTATCGAGAGGCACATCCATTAAAATAATCCTCACAGACAGAAAATATTTACTACAATTAATATAGATATCTGTCTCTTGTGAGTCTTGTGTGTTGTCAGTAGAGGGCCGATCACTCGTCCAGAGGAGTCCTATGGATTGTGGTGTGTCTAATGGAGAGTTATCTCGAAATCTTGTCAAGGAGGCTCAGGCCCACTAGGGCTGTCGAGCCGTGAAAAAAAATATAGCTACACGCATTCTTAACCACGAAGATGAGTGGTCAACTTCATGTCCCGGCAGCTTTACCCCAAGGAAAGAGCCCGCGGTACGCACTGGTCCATTTAAAATGCCAAATACAAACCAAAGTCTGTTTAAAAGGTATAGACTTAGAAATAGTCAGCTACGTAAGTTTATTGTAACGCAATATATGTTACCCTAGTTCCTTAAGAAGACTTGTTTCTGGGAGCGTTCGCAAAATTGCGAAAGCAACTATTGGCTACGTCATGTCTGTCCGTCCGTCCGCCCGCATGGAACAACTCGGCTCTCACTGGAAGGGTTTTAATGAAATTTGATATTTTTTTCGAAAATCTGTCCAGAAAATTCAAGTTTCATTAAAATCTGACAAGAATAACTGGTAATTTACATGATTACGTGAAGACCTATGTACATTTATGATAACATCTCGCTGAATTCTTCTTAGAATAAGAAATGTTTCAGGCGAATGTTTTAGAGAAAATCAAAGCACACACTTTATGTTCAGTATTTGTTTTCCGCAAATCGCGCCGTTTATGAGATAATGTGAATAATATGGTAGAGCCACTCAGGCCACAGATGACAATACAATGCGGTACACCAAAGATGTGATTTGCATGCCGGATAAATAAGGCAAGTATACAGAATATGTAATACCTATTGCTTTTCCACGGCAACAATGGTTGCGCGAAAGCGTCTCAGTGTTACGTTACACGTACACTGTCTCTCTTGTATTTCTTCTGTGTGTATTACCACTATATTCTTTCACACTTCCCTTGCAAATATTAAAACCAAAGGTCAAGGACTACCAAACCTTGAAACATCAGATAATGTCGTTACAGACCGAAACTGATAAGTAAATATCAGACTACCACTGATAACGTTCTAAATTAAATTCATCAGTTACGGTTATCAGAGTGCAGTTCTTCAAGTAACAACGTGCAGTGTCTACGCAGTCCAAGCTAACAACACTACCATATCCTAACCATGAACACAATATGATACAATATAGTCCGACAAATATACAATTTAATCACATTAATTGTGTAATTTCACTGTCCTACATGTTTCGAACCCCTAATTTGGGTTCATCTTCAGGGACTCATTATCTCAAGTCACACACTATTTACACCAACTGGTAAAATTGTTTACATAGTAAAACATGAATAAACAGTGTATATGCACAATTGTAAAGAATTAATGTTTTACTAAGTAAACAATTTTACCAGTTGGTGTAAATAGAGATTTGAGATAATGAGTCCCTGAAGATAACCCAAATTAAGGGTTCGAAACATGTAGGACAGTGAAATTATACAATTAATGTGATTAAATTGTACATTTGTCGGACTTTAAATATAAGTTAAAATGTACGGAATGAATAATATTAAGTTTATGATAAAATACATAACGTCCCAAGTTCTGAAACGAAGCTTATTTATCGAATAAGCAATTTTAACTCCAGTAATACAAACATCGCTACTCGTCACTTTAACTGTAACATATGAGGAAGCACTTTGCCGCCGATGGTGAAATAAGCCGGTCACATCTTGTGGCTGATAATGAACCAATTTATGAAGTACCCTGGATAATGACATAGCACAAGTCTTATCATCTGCGACATAATAAGATAATTAAAACTACATTATAAGATAGCAATAAGACTCAGCTGTTTAAGTATCAATATTAGTCAAATAAAATTGACGGGAAACTTGTGGCTGGTCTACAAGCATGACGATAACTATAACATAACATTACGTGACCTTTTGTGGATACCGTAAAGTGAACCGAGTCCGATGTATTGCCAACCGTTTAAGAATAAATTTCCTCACGGACGTTATGCTATCACTTGAACATACTATATTTATTACCTCATATAAGCAGCTACTGAATGACCTTAAGGAAAAGAGAAAATAATGAAATTTGAAAAGAGGAAGCACTAGATCGCACACTCTGGAGAACTCGTTTGGCAGAAGCTATGGACGTGTCTCAAGACCGACTGCACAATAAATAAAGTACCCAATGATACGGACACCACATTTACCAATAACGTCAGATCAGAAGTGCGAGATACTGAAATACAGATTATGAAAGAACCCCTGGGCCATATACAGGCCTAAAACCATCTACCCAGTTACGCAATTTGCTTTTGGTTGAGCCATTTTGTAGCAAGAATGCAATAGTCATGTCCTGCGCTCGCGCATCTCGTCTAAGAGAAAACTCGCAAACCGATTGCTCGTGTACCGAGTCACTATCGTACAAATTTCTTCATGTTACAGTAGGTGTTATCACTGGACATTAAATGGTTACGAGGTTAGTGTCCCGTTACTGTAAGGGTGGAGGAGACTCCACCCAGTGAAGTAAAAATTCGTGAATTCAGGCCGATACAAAGCAGGCCCACCTATAATCTCGGAGTGGCCTTGACGAATATATGAATTTGAGAGGTTACCTAGGGGCCCACCCAGCCTCCTGTTCTACGCGTACTGGGGTTCTTTCCCGGGAGTACAGCGGTCGGAGCGTGAAGTTAACTACTCTATTTCCGAGGTTAAGAATCAGTGGAGCTATACTTCAAGGTGTGGATAGGGACAACTTTACTGGGGTACAGAATCTCCTTCATTGTGAATACGCTGAATGTTAGCTTTCTTGTCACAAGGCACTAACAGTGGAACTGCACTAATGAAGGACAATTTATTTGTAAATATGTTACGGTTCATATTAGTAGAAAAGCGTATACGTTAATTTTAGAAGCCATTGTACGTCCGGCGGCGTAACCAGCCCACGGTCGTGTCCACCTCGTTGCTCAAGGTTCAGTCCGACACTGCTCAAGACATCACTCGCAGCACTGCTGCTCTACTTTCACTAGTCTCTCCCTTCTATTACACTCACGACCTTACATTCTCGAGTTTCAGTTCCGTATCGTGAACTGCACTGCACAGTCTCCGCCACTGTGATGTGCATGTAGCTGCGATGCATTCCTATTCCACTGGAGTAGCCAGTCTGGCACCACATAAGAGGAAATGGCCCATTTATGCTACTAATATGAAGGATTTCTTCACTCACCACAGTAAAACGATCTTTACAGCGATTATGTATTGAGGGCAGTGTCCATGCACTATATGGAACACGCGGTTGTGTGTGTTACCAAACAAGTTACACTGCGTGTTATGCCATGCTACTTACCTTCAGTGCGATTATGGCACAGGGTTTGCAAATGTACGTATTGAAATGCCGTTACAGAGGTCAAATGTGTGCACTGTGGACGAAATGAAGGCTAAGTAGGATTGTAAGAGCACAGAACTTTCGATTCGTAGTCGCTGGGCTCCCGTTCATTAAGCGATTAAGAAGGCGAACTCGTTCTTCGTACCTTCACACTTTACAACAGATTATTGATTACAGAAACCCATGAGGAATTTTCGAAATAACGGAAGGCAATACAACCAAGATACGAATATACATAATACAATGGATGAAGATCTCCATGAATTCTTTTATTTCGGCACTACTACAGACACGCAATGAGAAGTCGTTGGAGATGGATTTGGCAGGACGGGGAGAAATTTACACTACGCGGTATCTCGAAAACATCAGCCCCATTGTCTGCATTACAGGGGAACGAAATCGGACATAAATGATGTCTGTAAGACTGGAACAGCGTTCAATGACAGCACGGTACGCATGCGCATAACTACCTTCCCATCACGCTTACCTACACACCGCGCCTTCTCGTGGCGTGCCCATAATAGCCTGTGGGAAGTTGTCAGTTTTAAGCCCCCGCCACTTCAGCCCCGGGACAGGTACTGGTACCACCTGAACAGGAGGGTGGCTAGATTTTCCCGAGCCGATTTGGACTCAATGGCGATGAGAAAAAGCCCTAGCCCTCGCGGGAATAACCTAGTCACTGTGGCCTGCTAAATTGGATATTTCGGTTCCCGAACAGTAGATATGGTAACCTTTAAAAGTGATGTTCATAGACATTCTAAGCATGTTAATTAATTATTTTATTCCAACAAATGCACTACAATATTTTAGTGTTTTCTTGTCCCTACATATGTTTCGGCACTCCTTGTGCCATCCTCAGGGGTGTCGTCGAGAGTTCACAGGGATGGCACAAGGAGTGCCGAAACATATGTAGGGACAAGAAAATACTAAAATAGTGTAGTGCATTTGTTGGAATGAAATAATTAATTATTAAAATGCACGGTATATATAATATAAAATTCTAAGCATGTGTTCGCCTGTGTCCAGCAACGCAGCGTCTAGCGTGCATGCGCGTGCAGACGATGCCTTGCACCCACTCACTTGCGCGGGCAAACACGTATACAAATGGGACCATCCTGCGGAGCAGGGTGTAGCGGGCGGGCGTAGAAACTGGGCGCTCCAGAAGCAAGCAGTAATGAACCTTGTTTGTTCGCTGCTTCCTGGTCGTTCGAGTGTCCGGCAGCAAGGCGGAGTATCGGATGTGTGCGGGCCAAGTTCCGAATGACAGAGGCTCTGATTTCTATAGTTTTTTTTTTATACCACTTAAATCACATTTTAGGGCATTATTCTCCAGCAGAAACAGAACGTGCGCTCCCAGTGACGCAACTGTACTACCGGCCAGTCGTTGCCACTCCAAGACACACAACAGCGAATTGTCCGCACGCTGGTCGCTGGTACGAAGGACGTAGCCTAACTCTGTGGTTACCTGATGTCCGTAAATGCCTTGTATGAAATATACGTCTGTACGACAGCAAAAAAGACAGTGTCGCTGGCGGGTGCGATTTATATTAAATATGTTCCCTGAAAGGAAAACCAGTGACTTTAGTCCTGATAACTTGCGATTCGTCAGGGCGACTGTCTGACGTTTGAAACTCATCGTAACATTAACATTTCTATTCTTCTGCTTTCATAGACCAGTCATTTTGGATTGTTCTGGTTCTGAAATACATCTGACGCTGAATTTCTGTGACACGCGGTAGGGACCACTGCATGTGGGATTAGGCTCTTCGCAAAACGCTTTGCCAACACGCCAAAATACAAAGAACGAAGACAGTCCTGTTATTTGAGACCATAGTTCAATCGCCGAGTAATATTCAAACGTAGGCTTTTAGTTATTTACAGTAAATCGTGTTACTTTAGTCAGCAATAAACACGAATATTAGGCCTATCAGGAGGACATATTTCAGCGAAAAACAAATTCCTCTACCATACATTAAACACATAATTTTAAACAAAACACTTACACCAATAATGTGGCCCAAGGAGCGTAATTGCGAAATGCACAAACGCCAAGCAGACACTGTAATGTAATTCATTTATGTGAACGTCAACAACTTTTATGTTCTCTGTACCGACGTCACATCAGATATGAACGTACCAATGACCACGGTGACGCAACGCGAGACGACATTGCTGAAGACCGAAAACCACATCGCACGGTTGTTCATGAGGGAACGCGTTTTAACTTCGTAACACTTCTGATCGCTGTTATGACTTGATATTCTGAATTTAAAATATTTCATATTACTCGAACAATCCCGGCTTGTAACCGCGGGGGTGCGGGTTCAACCCCATGCCAGTCGACTTGCGAACAAAGCGGTAATAACGACACATCTCTCTCTGAGCACGTACTTCTGTTTTCACCTCTCAGTATTAATCCACCAATTTTTCATACTCATTTATCTACCACCGACGTTATATAACCTTTTAGCAAGTGACAGCGTCGTTAAACAACACACTTAAAACACGTAGCCTACTTGAACAATCATATCATCATATCTGTCATCACAACACACACGTTACATTACTGGCTTAACTCTATGAAGCACGGCATTCGCCTGAATTTTATTAAAAAATTCAGTGCCTACCTCGCAGTAAACAAAAGACCCCCCCCCCCCCCCTGCAAAGACCAGCCTGTTAATACTGTTTGAAATAATCCCTGCGACATTTGTTTCCCACGGTCGCATCAAGCTGTTCAAGAAGACATTTCTTCTTGGACTGCGTAACCCTGAAGATGAAGGCACTACAATGCTTCGAAACGTCGGGAAATCTAACCTCAACGACACAGTGTAACATCCCACAAGACTTGAAAGCTCATAAATACGCGCAATCGTTTCTTATGGCAATCATACTTAACACATAAATACGCAATGTGGAAGAATGCAGATTTTTTAACGTCAATTCAGGTGGTAAATTCCAGTAACCACTGCGCTTTAAGGGTTTTACCGTTTACAATAATTACTTAAATATCTTCTGCTTTTAACATTACAAACCCCTGTACTCGGCATACTGCGTACCTCTACCGTCGCTAATTCTACACAAACACAACGAATGTCATGAGAAGCAGAGAAAGCTTCGGGTATAGATATACGGACCTCGAGAAGAACAGACAGTCGTGATGAAGTGATTACCGTTCACGCTTTACATCAAGAAGATACGCGGTTCGAACCTTGCCCTACAGACAAATCCGGATTCAGTCCCCCTCCCCCCACCTCCTTCCTGATAAATACCAAAAGGGTACCTTAAAGACGTCTTCTTCTTCTTCTTCTTCTTCTGGTTGGCGCTACAGCCCATGTAGGGCCTCGGCCTTCTTGACCACATGCCTCCATTCCTCTCGGTCCTCAGCCTTCCTTCTCTATCCTTTGAATCCTAGCTTTCTGAGGTCCTCCTCTAAGTCATCTAGCCATCTTTTCCTGGGTCTACCTCTTCTCCTTCTCCCATCAGGGTTTCCTAAAAAAACGTCCTTAACACTCCTTGTTTCCGGCATTCTCTGGACATGACCTGCCCACCTTATTCTCCCCTTCTTAATTGTCACAACTATATCTGGTTGTTTCAACAATTCTTGTATCTACCTTAAAGACGTCACACCGTCAAATTCCCATCCGATTCAACACCACAATCACCACATCGCCCTTTGTAAATATGTAACTGACAAAGCGTAGTTAAATCAGTAACACAAGAACAAGAAATGTGATGTATTTCCACCAGTGCCTGCAGGAACACGCTGCCATGATCTGCCTCGCAACACGACACTTATCGAGTCTCTCCCACCCTCTTCAAGTTATCACCTATAATCGGTAACACGTCACATTCGATGCTGTGTAACCAATTCAACTGACAAAAAATCAAACCTAACCTACGATTTACCATCACCCTTTTTTCCGGCATGCCTCAGGTTCAAGTCTCGGTCCAGACTACTGTGACCTTGAGACCCAGAAACATTCGGTAATAGTACCTCGAAGTGAGTCAGAACCGTTTCCTTCCAGATGCTTCCCGATTAATCATTCCCATTCATTCTTACAATCGACATATAGACAATTTCGGCGGATGATAAAGTGACGTTAAACAAACAAAACGGGGCGATAAATCTCGTGCCGTATTACGATGACGATTCAATTATCCGTTAACACAGTATTCGCAAGTCGCCCTCGGTGGACTAGTGGTTAGCGTGCTCGCCACTGGACCCAAGGTTCGCGGGTTCAATCCCGGCCGAGGTCGATGGATTTCCTTCGGAGGGGAAGTAAAGCCGTCGGTCCCATGTCGTAGATTTACGGCATGTAAAAGAACCTTACGGGCATGAATAGAACTACTAATGTTCGTAAGCAAAATTCAGCGGCCATTTCTCACCAAAGTCTCCTGACTGACTGCTAGATGGCTCTGGCCGTCACATCAGGATGAGTAGAAATTGTGCAGTCACCCACTACAGAATGCACACTTCCAGACCAAGAAACCTCTGAAAGGAGGTCCTATGCTCCACAAGGAGCGACAGGAACTAACTAACTAACAGTATTCACAAGTTTCAACCACCACTGAAACGACTTTATCGCTGCCTGACATGCTGACCGTTACCATTACTTGTCGTTTCTTGACAGGTGACGTTCTGATTACGTAACATGTTTCATGTTTACTGGCAGTGAGGTATAACAGTGGCAGGTACTTCTAGGCCATGTCCCATAAGACGCCAAAAACCTTCGCCACTAACTACGACGGTAAATTCGCAAACACATATTTCAAAAACGCTGTGATAGGTCATAAGTGGGCCTTGTCGGAAGCTTAATGTGAAATGCCTTCTTTTCGTGACAGGCAAACTTAGAGTCAGTGGCTAACACAGCATTTCAGTACTTAACAGCCAAGATTCCTTCAGGTCCTGGGTCAAAGTCTGATACCCCAGGAGGTTACGTACTTTATTCTCAGTTCATACAGGAAAATAACATAACAGAACGTACGAACAGGCAACAATAATCTCTCTGCACATTCTCTCGAAATTCAAAATCATCATATCCTGTGCATTAGGAAATTACAAATAGCTCGAATGACATTTTCCTTGCTACCCGCAACATATATGACTTTCGAAAATGGTCCTTCTGTAAACCTCGTTAGTGTATGATTTTATCCTAGAATGAAAACGTGAAGGCAACTCGATTCTTAGATATGGCGCCACGTAGTCTAGTAGAAATTTAACGACGTTTCGGAGGAACGTACTGCCTGCACCTTCAGGGTAAAACTGTCTATACGATGTCATAGGCCAGAACATCCATATTCACTGCCGTGTAAACCTCAAATCTCAAGGGAAAAACCTCTTCTTCCAGCTCTTCATACTAAACTTTAGTTTCACGATAGAGGATTCTGTGCGTACTTTAGTAAAAAGTACGCACAGAATCCTCTATCGTGAATTTTGACTTACCATAAGATATACACTAAGAGAACGTGTAGATGTGTTGGTCTTAACACGCTGCTCCAATTTACTGTGAACAATTCTGTCCGCTACACATATTCACTCCACACGCAAGAAGTTCCATCAGTTTTTCTACATATGCAAGAGATCAAAATATCGTTAAGTAATTGTTTTATATAACAATGTACTCCCTGACGATAGACCAGTAAGGTCCGAAACAAATAGGAGTCAGTGTTTTTAAAAACACTGTTGTGTACCTATGACAATTGTGTGCATTTTTTGTTTACTATTACAGAAATTTAATTATAAAGCACGGAATGGAACATATAAAATACAAAATTCGGTTACCGTATGTACCGCCAGTTTTAACATTCAGAATCCCTACATTCTGCCCGCAGTTAATTTATGCGTTTTGTGTGGATCTCAAAACAAACAGCGAATTTTTCCCTACACAGCAATCATAAATTGGTTTTTATAACCGAAATGGCAAGTGTTTACTAGGCGGTACGAACTGGGTCTTTAAATAGAACGGATTACGTTTCGTACTTAAAGGGTTAAATCATTTTTACGTTACTGGATGGACCTGCAGACAGCAGGCTGGTTACATCGCAGAGTTTTAAGTCATTTCCCGCCTCGAATTGGTGTTACTAACAGTACTTCTGTGTTAAGACTGATGAATTTCAATGCGACCTACATGGCCGTTAATGAAATCTACGTCATACGTCATGACACACTGATAATACAATCCTGTGTTACATAATCAATGTGGTATCTAGGCAAACGACTGATGTTACATAACGTCATTAAAAGCATGAAACTCGATGCAGGTTTTTAGTGTTTTCTCGTCACTCCCAGGTTTTGTGCAGAACAGTGTTATTTTGAGCCGATCCCAGTGGCCGCTCGCTTGCTAGAATTGTGGGTTCGAATCCCGCCGGGGGAATGGATGTCTGTCTCTTGTGAGTGTTGTGTGTTGTCAGGTAGAGGTCTCTGTGAAGGGCTGATCACTCGTCCAGAAGAGTCCTACCGAGTGTGGTTTGTCTAAATTGTGTGATAGCGAAACCTCGAAAAATGAGGACGCCTAGGCCCCCTCAGCGGCTGTCGAGCCATAGGGGAAAAAAAGAATTATTTTGATAGCTAAGACAATCAAAATAGTCTCTGATGAGACAATACGGGTAATGATGTAATATGTAAAGCATAAAAATCCCCTATCAGTAACACACATGTTCACCGTCAAAGTTCAAAACAGGATTCCTTTCTTCTAGCATGACATTGCGTCACTGGGTAATTGCATTCCGACGTTTCGATGCAACGTACTGTCCTCATCTTCAAGGGTCAGAATTTAGAACTGGGAATTTAGATGCTTGGATATGAGGAGACTACGCTGCCTCGAAACGTCGGTACACGATTACGCACTGACGCAGTGTCGTATCCCGGAAGACCGGAATCCTCAGGTGCACCGCTACGCAGGCTTCAAAAGTCTCAACTTTAAAATACTTGGCACTAGGTAACGTCATTTTCTTTGATTCTGCATATTTCGATGATTTTCAGACATCTTCAAGGCCATATGGCATAATTATTTATAAACCAAAAATTATATTTGAAAAGGTATTTTAAGTCATACTCAACGACAAGACGGGTGTTAACGACAATACAACAGTACGGAAAACATGCGATTTAATTTCGCGATTTATTGGCAACGTTTTGCAGCAGAAGTGATCGAAATATGCGGGATGATAATTGTGTAGATGATCAGGTGAGTATCTGCAAGAAAACTCTCGTAGAGTATTTCAAGTTTGATCCAGACATTCGGTGAGATTCTCCGGGGGGTGGGGTGGGGGGGAGTCATCCAGGATATCCCAAAACTTCTATAATATTCAGGGGGGCGGGGCGGTAGCGCAGTTGGTTGAGGCACTACGCTACTGGTGTCATTGGAAAATTTCCTTGACATAATCGTTCCGGTCGCACTATGGCCCTGGGGTCGACTCAGCCTCTAACAGAAATGAGTACCAGGAATCTTTCCTGGGGGGTAAAGGCGGCCGGTGCGTAGGGCTGACAACCTTACCACCTTCATGTGCCGATTGTCTAGAAATCTGGGAGCCTCAACCTCCTGGAACACTAAGGGTCTGTCCAGGCCTGTAATGGGATTGCTTTTCTATAAAATTCACAGCGGGTATATTAACAAAAATGTCTACCGAGTTGACACTACTAAGACAATTGAATGTGTTATGTTTGGACGTAACCAACTGGCAGCACACGTCTACACGCATAGAAGACTGGCAGTGCTTAGGTGTCAACTTGTAGAGGAATAAATTAAACATTACTCTTCCCTTAACTTCGTAACATAATTCACATATGTCTAGAACACAGTTGCCTCACACCTCACCTCCGCGTGCACTGACGAGCCATAAATTAAACGAAGCATGTGACACCTCTGGATTAGGCTCGTGGGTGAACGCAGGTACGTCAGACCAATACCGACATAACACAGCGCTATAGATTTCGTCTAGTCCTTGAAAATTTTAGAAGTAATAGCAAGGTAACAGGATTCTGTTCAATCGCTGTATATGTGTACACCTAATCAGGGTAATAAAAATTATAGATTAATAATTTTGAGTACATAAGCCTATAAGCTAGTCATGAAAGTTAAACCGTGAAATAAACATTGGGTAAACACTGAATAATCGTTGTTTGGTACACTTCTGAGTTCTCCAACTGTAACGCAGTCACCTATAGGCGTGTTTATTTAAATACTACATAAACCAATGGTTCCGAAAATGTATCTGCCGCTGTCATATACTAAATACAAACAGGATTTACAAGTTCTCAAGATGGACCTTTTTCGGGAACTTCTTGCGATTAAAAATTACAAAAGAAATTCTTCTGAATATTCTTCGCAGTCCTATCTCTAATAATGACGGCCCTCATTCGGATCATCTGCTTACAAATAAATAAAACCAATCAGGGCTCCACAAATTTTGCCAAAATCTAGAAGTGACCTCAGAATTCTTGACACCAGAAAGGTAACATCAAGTTCCATACTGAGGACCGACACACATCAGGCACCCACGGTCGTACCCCTCTAATAAATCACTGCTTTCGACTTTAAGTATTTGATTTTATGGATTTCAATATCTAGGTGTCATTTCTCCGTCATCCAAGAGGTCCTACAGGGTGTTGCAACTCGGTACAGACAGTGGGAAGAGCGGGCACAGAACAAGAAGATGAGCATTCCGTGATCTAATATATAACAAAAGTTATTTCCCAGACAGTTTCCTGTCAATATCCTGGACTTAAAAGACAGTACTTCGAACATATTATAAAATTAGTCTGCAATCTTTCCAACATGTACGGTAGCCATGGATGCAAAAGCGATGTGCAAGCATTGGGGTAAAGTTTTGGAATAAAGTGGCCAGTCAAACACAGCTATGTTTATAACGATTGCTACATGTTTCGGTCAAAAATCGACCATTATCAGGCTAGTTATACAATTATTTAAAAAGAACGTAAAAATGTAAGGTATCGTAAATAATAACGTTTTTGTTTGTGAAGTCCCACAAGTTTTCCAATTTTTGCAATAAATTGTAGAATTACATTGGTCATCAGTAGGTAAACATTTACTGTTTTTCGGCAGATGTATATCTAACATTTAAAAACTTAAAAACAACGGGTGAACTGAGCAAATGTATTAAGTAAATGTATTATATTTGTAAATACACGCATATATATTTTTTAATAAAAATAAAAATGAAGAAACATGTAGCTATCGTAACAAACATAGCTGTATTTGACCATTGCAAGTGTTGTTATTGTCAGTTCAAAGCACAGCGGGATGAAGTCTACCAAGATAAAGTCTTTGGAAGTTATTTTATTCCTTCTCAGCCCTTATATTTACAATTACAAGGGCAAATTTCGTTCTTTCAATACGAATGTTGTATCTTTTTTAACATTTTAACTACTATATGCTTTAATTCTGACAAGGAAACAAACCTTTTCCCAGTGAAAGAATTGGTCACTGTATTTGTATTGTACATGTAATGTACACGATGAAAATACAGCCCACAAGAACAGACCATTCTTCATACAAGATGGTGGTAGTGACATTACCATGCTTATGGACAGCATGAAAAGTGCAAAAAGTCGAATATTAAGGTGATTCGTCAACTGCATAGCGTGTCACAGACATGCGCACTTTATACACTATGTTTCATGTATTTAGTTATTTACTTAGTTCCTTATTTGACGAGCTGTAAGTGCTAATCTCCAGGGATGTGGCTGCTAAGTCCGGTATTTTGCAGTTCTCGTGCTTGACAATGAGTTCTGTTTTGTAGGTCTAATATAATTATTATTCAACATATACACGATAATTCATATAGCTCTTCCTACAACAGTTCTACTTACCTCGTCTCAATTTCCCACTTACATTTGATCTTATTCAATAGGTGCCCCGTGCATATAGTCATAATAATAACCATGGCTCGACAGCCCTATATGGGCTTGGGCCTCCTCTTTCCGAGGTTACTTGGTCTTGTGCATTTGTGGCAGTTGGTGACGCGCTGTTCAACCCAATCCTGATGTGACCGTAAGGTTCTTTTACATGCCGTAAATCTACGACATGGGACCGACGGCTTTACTTCCCCCCCCGAAGGAAGTGGTGCTCCGGATTTTTATCGCCCTTAAAAATCCATCGACCTCGGTCGGGATCGAACCGTGGCGAGCACGCTAACCACTAGTCCACCGAGGTCGACAGGTGCCCCGTGCATATAGTCATAATATTCAGTTAATTACATGGCGATTATTAGATTATCACAAAAAAAAACATTAAGTCTATGGACAAAATGTAGGATACAAAATGTCACCGAATGAGACGCTGTAGTGATAAAGCTTTAGTCTTGTATTCGAATCTCGGTCGTGTCATCGGCCATCCTGAGAGCTTTCCTTGTTTTCCTCAGTCCCTCCACTGGCAAATACAGGGTAGTGCCTCGATTAGACACGACCGCTCTCTTTCAGATCCTTTCCAATTCATAGCTAATCAGTCACCCTACTAGTCGACGCCACACAGGCTGATTTAGCCTACTAAGGTAAAGGTAAAGCAATCCCATTACAGGCCTGAACAGGCCCTTAGGGTTCCAGGAGGTTGAGGCTCCCAGATTTCTAGACAATCGGCACACGAAGGTGGTAAGGTTGTCAGCCCTACGCACCGGCCGCCTTTACCCCCCAGGAAATATTCCTGGTACTCATTTCTGTTACAGGCAGAGTCGACCCCAGGGCCATAGTGCGACCGAAAACTTCCAATGACACCATCGGGAATCGAACCCGCGACCTTCCGGCTTGTAGAGCAGTGCCTCAACCAACTGCGCCACCGCGCGCCCATTTAGCCTACTGCCAGCCGTAAACAACACAAAAACTGATATAAAACGTTCTTCTTACTAAAGGCCAAGACTTCTTTCTATTACAGGATTATGGGTACTTACAAATGATGACTGGATAGTTCTTGGTTGATTAAGGCGTTCATTAATTGCGCTACTTAGACTTATATGACATCTAATGGAAGGATTATTGCGAATCATAAAAGGAAAGAAGGCGTGAAGGTGCCCCTACACGGTCCATAGATTTGTGCAATAATTAGCAATGCACAGTATTACTGACCATCTAGTTTTAATACCGAAGAGTTGCTCAATATATTGTGTCAATCAAATGAAGTTTGATTTTATTGTGCAATCTCGAAAACACTACATATGCTGCAGACACTACTGCGCAATGTCCATTCAGTTACCGTCTGTCGACCGAGAAGCAAACGTGTCCAAAAAAAATATCAGGCCTTCAAATGTATTTCTAATGGCCAAATAGTTCTGCGTAATGGATAAACACTTAGAGTGACTGTTTCTCGCATTTTAGTATTTCGTTTAGCAACCGCAGGGGCCACCATATTCAGTAGCTCATTAAATGATACACCATTCAACCGCTAAAAATTTTTGTTGTCGTTTGGCTCACCCAACTTTAAGTCTCTCATAAAATTTTCGTGTGTGTGGTTTTAGTTTGTACCATTCTTTGGTCCAGCGGCGATGCATTTTCCTTTTTAAACCCAGAGCTACAGCAGTGGCCACACAAGCAGCATCAGAGTATCATTCAACATGTTTACTCGTCGTAACCCACGAGCAAAATGAAATACTGGACCATAATATTGAGCCACTTAGGGATAAACATATTGCAAAATAATAATTCAAGGCAATAATACTGATCGTCTAAGGGTCGCTTAAGAAAGCACTTAGACCAATGGCGAGCAAGCTTCAGGGCATGAGGGCCAAACCAAGAGGAAAAGATATCTGCAGGCCATATTATAAATAATACCGATATATTGCTTTACTTGTGTATCATTAATGATAATATCCTGTCGTACACAGTGCCAATACTAGGGCAGTAAAACTTATTTCATATCATTCTACAAAATCGAATCGTATAAAACTTTAAAATAATCTTACCTAGTTAAGTCCGTTACTTCTGTCGCCACTGTTACGGCCCTTTCCCATCAGGAAAAAGAAAAACAGAATGTACATCGCACGTTGGAAGATAGGAGAATATTAACACGAATCTGGAAGACATAATTTACAAGACGTGGAATGAACCCACGTGGGCCATGACAGTGACCAGTGGCGGGTTATTCAGCGTCAGGACGGGGACCAGTGGCGGGTTGTGCGTCAGGGCAGAGACCATTGACGGGTTATTGAGGGTCAGGGTAGGGACCAGTGACGGGTTGTTGTGCGTAAGGGCAGAGACCAGTGGCGGGCTCCTGAGGATTGGGGTAGAGACCAGTGGCGGGTTTTTTTGTGTCAGGACAGGGACCTGTGGGGGGTTTGTGCGTCAGGATAGAGACCAGTGGCGGGTTTTTTGTGTCAGGACAGGGACCAGTGGCGGGTTGTGCGTCAGGGCAGAGACCATTGACGGGTTATTGAGGGTCAGGGTAGGGACCAGTGGCGGGTTGTGGGTCGGGACAGAGATCAGTGTTGAGTTCTTGTACACACGATCCTGAAAGTCCTGGGACCGTAACAGGCGGACAATTTCTTGACGCGACGAGCGCGTATTACCTAACAATGACTGCTCAATGGAGTTGGCTACTTCGTATTAAGTGCACAAAGTGACAGAATGAATTTTATATTTTACATTTTATATTTTATTCACATTAAAGACGATGGACAAAGTCCAAGAAACAAGTGGTTCATAAATTATGTTTTGTTCGTATTAGTCTAAAGAACCTCTGTTTAATGTGAAGCTCATTCCGACTTAATTTTAACAAAAAAAAAGTCCATCACAAAAACAAATTAGTGTGGTATCATTACATGCCTCACTAAAATCTACAATATCAAGTTTCGAATGGTTTTCGATATGAAATGCATTTGATTCCACGCAACACGACACCAGTAGTGAGATTATCTCCGTAACAGTCTTTTTGTTTCTGTAGTAAATAAACATGACGTCCAATAACAAAAGGTAAAAATCTGTCCCTTTGCAAGTCATGAAGGCATATGGGTGGAGAAGTTGAGCTCCACTCATTCTAAACCTCGACACTAGATGGAGGTGAGTGATCAGCTTCAAGCCTCGGCCGCTTTATACACAGGTACTCATTGCATATGTGGCTAGTTTGGCCAATAGCCGTTCCTGAAGCTTTGGGCAAAGGAATTTATTGTTCCTGCCGGGAATCGAACGATTCCTCGGTCCTCCAGCCCGTAGCCTAATCAGTATACCGAGGGATCCACGTCGGCTTGTGACTCTGAACGTGAAAAGAGAGGAAGGGAATAGCAATGAGCAGTTGTAGCCAATTCAAGCAGCGGATGGAATCGCTCTCTCTCCTCACCTCCAGCCTCTCTCTTCAGCTTCACGTATACCACACTCAATATAGTACTAATAGTAGTAGTTTTATAGTGGTAGTAGTGTAGTAGTAGTAGTAGTAGTAGTAGTAGTGTAGTAGTAGTGGTGGTAGTAGTAGTAGCCGATCCTAGTGGCCGCGCGGTCTTAAGGCGTCGGTCTACGGCCGCTTGCTTACTAGGATTGTGGGTTCAAATCCCGCCTAGGGCATGGATGTCTGTCTGTTGTGAGTGTTGTGTGTTGTCAGGTAGAGGTCTCTGATACGAGCTGGTCCCTCGTCGCAGAGGAGTCCTACCGAGTGTGGTGCGTCTAATGTGTGATCGTGAAGCCTCGAAAAAATGAGGCGGCCTAGGCCCCCAAGGGGCTGTCCAGCCATTGGAAAAAATAGTAAGTAGTAGCAGTAATAGTGCACAGAGTAACGGTAAAGTTGTCCCTGTCCACGCCATGAAGGCATATAGGTTAAGAATAGGTATAGCTCCAATCATTCTTAACGTTCACCTGACGTACATATTTTACATACACACACACACAGTACGGTTACAGCTAGCTTGCACAGGCTCACAACACGCCATACACTACGACATCAATACCAATAGTTTTTATAAAATGGCAAATAATTCATCTGACAAATAGCGTACATGCACGTCAATCTAATAATTTCTACTCTGTTTTCACGACAAATAATTTACGCGCACGTACTGTTTCGACAAAAAGTCTATAACAGTCGCGAAAATAATGCAACTGGACCATTAATATAATGTACGCACACTACAGTGGTCAGTTGTTACGAAGAAGTCGGACTTCTGCTGAGCAACGGCTCAACCCCTATCAGTTGCATCAGGCAGGATATGGAGACAAGGCTAGCGGGTATTAATACAATACCAAGCACAGAAAAAGACAGTAGCTCTAGAAGGATGCTAATGCACACTGCATGACTGACCTTCAACTGACATTATCGACGCTTTCGAAAAATATCTAATGAATGTAGAAATTAATTGCTGTTCACTATCATGGAGGACATCCATAAGGGCGACATGACTCCAAAAGGGGTCGTGGGGGAAGGGGGCTTAAAAGCCACATCGGTTTGGGCAGTATGTTTCCTATTTTATGCCTCCAGTTTGCACACAGCCTTAATTAAGGTTACACAATTAATCAGTTACAAGCTGTTTAAACTCAACAAAATAGAATGAATCACAGACGCAGTCCGAACAAGTGTTCTTTCCCTTAACCTGATTTTAACAGTGCCACTAATTAAATTACGTTGAAAATATAAGGGACATAGAAAATACATAGTGTTAATACCGTTTTCCTCAGGCTTAATATGTGAAAGGTAACTGCTGTTGAGCCGGATCAGGCCTGCGGACCAGCTATTGTCCATCACTGATCTAAATACATAAACGAAGGAATTTGCAGCAATTTCACAGAACTGATGTAACAGATATTTAAACACTCTGAAATATTCATTCAATACGGTACCATAACACAATACGGTACCATAACACAATACGGTACCATAACAGAACATCGTGTCAGACAAAAGCCAGAGACTATAGGACTTGAAACTCAAATAGGAAGCGAGCCGTACGGAAGCAGTAAAAAAGAAAAGTTGTCCCTGTACAAGGCCATGAAGGCATGTAGAGGGAGAAGAGGCACAGCTCCACTAATCTTTAACCTCGTCACTAGATGTATGTGCATTTTGTCTACACAGTGCATTTACGTGTTCAGTATGATTCTTACAATAAACAGCCATTTTTTCCTTATACAGCATTAACCTACTTGTCTTTCTAATGGTCGCAAACTGTTCTCTGCGACGTAAGAAGCGGATATTTATATACAGTGTAGATTAATGTTAACCAAATTTCTCATTTATAAAACCAACACATGCACATCTAGCATACACAATACAATTTCTTGTTTTGGCCTACATGTTTCGGCAGAACTTCGCTCTCTTCAGGGAATGAATAGCGATAAAATAATTTTGACCACTTTAGGTAGCATTTCATTTTCCTAATCCTCAAAAAATGTATTTATGTAAGTATGTAAACTTAACAAAGACCAAGACAGTGGACACAAGACAGACATGTCCTCTCGTTACAGACGGGGCCCCGTGGCTACTGCGACTGCAATGATCAGACACACTACATAATAAGATGTGGTAATGATCCCCGGGACGCGGACCGGGGGGGGGGGGGGGGGTTAACGCCAAGACAGACAGACTGTCAGCTGCAAAGTGACTAGGACTTGTACTGAGTCTTCAAAGCATTAAACCTTCTGGAGCTACTAGTGCTATAAGACGCAGGGTGTTCTGCAGTCATCGTGAGTCGTTATGAGGGACTTTTTCTGTCCGTATCGAGTTGATGACAGTAAAGAGGGAAAGCAGAAGCCGCTGGTTTTTTCCGTCCACATGCCCGATGATCTAGTGCTGCTGTGAACAGTCCACCATGCAAGGTGCACGCACGAATAAAACGATGCACCGGTTCTAATTTGGCTAATAACCGGGTGTCTCAAAATGCTTCCAACACAAGAAGGACGTCATAAACTCCCAGACGCGGTTAACTTGACTCCAAACAATTCAGCGGATCAGCCCGCATAGGTCACAGTCATGAACACTTCAACAGTGATCAGTCATGACGAATCATGTGTCCTCTTAGTATCACGTGATGTGAAATAGGTCAGAGTGGGGATGAACAAGAAAAGAAAGAAACGTGACGCATTAAAATAACAGACTTAGTACTCCGTCGATTGATGAAAAAAGGTGCAGTTGTCCCTGTCCAAGATATGAAGGCATATGGGGAGTGGAGGTGTACCTCCACTCATTCTTAACCTCAGCATTAGATGGTGATCAGAGGTCAATTTCATGACCCGGAGGTTTTACGCCTTGTGACAGAGCCCCACGGTAACAATTGAAGACGAAACGGGATTGGCCCCAGAACCGGTACGGACATTTTGGAAAAGAGAAATAACCGTTGGCCCTGATGGGAATCGAACCCCAAATCGTCCAACCCGTAGCCTACTCACTATGCTGTTTCACCCCTTTAAGACAGGCGTTCATATAAACCGCATACAGAAATAAGTTCCTACCTTACAGAGAACACAGTCCCAGTCCATTACAAAGACCAACCAGTTTATGGAATTTAGGGTGATAATCGCTATTCAAAACAATAAAACGGAACAATAAATGCAAACTGGGCAATATACTATTGAAGCAGGTGGTACATACATTTACCAAAATTCTTTAAAAGGACAACGGCACTGAATTAAGAAGGCAACAAAGCACATGGGAATTGCGTTACAAGTTAAACGTAATGCTTTGCAATATCGCGATCTTGACCTGCACAAATGTGCCATCCCGGTACTCACCTGAAGACACCAAGATCATTTAAAAATTATCTGCAAGAATAGACGATCAACATTGTCGAGACTCGAACCATGTACTTCTAGTTCTACAACACTCTTCTCAGTCATAATGGAGTATTAACAAAAGCTGAGTTTCACTACTGGTACATTCCAACGCTAACTTTGAAGCCGAGTGTACAATGCGTACGACAAACACCTTATGGCATTGTTAGCGAGTGGCAATGCGTCCACATTAGGTACCTAACAATGAGAGATGTGGATGAAACTCTTCACAAAATGTTAATTTACGTTCCCACTGGTACATTAAGACCTCCTAATTTTTTGGAAAACGTTTGAACACCTGATTAGGAAAACAGAATTAAAATGTATAATAAACTGAAACAGAGGATGTTCACTGGATCAAACTATCTGAGCAAAAGGTCCAGTGACGAAGTGCAAATACATCAATGAATTTGAGCCTTCATAAACGGAGGGGAATTTTTGAACCAGCTAAGAGCTTCCCAAGCGCTCTGCTCGAAGGAGTTGGCTATTTTTTTCTATACTTGCTTAAAGGATATGAGTAAGTCCGTGCAACGTACGTTCCACTATATTTAATTTCTGCACTCATTGCGAGAAATCGCGTGTTTAAACTTAACTCCGTTTCACTTTCGTTGGACCGTTTCCACCTAAACACAGAAGCTGGCCACGCCTTCGTATAAAACTCCAAAGTGCGTGCTTGCTTCCAATACAAGATAGCTACACGAAGAATAGTACACATCTGGGAATCTATGACTGACTCGAAAAGTACCTTTTGAGTCAGTAATTAGCTACATGATTCGGCTTTACTAAAAAGCAGAAAGAAACGTGTTGATAATGTGTAAACGAAAAGACTGTTTACTAATAATATTGTGTTGACGGTGTAACAAGGTACTTTTGATACACTTTAGCAAGCACAAGGGAGCAACATATCAAGAGAATCTATTAGTCGTTCAGCTGGCAAAAAAAAAAACGCCTTTTACGTAACACCTTAAGTTCATAACCACATTAAGAAGAACCCCATTACTCGATCTCATCATCAGCCAGTTCAGTCCAATACAAATACACACCATACTTCTCTAAGATCTATTCTAAAAAAGGTAAAGCAATGCCTGTACAAGCCTGGACAAGCCCTTAGGGTTCCAGGAGGTTGAGGCTCCCAGATTTCTAGACAATCGGCACATGAAGGTGGTAAGGTTGTCAGTCCTACGCACCGGCTGCCTTTACCCCCCAGGAAATATTCCTGGTACTCATTTCTGTTAGAGGCTGAGTCGACCCCAGGGCCATAGTGCGACCGAAACGATTATGTCAAGGAAAAATTCCAATGACATCATCGGGAATCGAACCAGCGACGTTCCGGTTTGTAGCATTCTATTTTAATTCTACTGTCCCATACATGCCTACGTCTACCACGTGGTTCGCCAGGCCTTCGGGCTGGAATTTTATACGCATTTCTTACCGTGCTACGAACTACATATCCAAGGGGTGGGTGGGCGGGGGGGGGGGGGGAAGAGGCAAATTACTTTCGTTTTATATATTACAATAAAAACTTTGTGAACCAAAATTAAATCCTCCCGACAAATTTAGCAAGCAGCTAGAAGTACACCACGCGTGTCTAGTATTTCCCGGGAGGAAACACGCTGACAGACAAGTGCACCTCCATATAAGCCTTCATATTATGCCTTCTGAGCGAAGAATGTAACAATACTGCAATTACAATTTTTTTTATTTAGGTTCCATGCGACAAATGTACACTTTTATTTTCTATTATTCAATACATATATTTCATTGAAGATTGTCCAACATGTTTCGAACCTTATATGAGGTTCATCTTCAGGGACATCTGTTTTAAATTACACCAGCCCTTCTTCAAAAGCACGTGTTAGGTTATACACATTATACACAAGACAACATTTTGAAGTGTATAACCTAACATGTACCTTTCAAGAAGGGCTGGTGTAATATAAAACAGATGTCCCTGAAGATGAACCTCATATAAGGTTCGAAACATGTTGGACAATCTTCAATGAAATATATGTATTGAATAATAGAAAATAAAAGTGTACATTTGTCGGATTGAACCTAAATAATCAAAAATGTACGGTATGAATAACATAAAAACATTATAAGTTTATTTTCTTACACATTTTGTATGCTGCAGTAGGCAATCCCTGTACATCACTGGTTTGTGGCATCAGTTAAGGGAAACTTGGACTGTCACATCTTGATAATTGCGCTTATCATGTCCAGCGCCCAACGAATTGAATTTAAAAATTTCTGTTATAATATGAGACAAAAGATTGCTTTAACATCTCGACACGGAAAGTGTTAAACACATCACGCACTCTGAATGTCGGAACGCTAGATTTAAGGTTCTCACTGCGATGCTGTTGAAGACTCAAATCTCCTAGCATGTTACGTCGAGTCGATACAGCGTTATGGATAGAAAAATCGAAACTTCGAATCTAGAGAATGTTTCCAGCAGACGTTACATATGGCAGCAAAACACGGAAACGTTTATACATTTTTCGTTTCATCATTTGTACATTAATCCTTTCAGACACTACGTCAATCTAATTAATATTCATACATTCAGTTCCCACCCCAAAGAAAACAAGTGCGTCTCCATTAAAAAGACGAACCGGTTAATGCTATTTTGGTAAACAATCGCTGATTAAGCGAGAATCCTACAGAACGCATTGATACAACGTTTGGGTAAAGTAGAGGAGTTTTTATGTTACGGCATTTTAAAGAACTATTGGACATTCTTCACTCCAAGTTACGTCGGTCAGTTACGAAGAAACAAAGCGTTTCGATGACAATCGGCGACTTGAGAAATGCTCTATCAGCTGCCGGTATTAGACGATGATATTGCGACAACGATGTTTGTTAACAACTGAGAAATCTGGGAACGCCTGACAGACACAAACATCACTTAGCGAGTACTACGGCTCCCAGTAAAGCGATCGGCAGATAACTTGTCAATTAGACAGTACGTTGGTGAGCTGTTTTGTTTCTAGGCATGAATACCTAAAAACTGAAAGGGAATGCAGTGATCTAGGCGTAAACCCTCCGCGGAGAATGTTTTGGGTTGGAGACCGGCAGGATGGTGTCCAGATATTTATGCAAGCCTTTGCCCTCACTCGCCTCTACTAAGTCAGACGAAGTTACACGGCCCACTACGCTTCCCACAGTGGTTTGCAATCCACGTTACGCTACGGGTTCTTGTGCCAACAGCTATCATTTTGCGAGATTTGAGGTTATCACAGCGATGCTGATCAAGTCTTCTGGGATGTGACGCTGTGTCGTTAGGTAAGTAGTTCCCGACGTTTCGAAGGACTGTAGATCCTTCATCACGACGATCTTTAGTAACATCCCAGAAGAGTTTAATCTTCAATCATCTTTACTGAGATATCAACAGGGGTAAAATGTAAACCTGTCCTCAGGGTGCTTTCATCTAAAAAAAATTCCCTACACGAACCTTAACATGGAGGGCAGGGATATGTATATTCTAAGACCATACCCAGAGGCATGCGTCATAACCTTGGCTTTGTACGTTATTTAGTAAATCCGCTACGGTCTTACTTCTTGCGTAGGAACTGCAAGGAACTGAAGGAGAGATATAAGGAAGGATAGAAGTGACGGGAAGACGAGGAAGAAGACGTACGCGGTTACTGGATGACCTTAAAGAAACGAAAGGATACTGGAAATTGAAAGAAGGATCGCTAAATCGCACTGTTTGGAGAACTCGCTTTGGAAGAGGTTATGGACCTGTCCTAAGACAGACTACTGAATGAATGAATGAATGACGATCTACAAGAAAAGGGCTTTAAGAACACCACAATACAACTGACAATGCAATGACCGAATCAAGGAATAAACTGCTTCAACTCCCACCTACATATTCTTAAAAATTACTCTTTCTAATCTATCCGCAATGTTTACTTTCTTGCGCTAAACGACGCTGTCACTCCATTAAATAAACAGGGTTATATTTAGAATCGGTATTAGTAGACCTGCATATCCCATTACAAACCGGTTCAAGCGATTACTTATATGCACAAGGTCAATGAGAAGTAATTTTATTACACTCATACAGATGGGACCGAGCAGGCCAGTACAGCTGACATGCGTCCAGCAAGGTGCCGACTGTGCTTACATTCTTCTTTCGTCGTATTTCGAGAGACCCTACAGGCGAACGTCAGAACAGTGTCTTCAGACGGCTCTTCACATTCCATTATATCAGACTCTCTTTTAACTTCTGTAACAGAAATCGCTTCCGTCCCCACCTTATCCAACAACAGACACTGATCACATTTTTTTCCCCCAATGGTTCGACAGCCCCTTGGGGGCCTAGGCCGCATCATTTTTCGAGGCTTCACGATCACACTTTTTAGACACACCACACTCGGTAGGACTCCTCTGGACGAGGGACCAGCTCGTCGCAGAGACCTCTACCTGACAACACACAACACTCACAACAGACAGACATCCATGCCACCGGTGGGATTCGAACCCACGATCCTAATAAGCGAGCGGCCGCAGACCCACGCCTTAGACCGCGCGGCCACTGGGATCGGCACTGATCACATTTACTCAAGTTAAACTCTTTCCACCTCCCACCTCACACTTAAATTCAATTAAATGTCCCAAATTTTTTATAATGCACGAAATTTAAACTGTTTACTTATACGTTTTTATACAATGACCTTCAAGATTTAAACGTCTCACGACGTATTATTTGGGTGATCAAATAAAGGAGAAAGAAATGAGTGGGGTAAGTGGAACGTACACAGGAAAAGATAAGCAAACAGGATTTTGATGCGAAAAACTGAAAGAGACCACTTGGAAGACCCAGACGCAGATAGAAGGATATTAAAATGGATCTTAAATTACCTGTATTATCCAGAGTAACTTGAGTTTACACATAAGATCGTAACGATATTAAAGCAATCCACAACTAATCTCTGAAACAGAGCCCTTCCTGATGGGAAGCTGATAACCGCTCAGCTATTCAAGAAATTTCTGGTACCCTATGAAATCCATAATTCATAGCATCTGGCACACTTGAAAGTCGTAACAGTCAAAAATCGCTGCCTAAAGTGAAAATGAAGAATGCCGAGCACAGTGGCTGGGCGATCGAACGAGCAGCGACACAGGGCTCTAATCTCACTTGGAACATCTACTTTATAAACAGCCTTGGCGTGATTGAGTGAGTGATTGAGTCACGACCTGTTTGCCATGTTTGCCGGATTAATACGGCATCACCAGAAATAAGCACACCCCTGGCTGCGATAGAGCTTGGTTAGTGTGTGACGTCAGAGATTGGGTTATTAGGTTCCTATCTTCATAGTGTTTCCACGGCGTTGCGTGTGTGTTATGGCGGCTCCTCATATGACGGGCACGTGGCTAATGGATATATATATATATATATATATATATATATATATATATATATAAACCTCGCTTCTTTCTTTATTTGTGTTGTCCTGTGTAGGTGAGGCCTTTCGCTGGTCCGATCACCTGTTTGAGAAGCTCTATTAAATGTCTAATATACTGATAGTTTCTGAAGTTAATTTTGAATTAAGGTAGGCCAAATGACCTAGTCCATAGAAGATGAAGGTAAATATCGGAGAGTTAATGCCACTGTTAGGTATGTATAAATTAATATTATATCCTATTACTCATGAGATTATCGATGCCAATAAGGTCAATATTAAAAAGTGATTTGACTGAAGTCCCAAAACATAATTTACTGAACTTCCAACATATTTATTTCGACCTGTGCGTATTAAGCGAACCGTCGTCTAACAAGTAAGGTGTTGAGACAAGTTCGAACTAGACAGCGAAGACATTTGCAGTTCGACAGTCGTACTCTGGACCAGCGGTCGCCAACCGGTGGTCTGCGGACAACTGATGGTCCGCGAGAAAATTTTGGTGGTCCGTGGAGAAATTTGGACATTATTTGCAATTTTTATGTTCATTATACTGTTTCATTATATTCTGATTCGTCTTCGTGTCTTATTTCAAACAAGCAGCAACAAATATCACACTAATAATTTTGTTATAATTAAACAAGTGCATTTCATATTAATAAAATGGAATTTTTATGATCATTATTTTATAGATGTTTGTACCTTCTTAAAAAAATTCATGTTAGTAGTCCGCGGGATTAAAAATTGTGAGTTTAGTGGTCCGTGAGGTCCGAATGGTTGGCGACCGCTGCTCTGGACGACTATATACAACTTTCTCCACAACCTTAAAGGTAAAACTGAAAAAGACTCCACTTTGTACGACCCTCACCTTCCCTTCGCTTGAAGCACACTTCATACTATTACAGCAAGTGCAGCATCGATGTATTTCCTGTCCTTGTGATTTTATCGATAGTTTTGTCATTACTAGTAGAAATTACGTCACAAACATCGTTATACAGGCTACGGGCCTATAAATGGCTGACGCTTTACATTCTGCCATTTTGTTAACAGTCACAAATGGAAACACAAAGTGACACAAATAATGCGGAGTGAGAAGTGTCTGCGTTTCGTTCGCTTGTAAGAGCCGACAGACGTTACACAGAATGCAGAGCAGCACTTCCTTGATTTCACGTGTCTCGTAATGGCTAAAAATTTTAACACTAGATCAATGGAAGGGTTGGGTGTAGAAACTATAGCTAGAGACAGGTAATTGTAAGGTGTGGATGTTTTTGTAAGGTGTGGATGCTTTTGTAAGGTGTGGATGCTTTGTAAGGTGTGGATGTTTTTGTAATGTGTGTACGGTGTTCTAATGTGTGTACTTGTATTTACTGTATGTATTTTGTTTTGTATGTGTATGCGTGTTTTTGTAAGGTGTGGATGTTTTTGTAAGGTGTGGATACTTTGTAAGGTGTGGATGTTTTTGTAATGTGTTTACGGTGTTCTAATGTGTGTACTTGTATTTACTGTATGTATTTTGTTTTGTATGTGTATGCGTGTTTTTGTAAGGTGTGGATGTTTTTGTAAGGTGTGAATGATTTTGTAAGGTGTGGATGCTGTTGTAAGGAGTGGATGCTTTTGTAAGGTGTGGATGTTTCTGTAATGTGTGTACGGTGTTCTAATGTGTGTACTTGTATTTACTGCATGTATTTTGTTTTGTAATTGTGTATAGTTTGTTTTGTATTGTTATTTTTATGTATATTTATATGTCCATTTGTATTGTGTGTACTAGTGTAAGGACTACTGCCACCGGGTGAAAACCCAATTGCAGTAAATAATGATAATAATAATAATAATAATAATAATAATATTTTAAATTTTACCGTTGAAATTTCAACGTGCTTTACAGACCTACCAGTCATTCATAAATACCCAAATAAGATTTATAAATTGTCTTCGACACAGTCGGCTTTTGGCTGTCTATACAGTACTTCCATTGGCGGGAGGTATGATACTGCTTACCGTCATACGGCTGTTGAACACCATACGAACAGCCGACCGTACTAAATAATTGTTTTGGATAGGCTGACAGCAAGAGGAAGTTTCAAACCGTATACGACTGTCTACTCGTCTGAAAACTGTCATAAACACCAGCCAAATAAGACTACCTTTAAGTCATTATAACAAGTCAAATGATAAGAGATATGACAAAAATCTACAAAACAAATTAATTTAATGTATGACTGCCACACTGACTGGCTGACTGTCTTGTATTATAACCAAATATTAAAAAATGAGAAATTTAACATCGCCTTCGCTGCTACGTCAACTTACACACCTTCATAAATTTTTATTTGAATATCGCTGCAATTCCGAAGCTCGTAAGAGTCCCAGCTGTTGGTAGTGACAGAATAAAATATTGTTTCAGGTGGCATCATTAGCACGCCCTTCATATCGAGTTACTTTGAAATCCTTCAACGAATTTAAAAACAAAGTACGGAAACAAATGTCAGGACATGATTTATAACTAACTCCATGGAGCAGAGTCCTTCTTGAGAAGCTAACAGGTCCTCAGCTAGTCAAGAAATTCCACGCGCTTTATGGAACCCGAAGGTTCATTACAGCATTCACAAGAGCCCGCCACCTGTCCCTATCCTGAGCAGGACATGATTTATGACGTTCAAGAAATGACGACGAAATAAAACAAACACTCAAGAAGATTCCCGTCTTGAGAAGGATTTGACCCTGCGGCACGTGTGCTTACAGTTCTGAAGACCAGAAGAGGCTACAATGTCGGTACTGGCAAATTCTGCAGTTCCCATGTTATCAAATTAACTACCATCCGTCTATCGACATAGTCCCTATCGACGCAAGATGGCCCATGTGGCGGCAACCTGGTCCACATGGGGTATACAACGAACACCTGCTACTGTCGCTCGTGCCTCACTCCTGACACCTGGTGAGGAAAACTAGCAGCACGCCTCACACCTGGCTTGTTGGATCCCACTCCGCCTTTACCCTCAGACAGAACCTACGTTTAGGTATGTCTTTCTCCTTAACTTCTGTTCCCAAAACATCTAGCGATCTTTTCCACTTCGCCCCTGTTACCGCTGCCAATATTAGCTTCATGTCTTTCCCCAACAATACACTTCTTTAACCGCGCTGTTTTAAGGGCGCAGGCGGACTCTACGTGTCACACAATAGTCACAAGAGATTGAATGTTGTCAGGAAATGTTAATTCTTGGAGGTGAAACTTCTAACCTCTCTATGAAACGGACTTCAACGGAGTGCATACTTAATACGGCTACACAATCCCCACACAATAGCGCACTCAGGCAACGCCGATGAATGTGGAGGTTAAGGCTCCACACAAGCATATTTCCCGCCTCGGCCGCACATTGAAGAATATGGACAGCAGTCTCCATACATGGTCTTGTAGCGAAAATTTCTCAATGCTTCCACCACCCCTTGTTGTCAAGTCTGCTTCACTGGCTCAAGGGAGGTTAATGCGACCGGGGAATGAAGCTAAACATTTAACTCCATGTAGTGCCGAGAACAAAAACACGTAGTTCTGTAACTTCAGTCTCTTTAATTTATGGTGCAATGCTTCGTTAAGCACAGATATACTTTATTAGCTCAGCTGTCTCCGTTTGCACATATGTATTTACGTAATGAATTAATATCTATTTTGTGGTCTTCTGGGTTGACACCGTGCAGTCTGGTAGGCAGGTTTTATGGGAATTTAATACCTCCACTGTCTACCCTGAAGATTTAAGCAGTAGGCAATATAATACTTACATGCGTGTACATAAAAGCACCAGACTACATGTCTGCGTAATCCGGAAGACAATACAAAACCGCACCACCACATTGACCTCAAATTTAATTACAAATGAACAACCGATCGCACAATCCTGGATGATGTATCGTCTTGTTCTTACGTATTCTGGGTTGAAATGGAATGGGCTCACTGTTATAACTTAATGCAAAACTTAAAATATTAATATGCTAAACAGTACCGAAATAATGGATTAAACGAAGTCTTCAAACATAATTCATTTTCTTCGGGAGAAATTCGTGAGGTTAATTTACGCATTAATAAAAATCTCCCAATTATAACTGCCGCGTGTTTTTCGAACTCACTAGCACTCGAACGCGGGTTCAAATTCCGTTCGGGAAATGAATGCAAGTCCGTATTTTTGTCTTATGTTGCGCTATGCTGCATACTCAGGGGCGTTCAGATGGGCCCATAACCCGTTCAAGAACTCTTACTAAACGTGTATAAAAGGATTAACTATTTCAGAATTTAAGAAACCGGAACAGACGGAAAGCCCTAATCCGGGTTAGCTGAAGAGGAATTCTGTCAAAGCCCAGCACTACTGCCAGTGCATGTAAATATGACAACAATGGTTGAAGAGAGCACGTGGTTTCAAGTCTGCTGATTTAGATGAAAGACCTGGACCTTTACTACGACCCTCCTGAAGTTGTTCCATACCTGAAGTGCCCACTTTAATTTTTTACTTACTGGAAGAGAAATTTCCAGAGAACAGTAATTACATAAGTTATTAACATCAGTGAATACAGTATCAACCTTTTACCATAAAAACCAATATTATTGCAGTTACAAGTAAAAGATATAATAAAAATAATAATAATAATAACCATGGCTCAACAGCCCTATATGGGCTCGGGCCTCCTCTTGCCTCCTCTTTCCGAGGTTACTAAGTCGTGCGTATTCGTGGCAGTTGGTGACTGGCCAACTGGCCGCGCTACTATTCTATCGATCCTGATGTGTCCGCCAGAGCCATCTGGCAGGCAGTCAGGAGACTTGGGTGAGAAATGGAGGCTTTGAATTTAGCTTACGTAACATTTTTATTCATGCCCGTAAGGTTCTTTTACATGCCGTAAATCTACGACATGGGACCGACGGCTTTACTTCCCCTCCGAAGGAAGTGGTGCTCCGGATTTTTATCACCCTTAAAAATCCATCGAACCCGCGAACCTTGGGTCCAGTGGCGAGCACGCTAACCACTAGTCCACCGAGGTCGACAAGTAAAAGATATACCTGTACTTAATGACGAACCACGCCGTGAAGGTGTATGGGAGAGAAGGCTCATAGCTCCACACATTCTTAACTGGACACTTAATGGAGGTGAGTAGTCAGCCTTGATTTCAGGCTTCCGCCGCGATATTGATGAGATCTGCGCTCTTCTGGGATATTACGCGGCGTCGTGTGGTAATTGTTTACCGACGTTTCGGGGCAACGTATCGGTCCCATCTTCACGGGTCAAGATACGTTGACCCGAAATGTCGGTAAACAATTACGACACGACGCCGCGTAATATCCCAGAAGAGCGCAGATCTCGTGAGTAGTCAGCTTCAAGAACTGACCACTTTACCCCCAGGAAACAACCCCCCCCCCTCCCTTTGTAACTACAGCATCGGAGGCTGGGTGGGCCCCGGAGGTGGTCCTGATGTTTTAGAGAAGAGAAAATCTCATTACCACTTTCCGGCGATCGAACAACAGTTCCTCTGTCGTCTAGACAGCAGCCTCGACACTACACTGAGCTATCCCGGTTCTTGCACCTACAGGAAAATAACATATATCAACAAAATATGTTTTAGATAATGTCAGAAACAGGTGAGCAATTCTGATTATGTTAATACAAAAATAAACATACAACTATTAAAATAACTGTAGACCACACAAAATACAAAAGCAAACCAGTAGTTCAGTACAACACAGTTCACAGTAAAAGTCACGTCCTACCTATGCTTTTATACAAGTATGTAAGTTGGCGGATTGGGATTTTTCATTGACTTAAACCTTCCGGCAGTTCGATGGCCCTGGAGTCGACTCAGCCTCTACAAGAAATGAGTACCATGAGTACATCCTGCGGGGTAAAGGCGGCCGGTGCGCAGGGCTGACAACCTTACCACCTTCATGTGCTGACTGTCTAGAAATTCAGGGAGCCTCAACTTCTTGCAGCCCTAAGGGTCTGTCCAGGCCTGTAATGGTACAGCTTTACCTTTACCTTTTATGTAAGTTGGAGGCTACGTAAACAACAGAGCTGCCTTAATGCAATATCACTGCTCTACCTGTGACATAAAATGCACCATGTAACCATGTGAGATATGTTACTTGTCTGTTAATCGCATGCAAATATTTACGCCTGAGGTAAGATAGAATTCACAATACAGAAACGAAAGAACACTACGCACTGTAAATGTTGATATTAAAAGATATTCACTTGCACCGACACAAATTTATGGAAACGCAGCGTACGATAACAGAGGATCATAATGGAAGCGAGTTTAATGAATAAAATATCACTGATGGGGAGTTCAAACTCAGGATGACGGACATCGACGACCGACACGCATAAACGCAAGATTCCACTCTCTTCAGTAATGTATGTATGTATGCACGCATACGTATACACATATACATGTACGTATGTTTGTGTGTAGGTATATAGCCTATGTGCGTACGTGCATGTACACGTATGTATTTATTCTACATAATTCTACTCTAACAATTTGAACTGATTACCACTCAAATGCCGCTCAACGAAAATAATCAAATACGTATATATACGCAGCATAAATAGGAAGAAGTAGCATTTAGTTGGCAGTTGGCACAGTTCTGGTTCGCGGCTACAGTAAAAATAGAACGCGTTTCGCAATACACACCTACACCACATCTGCAATCTGGAGGAGATGTAAACGCGAACAGAGAAAATTAACTCACTGCCAGTTCCCAACTGTCTCGGTTCAATCGGCCCTGGGATGCTTCCTGACGAAGTTGGGTTGGTGTGTACAAGCAAGAATCCGATCAAGACCTCTTGAGGCGCCTCTGGAAACGTTCTCTTAACATTTTTCTTGTGAGAAAGAACTGACAGAACCACGCTCTTTCATCGGAAAGCACGGGAAGGAATTTTGTCTTGTAGAAAGAAGGAAGTTGCAAAGGAGGTCAGACCCCAAAGGAACAAGGAATGCTCTTGTTCATTCTTCTTCCTTCGGATCTAGAAAAGAAGAAGAAGGTTGGGGCCAGGTGTGGTCGGTCGGGCCAAGGTACAACGCAGCTGACAAGCAGGAGGACACGGGGGCCTTCCTGTTACCTTTCCCTCATTGCTGCTGGTTATATAGGCCTTCGGTTGATCCTTGCTTTTGCCTTCTCTTTGTCCCAATCAAAATGCGAGTAGAGAGATGGCTGTTGGTGCCGACAGACAGGTGAAGTGGAAGGAACAAGCAAACGTTACATGACGCTGGTATCTGCCACAATTCACCTGGGAATACGTGTTCAGAGCGAGCGGTCTGCTATAACAACGCACTTCCTATAAACTAATACTGCTATAGTCAACAATTAACAGCGGTTATAACACGCTTGATAAATGCACTTCAATACTTTCACAGCCATACCGTCAAAAATTATTAACCGAAAGTCTTGAACCAATGACAAATACCAGTACAATCATGTGTTGCTCTTTATAACCCGGAGAAAAGTGCCTGTTCCCTACTGCATGGTACAAACAAGCCATTACACAGACTAGTATATTAACATTCGTCGTCAGAATATTTGACAGTCCAAATGTGTCTAGCCACTACGAAAGACTACAACCCACACTTTATGGCCTCGATTACTGTCAGGAGTTTCATATTTCTTCAATCTCATAAGCTTCACATTTGTCTTCAGAATTTAAAAATCATGAAACGCAGAGTTCATCAAATATGAAATGAGATGCCATTAACAACCGCCACGACTAGCTGACGACAAGCATACTGTAAATACTAGTGGGTCTTGTGACTAGAAACGATGGCGCAGTCCATCGGAAATCGTTGATTATGCCAATGGAATTGTAATGGCGAAGGCTACAAAAGATATTACATACTTCGCCTCCAAGAACTTTAACAAATAGGGCCTACACTGGCAAAATTATATTGATTTGAACGAATAAAATGAATCAATTAACCTGTCTCATTTTTTAAACATTACACGCAAACGATGAGGTGCGTGTACAAAATTATGAGATCGAATTAAATACATAAATATACGAACTTAATGAAATTAGTTAACTTTTAAATGTTCGTTTTTAAGAAGAAATCAAAATTCCGAATACACTATCCTATCCGAAAGAAAACTCTATTTAAAAATACGTTTCACACTTAAATTATCTCGAAAGTGGCACTTACATGAAAATGGTTAGGGCATAAAGTACATGGGAACAGGGCGAGCGCACGCACGCACGCACATTATATTATATATATATATATATATATATATATATATATATACATGGCTCTGTGTAAAAGATTTTAAAATGTAATGAAAAGAGAAATTAGAAACCGTTAAATGTTTGCAGCTCTTCTTCTAAATAAGGGAAGTGAAATTACATTTTAAACAAAGAGTGAACAAACCAGGATACAGACTTCTGAAATGAAGTTTTCATGAGGTGGCAACAAATGCACTAATCTGGACAGGATATGTAATCGCACTATAAAATATCTGTATATGTGTCTATTGCTGTAAGGGATAAACATCTTGTCAAATATCCAGAAAGGTTATCAGATTCATTTGAAATTACCATCCAAACAAAGACGTAAACCTGGTCAGTCAAAACAGGCTTGTAAGCCTATCCTTCAAAAGCAGAAGCAGAGGAAGTGTAAATCTTGCAGCCCTTCTGGTCCAGACCACAACATGGAAAAATAAATACATTCTTTAAGTACGGACAGACTCCCTGGACACTTTCAGGAAACAGTCTGCCTACTGCATTAGTACTTGCCCTGCGTACAGCAATAAATAACGCTCAGTACGGTGTAACTAGAACAGTCAGTCACTTGACAACCGCACTGATTAAACGGAGAAAGTAGGCTGTCAATAATTTACATTAATATTTAGGTATTTATAATTCTATGCTTACAAGGCAACAAGCTTGAACTAAGGCCTACGCGTGTGGAATTGAAGCACACTTACTGTTACGCAAGTTCTGTTTTGTTACTGTAGGTGCCACATCGCCGTAGTAGACGATAACATAAGCGTCACCGTGTGCGCGGTAGAGGGGGTCGCTGAGAGACGCACGTGGGCTGCACTTTATACCTTGTCTACCAGACTCGGTTTCTATGCGTCTGCTCCTTCTCCTGGTGTTGCTACGTGAAAGGAAGACAATTTATTAAGCCTCCCACTATCTCGTTCTTTCTCTCTCCCTACCACTTTTCTGTGAAACTTTCCCTTGATTTTACAATTTATTCCTTGACATATAATTCACTGTACAGTATTATGTCATAAGGTGATATAAAACTCTCTCTGTGCCGGTCAAAAAATGACGTGATGGGGTCAGTCTGGTGCTGTGTGTAATTCTCACGTAGTCAGAGGACCTCTAGTGAAACGTACCAGTGAATTATGCATGCAATACTCGGACAGAAATTTCCTAAAGCTTGTTTCTCTAAGGCGGTGAGTTTTAAACTTCTTTCGTTCACGACCCGAAATCGTAAATCAAATTGGCCTCACAACCCAGAGTAGGAGTGCATTTACTGAGCACCCCAGGATATCACCGAAAATTTACAGCGTAACATTACCACACATTAAAATAAAATTTCGTCACAATTTCTCAGCTTCTTTTAACTGTATTTTTCCTCCATAAAGTAAAACTGCAGAACACAGCAAACTGCAAGCTTCATCATTTTGAGAGTTCAAGTCCCATCAGACGGCTCTCGTGACCCAAGTTTGGGTCGTGACTCTGGGATTGAGAGTCCCTGTTCCAAAGTGTATTTGGGTCTAAAAGAGACCCAGTATTAATGGACGTACAAGACACTCAGTAATGGACGTACAAGAGACTCAGTAATGGACGTACAAGACACTCAGTAATGGACGTACAAGAGACTCAGTAATGGACGTACAAGAGACTCAGTAATGGACGTACAAGAGACTCAGTAATGGACGTACAAGAGACTCAGTAATGGACGTACAAGAGACTCAGTAATGGACGTACAAGAGACTCAGTAATGGACGTACAAGAGACTCAGTAACGGACGTACAAGAGACTCAGTAATGGACGTACAAGAGACTCAGTAACGGACGTACAAGAGACTCAGTGACGGACGTACAAGAGACTCAGTGATGGACGTACAAGAGACTCAGTAATGGACGTACAAAAGACTCAGTAATGGACGTACAAGAGACTCAGTAACGGACGTACAAGAGACTCAGTAACGGACGTACAAGAGACTCAGTAACGGACGTACAAGAGACTCAGTGATGGACGTACAAGAGACTCAGTGATGGACGTACAAGAGACTCAGTAACGGACGTACAAAAGACTCAGTAATGGACGTACAAGAGACTCAGTAACGGACGTACAAGAGAAGTGCATACGATACTCTCAACCATATGAATGAAGGATGATGAAATCAGCGGGGAGTCAGAAATACACACATTTTAGTTTGAAAACGTAAATGAGACAATTTTGGAAAATTCGACGTTGATGAGACGATAATATTAAATATACTAAAGAAACAGAGCATGAATGGCTGAGTTGGTTTCATCTGGCTCAAAACAGGAACCAATGGCGGACTCTTCTGGACAAGGTAACAAAACTTACGCTTACACAAAGTCGAGGAACTTCTTCAGCAACTGATGATCTGCTCTACAAATTTAATGCAAAATATTCTGCTACATCATTTCCCGTTGCAATCGCTAGCAAATAAATTATTTAATGAAAAATGATCGTGGGGGTTGTAGATTCGTTTCGGGGTTATTTACCATTCGGTGTACGGTATACTGGATAGTGCCCCAGGTCCAGATGATTCCGTTAGAACGTTCTCTGCCTTTTATCATACTGCTTTCTACAACTAAATTCACCTAAACTTTCTTCTCTTTAAATGTAGCTATGAAAAATATATGATTCGCAGATGTGATCCTCGAAACAAAAAATTATGACACCTTCCGTACTGCACGTGATGCCTACGAAAAAGAAGCGGTAATGCTGTTTCCTTGGTCCTTGAATACTCGTACATATCGTTTTTAACCCTTAAATAACGGCCTTAGTGCACTGCACAGACCTTTAATTCCTCACATGCTGCCGGCCTCGGTGCACCGTACGTTCTTGTGTGCATTTACGGACCCCTCCGTCCTGGGCAGCAGTTGGAATTTAAACCCAAAGTCTCTGCAGGATTAAAAAAGTTTTCTCTTGCACAGAGCTCGCCTGCTTTCGTTTATTAAAGATACTTGCGCCTTCTGTGCAAGCACTGGATGCAGTACCCTATAAAATGGAAGTATGTCACTAAACCATGATGAAATACACTTGTCCTGGGACAGAACTTGAATGAACAAGGGAACAAATATTGCACGTAGCACGACTACAGTAGTCTTAATCCTATCCATACTCAGAAGTAACAAGCAAAATATTCCTCTTTTTTGTCTATATCTACGTAGTATCCACGGTACCTATGGGGAAAAATCATCAACGAAACGTCAGAAATAACCTGAATTAAAAATAAAAATACAGGAGACAAGGCGGACGACTGTCAGCTTATCAAGACGTTCTCTGCTGTATAACGTCTCAGCTACCACACACGAGAAATAAACGACTAACACTGGTCCGATCCAGAATTATTTCGGAAGCTATAAAGAGTTCGGTGGCCGCGCGGTCTAAGGCGTGGGTCTGCGGCCGCTCGCTTGCTGGGATTTCGGGTTCGAATCCCGTCAGGGGCATGGATGTCTTTCTCTTGTGAGTGTTGTGTGTTGTCAGGTAGACATCTCTGCATCGGGCTGATCACTCGTCCGGAGGAGTCCTACCGAGTGTGGTGTGTCTAAATGGAGGCCGGATGTGAACGCTGAATCCAGAGTTCAAACGGTCCACAGCAGTAAGTTACCTCAATTACACGGCGCGGACAGTACTGACAGAGTTAACAACACCAAGGTTACACGGAGCAGAAGTGGCTTGCGCGACAACAGTAATTACAATGACAGAAGATAACATTGGCAGTTGCAACATCCACAACATCCAGTAAACTGGGAAAAACGAAATGACTGAACTCTGGTATCAGCTATTGAACGTGTTAACAAAGTAGCTACAGGGTAGACAGCTGGGTTTCGACCCCTAATATAGGTATAACTCTTCCCTTAGTCACACCAAAACAGCCTTGAGACTCATCTAGTCTCCATAAGTATATCGGACTCTTTCCTCGGTGACGAAGGTGACCACTCACCTCCATCAATGGTGATGTCTAGCATGCGTGGAGATTTACCTTCACACCATCAATACACATTCAAGGCGTGCTGTGTAATAGATATAACATTAGACTCATATTCGATAAACGCTTTGAATATTCGCTGGGGTTATATATTATACTGTTTTCATATTGGTTCCCAGTTATTTTAAAGGGGGGGGGGGTAGTACTCAGGCCACAAAATGTCTGCCCTAGAATTCCTGAACCAATACAAAGCAAATGATTACGCTTAGGCTAAAGTTAGAAATGATTTGACCAACAGGACAATTCATGTGAAATGCTACTAATGTTACTGGATAACGCCAATGAAGACACTTGGAAGAGGAAAAAGAACCGAGCAGGTTACCTGAGCGATAAGGCTTCTGACTCTTATTAAAGTGTGCCTGCAATTGGAAGAGTTCACTTCTACACCAACTTACGCACACAATCATATAGTATTATTATTAGTTTATTTTCCCCTATAATTTCGGTGTATTTAAAACGCCATCTTCAGGGGGGTCACAAAGTTTACAAGCATAGACTATACAATCCTTGTATGTATGTCGTTACATTGCTTGTAAACTTTGTGACCCCCCTGAAGATGGCGTTTTAAATACACCGAAATACGTATAGGGGAAAATAAACTAATAATAATACTATATGATTGTGTGCATAAGTTGGTGTAGAAATGAACTCTTCCAATTGTGATAAGATGCACGGTATATATAATATAAAGTTGTGCCTGCAATGTCTCTCCAGGAAATCAGTGACTGTAACCAAGTCCTTTTGTCTTCCAATTCCTGCAAAGGACAGCTTAGCAGACAGGTGCAATACACGAAAAACCTTCCAAATATGACATTCTGCGGTATTCCATACCTTGAAGATAGTGACAAGTATATGTATCACAGTCTTACGTGACGTCATTTTAGCGATACTAACTCAATGCAGAGCGAAAGTGTAAGGTACGTGCACAAATACTTATTATTTTTGGACTGATACTGTTGCATGCTTAAGTATGCAAACAGTGCCCTAACACTTGCTGTGTGCTGCTTACCGTCAATAATGGCGTCTTGTAACAGCGTCTGGTAAGTACCATTTGGGGAGTAATTGTTTTTATTTTTGCGTGTGCGTTCATTAACTGGATACGTACACTTAATGTGACACTGAACATAGCGACAGCACTAGCGCTGTTGTGGAATACTTCGGGTCCCGACGTCACGTAACAATCCATATTAGGAAATTTGCAAACACTGTCGTGGTTGCAAAACACAGATAAGGGCTGTGTTTTTGGATTGGTATTTATGGACGTAAGTGCTCAATGAATTTATATTTTCTATGCAATTCTACTATTGTGTTGGGCTTTCACAGATGGGAGTAAAGAAAAGGGAAGAGGAAAAGACGAAACTGTGGGATAAAAATGCGATAAGGTCCGTAGTAAGAAAATGGGGGTTTTAAAAAGTCTAAATGCCGTAACGGCCCGCATATCAGGAGCCTCCAAATATAAGTTGTTTCCCTCTTTGAGGTATTTAGAGGACGAAATTCAGAAAATTTTGAATATATAATAAAATTAATAAAGTCAGAGAGGCCGCAACTAAAGGTTTCACCCTGGAATACCGACTGAGAAAGAACAGAGCTATACCATACAGATTATATCAAAGAGCTATACCATGCCTTATTAGTCATTGCTTACTAGGAAATGGCGTGTCTTTGACCTGTTACTGGGAAATGACGTTAAGGCCTCGCTTATGTGGCGACCCCTACTTTACTGTGCAGCTATTTGAAAAAAAAAATCTCGCCTTATATTCGGGCTTATACGAGATTTCCAATTCCTAGAACGGCTCTGTTCTGGCTATACACACAAAGAAAGCCACGACTAACACCTTCACACAAACACTGGCCGTTTCCTTTCGAATCCTCCCCGACAGAACCTTAACTTGAGATCTGCGCTATTCTGGGATATCCCGCCGCGCAATATCCCAGAAAAGCGCAGATCTCATCAGTATCGCGGCGGAAGCCAGCAATCAGGCTTAAATAACTTTAGCAGCTCTCACACTGCGAATCAAATACGCAAATTTCTCATGGATACTTCAATTCCTTGGTCTTGATTCGACTTAGCAGCCTACACTAACTGCCAAGGAAGTACGCACCGTGTAACATGTGCTCTGTGTCTTAGCTCGTGCGAGCCGCCATCAACAACTGAAGAAGAAGAAAAGCTGGTAATACTGAAGAGAACTGGAGGCTGCGCCTTGAAGGACAGTGCAGGGACGAGCACAGCGTTCCTAACCTGGTCGACCATGTGGGAGGAGAGGAGGCGTGTACAGGGCAAATTACTGCACAGGCTGCTACTGTCGATACCTGACGGTGGCTGAAGCGTTCCCACCCTCTTTCCGACCAACAACTACCCCTCCACTAACATTCCGTACAAATTCCGTATTCCTCCACACCACAAAACCAGAGTGGATGACCCCACGAACTATCAAAACAACCGCCATCAGTAAGAAAAGCAAGCCTAATCCGTCTACAAAACAGACCTACAGGACTATCTGAACTAGCGAGTAGGAACTGTAGAAATTGCATAATAAGGAACTTCATAATTTTCGGTCCGTGTAATACTGTTCAAGCAGTTAAAATAAAAAGGTCGAGATGGCTGGGGCATTCATAAACCACCACGAAAATAACAATTGATTAAAAGTTTTAGGTGGAAACACTGAAGGATAACACAGACAGGATTTTGGTCGTAACATCTGACGGGAATAACACAGGTGCAGAACTTAGGATAATATTAATATGAATCTTGGATTATCATAATGGGAAAGAGTGAAATGAACTGGGAGTGGGGTCAACATCAACGAATAGACTTCTTTATCATTATATCTGTCACATATTGCAGAATCTCTGCTTTTTTTTTTAAATCAACTTCAACTCCATGCTTTTTGTTGACCACTACACGTACTGCGTTTTCGTACGAGCTCACGGGTGGCTGCGTTTCCGCATCTGTGATAAAACTGTTAATGAATACTGAAATATTAAAGGTAAAAGCAATTCCTGTACAGGCATGAAGAGGCCCTAAGGGCTCCTGTAGGTTAAGGCTACCAGAATTTCTAGACAATCGGCACATGATGATGGTAAGGTTGTCAGCCCTACGCACCGGCCGCCTTTACCCTCCGAGGTAAACCCCCTGGTACTCAAATCGTAATATGTTAAAACACAACCATATCATTCTGTATGATTTTATAGTTGTATTTTAACATATTTAGATTTTAATATTGCCGATCCCAGTGGCCGTGCGGTCTAAGGCGTGGGTCTACGGCCGCTCGCTTGCTAGGATCGTGGGTTCGAATCTCACCGGGGGCATGGATGTCTGTCTATTGTGAGTGCTGTGTGTTGTCAGGTAGAGGTCTCAGCGACGAGCCGATCCCTCGTCCAGAGGAGTCCTACCGACTGTGGTGTCTCTCAGTGTGATCAAAAGAAATTCCAAACCTCGACACTGAAACGGGAAAACCGGAGTAGGTAGAAGAGGACGACTAAAGAAAGAAAGAAAGAAAGAAAGAAAGAAATAAAGAAAGAAAGAAAGAAAGAAAAAATATATTTTAATATTCATTAACATTGCCATCACTCGAGGATGCACTGTACGATTTCGAAGACAGCAAATGTTCTTCACACTTGTAAGAAACAGGCCTCTTCCTTCTCAACAGTGCCTTCTTGTGTATAAAGTTTTGTACTGTCTCATATGGATGGCCCTTCCGTGGGCTGAAAGATGTAGTGAGTGAATTTTGTAGGTAATATTTTACTTGCAATAAAAGTGTTGTATTTTGACTGAATTTATCTGTGCATATCTTGTTTAAAATTAGGCCAATTAACTAACTAGCTAACTCCATGGAGAAGTGTCCTTCTTGAGAAGCTAACAGGTCGTCAGCTTAGTCAAGAAATTCACCGCATTTTATGGAACACGAAGGTTCACTACCGCATTCACAAGAACCCGCCACCTGTCCCTATCCTGAGCCACATCATTCCAGTACAATTACCCCCATCCCACCTCTTGAAGATCCATTTTAATATTATCCTCCCCTCTAAGTCTGGGAAATTTAGGCCAACAGTCTCACAAATCCTGCAATACAGTCACAATTTGATATTAAATTACACAACCAAATAGGCACAAAGACAGCTTATAACAAAATTATTTACCGATTCTTCATCATCTATCAGCCCCGGCACAGCAAACCGGTTCATCGCACCATTCAACGCCAGGCCACACAACTTGTCTGTTTGCTAAAACATCGTTAAATAACGACGACATTAAATGTGACCTGTGCAGTAGCATGAAGCTGCTAACTTGTGTCGTAGTTATATATTCTATTACGCTGAGGAAAATCTTTACCATGTTTACCATGAGAGTGACGAGGCCCCTTAGCTGGCCGCCTGCACGGCGAAGTTATAAGGCACAGAGCAACACTTGCCACGGTTTATGAGCTCACACAGAATTGACTTCAAGCGTGATATCAGACTTGATCACCCGTTATCATTAGTTACCCTCAAGTAAGATGAATCTCTCGTATCACATAATACACTTCACATAAACTTTTGAACATCCGACTTTAAAAAAAAAAAAGCTGAGAACAATACACACGCTAGTTTCACGCACGCGTACACAGGCACGCAAATTTCATGTTAGATCTACTATCAACTTCAGAAACATTTCTCCTCTCCTTTTCAGAATTAAAGGTCTGGAAATATCACTATTCTGTTAAGACTTTAAAGACGAAACGTGTCTGTTTTATATAAGGACTCGGTGCGTACCGCGCTGTAAACACTTTCCACCTAGGTTGTACAAACGAATCTGTTAATGTTGTATAAGGCAAAGGTCGCTGTTTGTTCTGAGATCCATACACAACACATAAACACAATGTGAGCACCCTGTAGAATTTTTTAATGTTAAGCCTGGTGTTACGTAAAGTAACAGCTATGCCTTAAAAGGTCAATGAACACATGACGATGAGGTAAATCACATCCAAACCAATAATCATAGCGGGCTTATTTTCCGGAGATAAGAAGACTGTAGGCCGATCCCATTGGCCGTGCGGTCTAAGGCGTGGGTCTTTGGCCGCTCGCTTACTAGGATCATGAGTTCGAATCCCGCCTAGGGCATGGATGTCTGTCTCTTGTGAGTGTTGTGTGTTGTCAGGTAGAGGTCTCTGCGACGAGCTGGTCCCTCGTCCAGAGGAGTCCTACCGACTGTGGTGTGTCTCAAATGTGTGTGATCATGAAACCTCGACGAAACGAGGAGGCCCAGGCCCATATAGGGCTGTCGAGCCATAGGGGGAAAAAGAACTGTAGGATGAAAACACTACTGCCATCTACCAAGGTTAAGAATGCGTGGAATTGTCATTCGACTCCCTCGGCACAAGGGAACATTATTTCCTTCATCGTTAATAATATTACGAGTAACAATCACAGTACTGAAAAGTGCTCATGCATATCTGATGTGATCTAGAAGACAGGGCACCAAGACTACGAAGTTTAAATCTGAGATCTAATAATTAACCACTAATTAATTTTTCCTGTGTTAATTATACTACAAAAATATTTAGAGGAAAGGCTGGATATCGTAATGGGATACATAACAGCCTAATTATTAGACTATAAATTATAATTAACGACAGTTTTATATGTGAATATTCATACGATAAACTAGCTGCTTTAAAGAAAAAATACTCTAAAAGTCAATTTTATAGCGTTTTGTAACAAACGTAAATCTAAGTACAGAGTATAAGCCAGACGAAGATTGACGCAGACCCTGAATATACCAAATTTGATCCAAAATTCGTTCAGTAATTTTGAAGAAGAAACACCTGAACAGACAGACAGGCATAACCTACGGCAACCACAAGCAATGTAGGCCCGAATAACTGCAACGAGCGTTGTTTAAATTAATTCAGTTAGTAAGTAGTTGAGTAACCCCGTCTGACAGCCCAAATGACAGTCAACATGCTTGTAATGGGTGGAGATTTCACATGTTATTGTGTTGTGTATAACGTAATTATGACTGGACAAGCCTTTAACTGCCTGGCTACCTGCCTGCCATCGTCATGAACTGATGGTTACTCGTTACTGGGAAAAAACAAGTTTCAGCACTTTAATCTCTCCTCGGCATCAACACTTACGTTTTTAAATTCGTTTTATGCACACACAGCTATCACAGTCTCCCAAATATTAACTTACGAACACTAAACACATGTCGCAGCATAATTATTTAATGATTTATTAACAGATTAAAGCAGTCCTTCAGTTTTAGCAATTGTTCATGATGAATTATTCGGATAAAGCTCAAAACATTCGTCAATTCGACACTTAATTCCCCCCCCCCCCCCCTATGGCTCGACAGCCCAAATGGGCCTGGGCCTCCTCGTTTCGTCGAGGCTTCACGATCACACACTTTGACACACCACAGTCGGTAGGACTCCTCTGGACGAGGGACCAGCTCGTCGCAGAGACCTCTACCTGACAACACACAACAATCACAAGAGACAGACATCCATGCCCCCGGTGGGATTCGAACCCACAATCCCAGTAAGCGAGCGGCCGAAGACCCACGCCTTAGACCGTACGGCCACTGGGATCAGCATTCGACACTTAATGGGGACATGTTTCAGGCTCCGGCTACTTTACTGTCGTTCCCATTTGATAGCAGTACGAGCGGTCTGTACAGTAGTGGTACAAGGAACATTCCTCTGATTCCACTACGAAAGGAATTCCAGGCATCCAATCCGCAGTCAGTCACTTTACTGAATTACGGTTGGTTATTCGAAGGCGGAGTGCGATGAAAACATTCTTCTGACATAGTACAACCGAACGAAATATACAAACAAAAATCGACACTGCCGAAATCCACTCTTAAAGTAACGCAAGACCGCTACCACTGAACGAAAATAACGAGAATAAGCCTACGCCTCGTAGTTCGATTCCCGACAGGGGCTTTTTTCCTTCCGCCAAAGAGACCAGACCAACACTGAGGCCCATTTAACTTCCAATACAATGCATATTGGAAACTTTCTCCAGGGGGTAAATAGGCCGAGGCGCCAATCTCACGACTCATCTCCATCTAGTGCCGAGGTTAAGATAGACTTCCACTTCCCGTACGTCCTCTTCGCGTCGTACCAAACTAAGTACATACATACATACATACATACATAAACTAAGTACATACATACATGCATAAACTACGTACATACATACATAAACTAAGTACATACATACATCAACTAAGTACATACATACATAAACTAAGTACATGCATACATACATAAACTGAGCACATACATACATACATACATACATACATACATACATACATACATAAACTAAGCACATACATACATACATAAACTAAGTACATACAAACATAAATAAACTAAGTACATACATACATAAACTAAGTACAAACATACATACATACATAAACTAAGTACATACATACATAAACTAAGTACATACATACATACATACATAAACTAAGTACATACATACATACATACATACATATATACACATTTCGGGCGGACGAAGAAGCCATGTTTTAATCACTGCACCAAGAAACAAAAGCACAGAAGTTATAATGAATGTCTGCAAGGAAACATGACATGCATACCCATAACATAATTATTCCGTATGGAATTAACCTCGTGATTAAATGACCTCTTAACAGGTGTATAAATTCACCGATTAACCACAAAACTTAAACAGTGACTGAACACTGCAACTGTGTGACAGCCCTCGTTATGTTACGTGAACCCTTTGAGGACAAAAGAAAGTGCAAGTTCTTTTCTATCCAATGCTCCCCGACATCCGAAACAGCATTTTTTTGGAAGGTTCCCAGGCTTCGCCCGTTTGTCCTTCTGGTAAGAGCAACAAGTAGATGAAGAAGAGCACAGAGTGTTGGTGGAATGATATCGACGAGGGAAAATGAAAGAATTTGGAGAAAAGTCCCAGTGCCACTTTGTCCACCACAAATCTGACACGGATTAAGGAGGGAAATCTCCCCAACTTAAATTTAAATATCCAGTACGTACCGCGCAGTAAACATTCCGTCTCGGTTACAGAAACCATTCAGTTAAAGCTGTATAGGGAAATCATCGCTCTTTTTTATATCAACACAAAACAGATAAAAAGTATCTGGGCAAAAGACAGAATTTTTTAAATTTTAAACCTGTTGGTACGTAAAGTAATAATTGGGCTCTAAAGGGTTAATCAACCTTAATTCAATGCGTTTTTTAAGGAGTATTTCGTTACCGGTATCTGAGATACACGTGTAATTGGCGAATCGTTAACCCTACAAACGAAATTATGTTCGATACGTTACTGAAGTTTATGTCGCAGCCAGCAGACACGGCCCACACTACATCACCATGTTTTGTGTTGAACAGATGAATGCTACTTCATAAACACAATAAAAGTGGAAAGTAATACAACTCAAATTCTATGGTAAATAAAGAAAATGTATCCTTCCTTGTTGACCTGGGTAGCCCACGCTACAAAACACGATGAATGTACGTGTAAATAGCCAGTGCGACATGATGACTAATGACAATTTTTTTCCCTTCAACTCTTTTCATTTCGTTCCGCACACGTACCAAAACTACGCCCTTTTGTTAAATTGTCACTTGGGCTAAAACGGTACATTGTCAACAAAGAGAAATTCCACTTTCAGGGATAATACACATACTGGTGTCCTCACAGCAATCGATCAGCAGCGCTGCCACCCCTTTGATGCCCCCGTCGTTCCTCATTATCCATTACATACGAATACAGTCTGTGCACTCTTCACTGATTTCTCTTCCTCTGACGCCATGCAGCACAGTTCTCCTTGAGAATTCGACAGATGGTCAAAAATTTCCTTACAATCTTTGAAACCGAAGCCCACGCTAGACCCGAGCCTGAGACAGTTGATCCCGTTCAGAATTCTCACATACTGTAAAAGGTAAAGGTAAGGTTCTCCCTAGAAAAGGCCACGAAGGCCCAGAGGGGGAGTAGAGGTGTTGCTCTACTCTTTCTTTAACCCTGGCACTAGATGAGGGTGTGGGCCGGGATAGCGTAGTCGGTACAGTGACTCGCTATGAACTGGACGGTCCGGGGATCGAATCCAGGTGGGGGCGAGATTTTCAGCACCCGTCCAGACCGGCCCTGGGGCCCACCTAGCCTCCTGTACAACGGGTACCGGGTCATTCCCGGGGGTAAAGCGGCCGGGGCGTGGCGCTACCACCCACCCCCATCTAGCGCCAAGGTTAAAGAAAGAGTAGAGCTATAGGCCTACCTCTACTCCCCCTCTGGGCCTTCGTGGCCTGTTCTAGGGTAAACTTTACCTTTACCTTTTACTAGATGAGGGTGGGTGGTCAACTCCACGCCCCGGCCGCTTTACCCCCAGGAAAAAGACCCGGTACCCATTGTATAGGAGGCTGGGTGGGTCCCAGGGCCGGTCTGGACAGGTGCGGAAAATCTCGCCCCCACCGGGATTCGATCCCCGGACCGTCCAGACCGTAGCGAGTCGCTATACCGACTGCGCTATCCCGGCCCCCTCTCACATACTCTTACTTTAAAAATCAATCTTAATATCATCATGAATTCTAGGCCTAGGTTCTCCATGTGGTCTCCTTCCTTCGGGTATTCAGGCTGTACTTTGCGTATCTCCTATCTCCACCATGCATGCTGTATGTCCTCATCTCATCCTCCTTGATTTGACCACCGTAATATCTTTTGAAGAGCATGAGTTATTGAACCTCTTCACCGAACAGTTTCCTCTGTCCTCCTGCTACTACCTCTCAGGTCCTGCACCCTTCAGAACTTTCTTCCACCTGTTCATTTACTCGAATTTCGACGCTGTCTCCATCCCGGAATGCACAGCGTTTCAGTAAAAGCTTAAATCCCGACCAGGTTAGCGGCTACCCTTTAGTTTTCTGCGAGTCCTCTGCGTCTCTTCGGATGAACACACACTAGGCCTACAGTGAAACAGGCCACAACCTTTTCCTTGCCTACTCAGGCAACATTCATGATCATCTAACCATGCCATTCTCTGCAGCTGAAACAGTGTCGTTAAATAAGCAACAAATCTAAAAATAATACCACTCAATTCAAGTCGGAAGTGATATTAAGGTCACTAATACTATTACGAACTTTTGTAAACACTGTCATGAAGTTTTGGGTTCCATAAAATGCAGGTAATTTCATGTATAGCTATCAGCTGCTTACGAAGGACACTGCTTCCATAAAATTCAGGTAATTTCATGAATACAGCTGCTTACGAAGGACACTGCTTCCATAAAATGCAGGTAATTTCATGAATAGCTATCAGCTGCTTACGAAGGACACTGCTTCCATAAAATGCAGGTAATTTCATGAATAGCTATCAGCTGCTTACGAAGGACACTGCTTCATGGAGTTAATACCGTTACATTCATCCGGCATTGTTCTGTCCAGGGTAATTCCATATGCAGACGAAATTATTGGGGACCATCAGTGTATATTTGAATGTAATAAATCAAAGCTACGACTACGTATTCCGCATTCATCAGACACATAAAAATGGGAATATAACGTACAGTCTAGAACTGATAACATGAAACTTGCGGGGTGAGAAAGCCAGGCAAAGAGTTGGAAAAGGGAAGCCGGGCTATGGGTCACTGTTTCTCCGAACGTAGAGCTGCTTCTTCTTCTTTAGCACTACGGCCCTTTAAGTTTGGCCTTGGCTTCGCGCACGACAGATGCCCGTTGTGTTCTGTCCAAAGCTCTTGTTTTCCAACTTCTTACACCCACAGTCCTCAAGTCCAATTCGGCATAATTCATCCACCTTAATCTAGGTCTTCCATATTATTTTCTCCATCCTCCTAGTCTGCCTTCCAGTAATTTCTTTACTGTCCTTTCACCATCCACTCTCACAATATGCCCAAGCCATTCCAATCTACCTACTTTAATTACAGTTACAATATCTGGAGATTAAAATTTATTATAAATTTACTGATTCATTTTCACTCTCTAGTAACCATTTTCATATGTTGGACCATATACTGGCCCATATATGTTTCGCAGGATTTTCCTTTCCCTGAATGTATAGCGCCAGGCAGAAATCCACGTGAACCTACCCGCATCCCTTAAATATCTTCTAAATTTCAAGTTATCAGTCCTAGTCTTTGACAATACATCTGATATTTTTAGGCTTCAAGACAGCTTATTTTTTGATTAGGAGAGAGGCTTCGTATGACATTCTGATTAATGATACAATCATTAAAGTAGTTAGGTTCATTAAAATGTCTTTAAATAACACCTATATTAAAGTTCGTATAGGTAAACAACTGCATGATAAATTTCGTATTCAGAATGGTATGAAACGTGATGCTTTATTACCATTGGTTTGGCACCTTACTTTAGGAAGGTCCAAGAAATCCAGGAGTACCCGAAACTGAATGGAATACATCAGGTTCTGTTCTACGCAGGGGGACGTACGAGTTGCGTCCCGCGGTCAAGAAAGCGTATCAGTTGCGTCCCGAGTTGTCAGCCCCCCCAGATAAGGCAATGTATCAGTTGCGTCCCGAGTTGTGAACCCCCCCAGATAAGGCAATGTATCAGTTGCGTCCCAAGGTCTCTGCTTCATGTGTATCATACAGAGACATGACCAAACCTCCAGAAGAGACCGGGAAGCGAACCCGCAGAGCAGCGAGGGACATCACACACACACACACACACAGACACCACCCAACTCCTAAGTTGTCGACGGTTTCGACGACCACGTATACCTGAAGTGCATGACATTTCGTAATCTTTCAATTTCTTGAACCAAAAAAGGAAAAGAAATGAAAAAATAAAATAAAAAAGGTGCATTAGTTGGTTGAAGAAATTGAAAATTGATGTCAAGATGCACGGTGAATACAACGTAAAATTTCTAATGTTTCATATGTTTTGGCAATAACTGTAATGTGTAAATTGACATCTTTCTCAAACGATTCTGTGTTGTTTGATACACAATACTGTTGGTTTCTTCTTGTATCAATACTCTTTTCAAATATCCAGTACAGCATGAGATATATTCTATTTCCGCTAATGCGCTTGGGGAAATTTCTTCAGGCCGAAAATGAGCTGTAAAATAATAATTATATTAACAAAACTGAAAATAAAAACTCACTGAAAATTGAAAATAAAGCAATTACTGTTTAATTAATATCGGTTTAATTTTTATGAAATAAAAGTTTCACGTGGTATCTAGATTCTTAATTGAAAACAAAGAGATCTGTACATCCCTATAGCACTCTTTTTAACGTATTCACTCTTTATGTTGCTGTGCTTTCCTTTGTGTCCAAATTTTAAACAACTCCTTGTGCTTTAATTTTTATTCATCTGTAAATAATTGTGCGAAATGTTTTCATAGTTTATTATAAAATATATAACAATAAATATATACATATATATGTCTGATAATATAAAGTGTATACTTATAAACATAACATACATAATGTGTAAGCTGGTTAGTTATGCACACTCTACTAACTTTTTATTAAAATCGAAGATGGGCACTCAAATGGTAGATTAGGCTACATGTCAAACCGCATAATCAAATTCTCTAAGTACATGACACTATCTTATGCAATCGTTAATAACTTTCAGAGTAGCATGTATAAGCAGTTAATTTCTTGTATTAGATAATAATAAAGTTTGAAGCTATACAATAATACAACAAACAGATAGCTAAAGCGGCTCAGATCAATTTTACAGCTCTATGTAAATAATAAACTTCAAATTTTATGCAGAAAAAAAATCAGCATAATTTAAATTGACATAAAAATTATTTATTTCTCTTGAAATATTACGTTTTTAATTAGTTCACACGTTACTTAACTTTATTGCTCTGCACCGTGATCAATTAACTTAATAAATTAAATTTTAATAAACCACTACTGGAGTTTGCGTACAAAGTGCCTTTCCGAACCGCTGCTACTAACAACGCTCTCTTTGTGAGATCTGCGCTCTTCTAGGATATTACGCAGCGTCCAGTGGTAATCCTTTACCGAAGTTTCGGGACAATATCGGCCCCATCTTCAAGGGTCAAGAAGTCTTTCTTAAAGACGGGACCGATACATTGTTCTGAAACGTCGGTAAAGATTACCACTCGACGATGCGTAATACCCAGAAGGGCGCAGATCTCATCAACATCGCAGCGGAAGCCTGAAATAACGCTCTGTTTAAAAACTTAATATTATTCATTCCGTACGTTTTCTTTTCTATATTTATAGTCCGACAAATGTACATTTTATTCACTATTAGTTGTGTAACACTGTCCTACATGTTTCTAACCATATTCTGGCTCATCCTCAGAGACTCAGTATTTAAAATTACACATTTTTACAACAATTGGTACAATTGTTTAAATAGTAAAAACTGAATAACATAATAACATAAATACGACTATCAATTTTATCTTAAATACTGTATGTTTCAGGATATCATAACAACACAGATTATTCAACTTTTAACATTTTAACCCGTATAAGACTTGGTTTATAACACCGAAATAAACAGCAGCTACATCTATTCACATTTGAACCAGTGTATAAACACGATTGTAAAATAAATCCATGTTATTCAGTTTTTACTATTTAAACAATTGTACCAATTGATGTAAAAATGTGTAATTTTAAATACTGAGTCTCTGAGTATGAGCCAGAATATGGTTCGAAACATGTAGGGCAGTGTTTCACAACTAATAGTGAATAAAATGTACATTTGTAGGACTATAAATATAGAACGCTCTGTTTGTTTGCCTCTACCGAAAATATATCCACCCCAAATGTCATAAAACTTACGTTACCCTGAGAACTTCCTGTTGCCCCTCAAGTAGATTTTTAAGCATTTTGTGGAAGTCGAAGAATTGTAATTGTGGCCAGGTCTCGCTTAATCTGACCCACTGTACAGCGTCACAGACGGACTTTGAACCAAGGCACCCTGGACCCGATTCGACACTACAGCCGTTCGGTTTTTCCTCAGCAGCCTGCTACACAACTGTTGTACCTTTAAACTGACCGCGGGACGCAACTAATACATTGCCTTATCTGGGGGGGTTGACAACTCGGGACGCAACTGATACACAGCTCTTATCTGAAAAGTGACCGCGGGACGCAACTAGTAAACCCCGCTACGCAGATGATGTTAATTTACTCGGCGAAAACACAGATACTATAAACACAAACACAGACGCCTGATTACGCTCACACTAAGGGAAGCAAAATGGCTGAATAGTGTTCGAGAACAGAGCGCCAAAGAGTATATTTGTGCCTAAGAGATATGAATTAGCAGGAGATTGGAGAAAACTGCATAATGAGACGCTTCGTGATTTGTACTGCTCGCCAAATATCAGGCCTGTTAAAGTGATCAAATCAAGAAAGAGGATGCTGGCGAGGCATGCAGGGGGGAAAACAGAAGTGCATACTGGGGTTTTATTTGGAAAGCCCGAAAGAAAGAGATCGCTTGGAATACGCACGCGCAGATGGGAAAATAATATTAAAATACATTTTGAATAAGGTTTGGAGGGTGTGGACTGGATTCATCTGACTCAGGATAGGGAGAAGTAACTGGGTCTTCTGAACATGGTAATGAACCTTCTGGTCCCACAATGTGGAGGGCATTTCTTGGCTAGATTAGAAACTGTTAGCTGCTCAAGGACTCTGCTTCATGGAGTTGCGTGGTTAATTTTCTTTCCATGGCGCAACAGCTCCTAGTGAGCCAGGGCCTCCTCATTATCGAGGCTTCATAATCACATTCAGAAAAACCACACTCGGTAGGACTCCTCTGGACGAGTGATCAGCCCGATGCAGAGACCTCTACCTGACAACACACAACATTCACATGCCCCCGGCGGGATTCGAACCCACAATACCAGCAAATGAATGGCCGCAGAGCCACGCCTTAGACCGCGCGGCCACCGGGGTCGGCCCGTAGTTAGTTAACACCGTCACACATCCTACCAACGTCAGCAGACCATCGTATTAACAGACATTTTAACGTTTTGGTACACGTGTTCTCAAATAAAAGTGTATTTGTGGCAAAACAGCAAGAAGAATCAAACATGGAGCATTTAACTATGAATGACACATTAGTATTATGACTGATGTGGCAAAGATATGGTTTTTGGGCAAGTACGGGGGGGGGGGGGAGAGGGAGCGGGAGATGGCATAGTAAAGAAAGTCGATGACCTGTAAGAAGAACAGTTAGCAATGATGTCACCTGATCACTGCTGCTGGTCCCTTTTGTTCTGAGTTTAGTGACAGGCAGGCTACAGCGGAAGATAGCAGCCATCTACCTCAAGATGAAAGATCATTAATTTAATGGACACAGTACTAGCGACAAAGAACACAGAATTTTACCAGTCCTCAGTTTCTGATACAGAGTTTATCAACATATTTACGTTTAGTTGAATGTTATACTGCTAATCTCATAAACGTGCCGATCCCAGTGGCCGCGCGGTCTAAGGCATGGGTCTGCGGCTGCTCGCTTGCTGGGATTGTGGGTTCGCAACCCGCCGGGGGCATGGATATCTGTCTCTTGTGAGTGTTGCGTCGGGCTGATCACTCGTCCAGAGGAGTCCTACCGAGTGTGGTGTGGCTACCTGAGTGTGATCATTAAGCCTCGGCAATGAGGAGGCCCTGGCTCACTAGGGGCTGTCAGTCCATGGAAAAAAATCCCATAAATAATAAAGCAGTTAAGTGCTACATCGTAAAGATGCTTTAATCCGGCGGAAAGAACCGCCGGTGACGTAGCCTGGAAGAGAGTGCTACGTCGGCCCCAGAGACGGTCTGCACGTAGTGCGAGACAAAAAGAAAACCCAGCGCTAGAGGGAAACGAACAGGAATCGAACCCGCAACCTATCCATGATAATGAGGTATCCGGGCGTTATTACTGTACCTTGTTGTATTGGCCAATACACTGCCAGTGTTAGGCTTCATTCGACTGCTTTATCCACAGTAAAAGTATAGGGTCAGCCCCGATATAGCGCCGCTTCGCTTAGCGCCCAAAAAAGTCTGTGAACAGAAATTCCCTAGTATACTGTGTAACGAGTTAACGCCACCTTCGATATACCGCAGGCCTGCTCAACCTTTTGTGTGGTGCGGACAACTTCGGAAAGATTTGGTCTGCATACAGGCAACGTAAAATTCAATGCACAGATCGAAGAATGAATACAATGATATGTATTATTTCACCTGTAAATTTTTCTACACATCATGTGCAATAAAATATAGTGATAACATAAAAAATTATAGACTATGTAATCTATAACCTAGGTTAGGGTGTCGCTATTTTTAGCACATTTTTACACAATGAGTTAGTAATGTAACTTATGACTCCATACGTTTTTGCGGGGAACATAACACTGTGTCGCGAGCAACATGTTGCCCGCGAGCTGCAGGTTGAGTGGTCCTGATATATCGCCAGAAATTGCGGTGAACAGTGGCGCTGAATCGGCGTTCGACTGTATGTTAATAGTTTAACCGTGTACCGTCAACAGGTGGGCGCTACGGCCGTGATCAGTTAAAAGAAACACACTATTGTTATCTTGATTTCAGGCTTCCTCCGCGATGTTGATGAAATATGTGGTCTTCTGGGTAAATTACACGGCGTCGTGTGGTAATTATTTACCGACGTTTCGGGACAACGTGTCGGCCCCATCTTCACGGGTCAAGATTCCTAGTAGGAAAAAGCTACTAGGAATCTTGACCCGTGAAGATGGGACCGACACGTTGTCCCGAAACGTCGGTAAATAATTACCACACGACGCCGTGTAATTACCCAGAAGACCACAGATTTCACACTATCGTTATGATTAATGCTTTTCCGCAACTCTCTTCAAGCTGCAAACATTTCTTGTTCAGAAATGCCACTGTTTGCTGTAAACGTGTTTGGTGTTTTACAGTGTCAGTTAAGAAATATCTCCTACTATTTCTTTATTTTTTTTTATTATTAAAAGCTTTATTGACAGTACCAAGTTACATCAATAGAGAATACAAGAATAGTAATCTGTTGTGCCTTTTACCAACGTCCATTTCGCCTAGGAGCAGGAACTTAAACCTGGCCGCCATGTAGAAGATATTCCGGATCGTAATTGTAGTGAAAAACCGCACAGAAAAAACACTACCTTACCAAGAAGCTCTATTTAGAGCAGGTTGTGCTTCGGCCTCTTATGTTTATATTTCTTATACATTGTAGTTAGATCTTGTAGTGTGTAGTGACCAATGGACCGAATGAGAGGATTGGGATGATGAAGGCAGGTAGAGTAGAATCTGGACGCTAGGTATAGAGAGTAAGGTTTAATATATTCTATGCCAGCAGTAGAGTGAAGGCGGGATATGGGCGTATGTCTCGGTGAATTTGTAATTACCCTAAAACATTTGTTTTGGACGACCTGAAGGCACTGGTACGTCGACTCACTGACGGAATACCACTACTATTTCTTCGCTTTCCTGAACTTTAGGAGAATAATAAGTAACTGATTAACTAGTAAGATATACCCTGAAGATGGTGGCTGTTATCCTCCGAAACGTAACCACTGACAATGTGTTTAAAATTCCTATTTTTTGAAAACCAAAAACCGGGACACTTACAATATTTAGGTGCGTGGGGCAACAGAATACAAAATTCTTAACCCGTCACGCAATGAAAAAAGCACGGTGATTAAATTAAATTTTATTTTACGGACGAACGTGTTAACTTAAGGACACAAGGACTACAGTGAATTCGACATTACTTACGAAAGAAGTTCCCTTTAGAAAATCAATGTAAACCCTTCAGCCAGATCGTAAATAATGTATTTAGGAGGTGAACAGAATGTTATGAAAAGGGACAGTTTAAAAGAAGACACATTTCGAAAATAGGGACACTGAGAAGTGACAGGTCTTTGAGACGGCTGAATTCAACCTGTCAGCGTGTAGTCCTCCGTTACCTGGGGAAGTAGCTGATGCTTTCGGCGACTGCTTAACAAAGCCGTTGGTAAGGAGACAGCTAATCGAAACCAGAGAACAAGTGGTAAAGCAGTATGGAGACACAGGCGCTACAGATAATGCTGCTATTTGAAAATAACGCAGAGAAACGAAAAAGAGAACTATCCATTAAACACCATGGACTCATTATACTGAAAAACCACATACACCATTTCATAATATCTACTGCTAATGAATAACTCCTTAAGAAGTGTCTTTGCTAGTTTATTGTCGATGCTTTCAGTAATTTCGACCGTTAATCAGCCATTCCCAACCCTTTTCCCACGCAGGAACCCTGAAAGTGCTTTTCCATAAGTCGTGGAACCCCCGCCTATGAACATGTTTACAGGCCGGAAAAAGTTGTTAGTGGGGATCGCAATTTAATTACTGCCAAATTTTTGTCAAGAAAATGTATTTGTAAAGAACTTCTGTACATAAGTCAGCTTACAATGTTAGAAAACAACTGATGCATTTTCCCGTCGTTTCTGTATTACCTATTTTTCAATGTATCAAACCAAAATCAAGTTCACTTAAACATCAAAATAAAGTCCCACGACATTTCAAGGGATGTGTGGAATTTCTCTCGGTATTTCAAAATTGTAATTCGTTTGTTCCACGACTTCTCGCGGAACCCTGGCTGGGAAACACTGCTCTAATTGTCGAATGTTTGAATGAAAAAGAACTGGAAAGGATATGGAAGGAAGTGGTAATGGCGCAATTTGAAGTACTTTGGAAAGACTGAAGCAACTCACGAAAAAATTCTTGGGATAATTGGTTTCCCTGCCCAGACTCGAACTGCCCCCCCCCCCCTCCCGAACACAGGTCAAAAGTTGTAACTCTTAACATACATTTCTCGGTCCCTGTCAGGACTGACTTTGAATGAAACAGTCTTAGGAAGAGCTGATCACCTTGTGGTATGAATTCCTTCAGTGTGTGCTAAAAGATGTCCAAGCCTGACCAGTACCCAATTTGAACTCCTGTATGTTGCGATGTGATGGGAAAAGAAACAGCGCCCTGACCTGCAAAACTGTATGATCAGGGACTGAAATGAATAGTAAACATTTTATTTCAAATTCAAAGCAGAAAAACAACTTGCTCCGTATACTTTTGAATTAGGTATCATACACAAAGCACGACTGGCAGATGCTAGGACAAGTTCTGAGGTTAACAATTATAATATTAAATGACAATAGAAAGCTGAATCATCAACCGGGATTCGAATATGAATTCAAGGTCAAGTACGTACAGAAGTAGCGCACTAGAGTTCAACACTGCTAGCACGAAAACTCGTCACTGGACACTACAGTGGTACAGTTCAACACTGCTAGCACGAAAAATCGTCACTGGACACTACAGTGCTACAGTTCAACACTGCTAGCACGAAAACTCGTCACTGGACACTACAGTGGTACAGTTCAACACTGCTAGCACGAAAACTCGTCACTGGACACTACAGTGCTACAGTTCAACACTGCTAGCACGAAAACTCGTCACTGGACACTACAGTGGTACAGTTCAACACTGCTAGCACGAAAACTCGTCACTGGACACTACAGTGGTACAGTTCAACACTGCTAGCACGAAAACTCGTCACTGGACACTACAGTGGTACAGTTCAACACTGCTAGCACGAAAACTCGTCACTGGACACTACAGTGGTACAGTTCAACACTGCTAGCACGAAAACTCGTCACTGGACACTACAGTGGTACAGTTCAACACTGCTAGCACGAAAACTCGTCACTGGACACTACAGTGGTACAGTTCAACACTGCTAGCACGAAAACTCGTCACTGGACACTACAGTGGTACAGTTCAACACTGCTAGCACGAAAACTCGTCACTGGACACTACAGTGATACAGTTCAACACTGCTAGCACCAAAAATCGTCACTGGACACTACAGAGCTACAGTTCAACACTGCTAGCACGAAAACGTCACTGGACACTACAGTCGTACAGTTCAACACTGCTAGCACGAAAACTCGTCACTGGACACTACAGTGGTACAGTTCAACACTGCTAGCACGAAAACTCGTCACTGGACACTACAGTGGTACAGTTCAACACTGCTAGCACGAAAACTCGTCACTGGACACTACAGTGGTACAGTTCAACACTGCTAGCACGAAAACTCGTCACTGGACACTACAGTGGTACAGTTCAACACTGCTAGCACGAAAACTCGTCACTGGACACTACAGTGGTACAGTTCAACACTGCTAGCACGAAAACTCGTCACTGGACACTACAGTGGTACATACAATATACAAAATATGTATCAGTCAAAACACAACTATATTTAGACAAAACTTTTTACGTGTCTAAAAGAGCAACAAATTTCGACCTATATATAGGTCATTTTCAAGCTCACACAATTCCAAACCGCCCATACTGAGGATGTATTAGTATTAGTTTCGGTTAAAATTACATGCAATACAGATAAAATTGAATATTAAAAGTCATGTACAATAAAATATTTCTTAAAATCTAAAGTTACATAGCGTACCTTCCAGGTTGTTATTTCCTTGTCAGTCTAATTATAATCAAAGGTTGCTTACATTTTCTTACAAGATTCTTCGCCTTTCCCTTTGAACTCCACTGGTGATTGTAAGAGACTAGCTGATAAATTGCAAACAATTTTATGTAAATATCACTTACACCAACGAAATGCACTTGTTTATTAAAAAGAACACTAAATAGTTCCTAAAATGTTAGTTAAAACCCCAATTTTATGTAACATGACGACAAAACGGACTTCATCTCATGTGACATTAATGTATAAATGCGAACGTTAAATTTTTACTTGCCCTTTTATTCTGCCACTCTGTGTAAATTTATTTTCATTGCTGAGTCTCCAATTCAATACAGGAACTTGCTAATTGAATACACATGACGGAGAGGTGTAACAGGTGTGTATGTGATATCTAAACGGCATCGCTGTTTTACCACTTTTACCGTAGTCATTTAGGAATTACAGTTGATACGAGTTTAACGCCACTAATAAAAAGAGCAGTTTTTTTTATTATTCTGAGGATATCTAACCTAACTAGAACAAGAAACACTTATATAAAACTTCTAATAGCATACTTAGAATGCTTTCTTTCGAGAAAGAAAGGTGTCAGAACAGAGATGTCTCCCAGAAGAAAAAGTGTTCAGTTTGTTGACAAAAAACAGACCATACTTTTAAAAGAATCAAGACTATAGTACTGAATTTAACGCGTACACGCCAGCAACATGACAATCTTCAGTGTAAAATGTATCAGATATCTATTAATTTTATGATTTTATTGCAAAATCTTCAAGTGCATCGTCAATTAATATTCCACGTTATTTCATAATTAAATCGAAAGACATGCTAATACGTACGAAACAGTCCATAAGGCGCATCAGTGGCGCGGAGCTGATGCACAAAACATTTTATAATTTAGTACTGTATGGAGAAAACTGCAGAAAAAAAAAATTTCCCAAACAATAAGGAACAGAGACAACGATCATTTCGTAGTATGTGACGAATTTATTTCCAAATGCGCGTGGCACGTACAGAAACCAACCAATCGCTTAATCTGTAACTAATAAATGTGCACACAGTCCTACACAACAATGAAATGTATGTGAGACATTGTGGAACATTTTAACAGCAGACACAAACAACTACCAACTCTACCACTTCTCTCCGGTTTATTCTAAAATGGAACACACATCATGTCTAATAGTTGTCAGGTTGCCACTAGCTCTGACAAACAGCTGACAGGGCCTCCAGCTAAAACGGCGACAAGAAAGACAAATTATCCGGTGATTGGTAAGGAATTGGAATACAAAAAGTACAAAACAGACTGAAGAGTATTCAGCTCGCTATTCAGATTTAATCCTCCCAAATTTAAACACTGTAATTCTATATTTAATTGCGGCTATTGTGTAACAGTAATGTCCATTGTAATACGCCGATAATACAGGCCCAGGAGGCTAGTGACAACATATGGAAAGCATTGCTAGTATTTACTACGAGCAGGCAAGTTACGTTATAGAGGGTTTGACGTCAAATTTCTGTTTACGTCTTACGAATATACATGATAACAACCTGTTAAACGCGCAACAAAAGTACAAGCGTTCCGCTGGATTCAACCAGCTAACCAGCCACGAAACTCCACTGGCAAAATCTTTCTCAGAACGTTGCTCGCATACTCAAGAAATTACCTGCCACTTATGGAACCCGAAGATTCATTATCGAATTCACAACGGTCCCTCACTTGATCGTACCCCGAAATACATAAAAATCCGGTCCACGACCTCACGACCTGTAAGTTCAACATCCATTTAATATCATCTTCCCATCTGTGTCATATAGCCTATCCGAAATATCTTCGCCGTTTTTCAGACTATAATTTTCTGTGCATTTCTCATTCCGTCAAACAATCTTAATCTACAGAGCAATTCATAATTACAATTACTAAATGTAAAGTTTGTGTTAGGCCGATTCCAGTGGCCGCGCGGTCTAAGGCGTGGGTCTGCTGCCGCTCGCTTACTAGGATTGTGGGTTCGAATCCCACCGGGGTCATGGATGTCCGTCTCTTGTGAGTGTTGTGTGTTGTCAGGTAGAGGTCTCTCCGACGGGATGGTCCCTCGTCCAGAGGAGTCCTACCGAATGTGGTGTGTCTAAAAGTGTGATCGTGAAGCCTCGAAAAATGAGGCGGCCTAGGCCCCCAAGGGGCTGTCGAGCCATTGGGGGGGGGGGGGGAAAGTTTGTGTTATACTTCTACAATAGCGCCAAAAAATTTTGTACATATAAAGTCGAAACGTTTTGCTAGCGAGATATGGTACGGGAAGAACTGCCTTAATTACTGGAGGATGTACCAATTGGCAAAGCGACAAACTATGAGGTTTCCGCATGGTAGTGCGCCTGCTGATTTTACTCTCGACGTAAAGCAAGTTTTGAATTCCCGCTACTCAGATCGTGATAAGACAAAAAGGGCCGTGTGTTTTGGCCATCACGATCACCCAATCTCTCTCAATGCCGACGTCTGTCTAGGGGACCTTCTGAGTGAGACAAGAAGACAAGTCAATACGCCGAAAGGGGGGGGGGGGGATGGGCTTTCAGCGTGTGATTAAAGTGGCTGCAACAGCATTACGTCACAAGACTGCTGATGTTGAGCGGAACGCGAATTCGTGGCGTTATCGGGCTGTTACGCACGCGTCCATACTAACGGACAGAACTTTCAGAAAAATTTTCTACACACTGTCAACATTAAGATGCTGTTACGTTGAAATATAATAAATACATACAACGATGTCTCGTCATTTCCCAGTAGTTTCCGTTGTCGTCAACAAAGCGATCGAAACCACATGTGTAAAGATGTCCCATGTCCACGCCACAAAGGCATATAGGGAAAGGAGGAGTATAGCTCCACCCACTCTCAACCTCGGCACTAGACGGAGGTCAGTGGTCAACTTCACGCCCCGGTCGTTTTACTCCCGGGAAAGGAACCCGGTGCCCACTGAATAGGAAGATGGATGGGCCCGAGAGCCTGTCTGGACGTTGTGGAAAAGATAAAAAAATTCTCTTATCCCTGCCGGGATTCGAACCTCGGATCGTCAAGCCCGTATTCTAGTCACAATATCAACTACGCTAGGTGTACGTGTGTATCTGTGTGTGTGTGCTATGTGCAAACTTTACATTACTTTACCGCAGCAATAAACATACTTCCACATCAACTGCTTTATCATACACACATCACCGGAGACAAATAAGCAAACGCTTCAAGGAAGACATTGCAGTACATAAGGAAATTCCCAACACTTTTAATGTTATTGAACTGTCACATATTTTAATGACTTTAATGGTTTTAACACTGTAATACTAATAAGCAACATGTAGTATATATTAATTTATGTATGGATTGAGGTCTCAATCTATCAACATATAATTAAGCATGTACAGTGGACCCTCGAACTTCGAACGGTTTGATGTTCGAACAACTTGAAACTCGAACAAAAAATTCGAGGAAAATCCGGTTTTGAAACTCGAACAAAAACTCGAAAGTCGAACAAAAAGAATCACGTTATCGCCTTCTCTCTCTGCTTGGTCCAGATGAAAGAAGGGTAATTCACCTTCCAGTGAACAGTAATATCCCTCCTACTATTATTATTGATTGATTATTATACAATATTTTTATGTATGTACTATTATAAATAAAAATTTTCAATTATCGAAATTAAATATACTTGTTTTATCATTATTTACCAATATGATCTTTTGAAATAGGCACTTTAAATGTTTTATATTGGGTAAATTTTGGGGGTCTGGAACGGATTAATTCAATTTACATTATTTCTTATGGGAAAATTTAACTCGAAAGTCGAACAACTTGAAAGTCGAACCGTCTCCTGGAACGGATTGTGTTCGAAGTTCGAGGTTCCACTGTAATTGTAATTTAATTCATGTAAAATATTGGCTAGAAGACAACCTAAATGTGGATCACAACATGTTGCCATGGTGTCTAAAGATATATCAATAACATTAACAAACAGATGTATCAACGGCAGTTACATATTAATTTGTAATTATTTCAAAACATTTACAATATTTTTAATATATGGACTTCGTCCAACGTTCCATGCTAAAAGTAAATAGGTTGACAACAGCTGTACCTGTCGGGTCCAAATGAGAAGACATTAACCTTATTTTAGCGTCAGGACAGGGACCGATCATGTAGCCGAAACACAGTGTTTTTATCTTTAACACAAAACGCTAAACAAATTCCAGAAAGTAAATGACATTAACTATGATATACCATCGAAACAGACATTTAGAATCTTATTTGATAACTGTCCAAATGCAGCTTACTATAATTTCGATAAGTAGCATTTTATCATCAAGATATTATGGGGTGAAAACCATGCAGAACCTGCAACAAAATTAAACCGGTGTCGAGAACATGTATTGTATAGGAAGTACGTCTGATTGTATAAGTGCACGCGGTTAGTTACACAGGGCAGCGTCTCGCACTTTCGCTCTGCACGCCTTGGAGACACTGGCTATGTGGTGATTATAATAACCGGACGAGGAAGTAGCGGTGGTGACCTATTGTGAGTTCTGTCCTGGCGTTGGCTGATGAACAGAGTGAAGAAAGTCACGAAAACATCTCTCTGAACAGCCTTTCCTGGCAAGTATTCTTATAGGCCTAATAAAACTTTCCAATACGAAAGTTGTAATCACTGTACCATAAATACTAGAAACATCAGAAGACATAACAAAGCTAAAGGAAACTAAAACTAATTTAAGAGTGCATGGGATTTAATATCCTTCGCCACACCGTTTGGGGGTTTGAAGACGGACAGTTACGACAGCTGTTGCAGAAGCAACTCATACAAACAATGAAAGGTGTAGAATGGGCAAAATTTGTGGTCCAAACCTCAAAAATAAGTAAATAAAACAAGAAGGATTTTGTATTGTCCAATTGATTTTGTAGCAGTTTCCAAACTATTCTGGGCGTTCATAAAAAAACACGACAGCAAACGCTACAGCACTGCGCTGCTCTTCCATGGTGAAGAATCAACACGATTAATCAGTTACATACTTCAGCGAAGTAATCAGATCAAAATGGCTTGTGATTAAAACTGAACGAAAGAAACTGGTGTTTTCTACGGTACACTTCAAACAGCGGCATCGATATCTCCTACAACTACTGCATTTCCGTCAACAGATCTTGAATGACGGGTTATTAACCACCTCTATTTTATGGACGCCCAACAGTCTATTTTGCCAAGATCTATTTTACGTTTCCAAAGAACTACGATTAAGTAAATTCATCAGTTAATATACACAATCGACGTGATAACAGTTCAAACTACTTATTCTGAAAATGTAAAGACTATTGATCTGCACATTTCTGTACACAATCTCGGTTACCAGAGATTTCTTGCAATCAAAAACAAAAAAACTCTTCAATCGTGCTGCTACTAACCTGACCATACAAAAACTGTTTCACACGTAATACGTAGGTAGGCCGGTTTCTGCGTTACCTTCACACCAAATATCACAGTCCTAGCTCTCATATTTCATTCGTTACTGGCACTAAAACAGAAAGCTTGCTACAGATTTCCTTATGGCATTTCCACGTACACATTACTGGTTACAATCATAATCGAGCTGCCAAAACATGGGTGGGACATTCCAGCCTCCCCTCCGTTGACAAATTTCCTCAACGCTTGGCCTTGATTGCGTGATGTATTTCATCATTATTTTGAGAACACTGTCCTTGTCAGTTCTGTCAACGTGACTACTTTTTTGCAATCAAGCATTCTGGTGAACGCAAATTCATTCCATAGTGAAGCTGTGTCTTGGCGCCTTCCGTAGTTTCTCCACGTTCGGCTCATACACTCGGAAGGTAAAGGTAAAGGTAAAGCAGACCCTGTACAGGCCCTGACGATTCAAGGAGGTTGAGGTTCCTAGATTTCAAGACAATCGGCACAGGAAGGTGATAAGGTTGTCAGCCCTACGCACCGGCAGCCTTTACCCCCAGGAAATTTTCTTGGTACTCATTTCTGTTAGAGGCTGAGTCGACCCCAGGGCCATAGTGCGGCCGGAAGGATCATGTCAATGAACAATTTCCGCGAACTTCCGGCTTGCAGCGCACTGCCTCAACGAACTGCACCACCGCGTAACCCCTACACTCAGGAGGTATTATTGTCAATCTGTTACTGGTCCTTAATGCTCAGATCTCACAACATAGGAGATGCAGAGTTCAACAGTTATAAACCCTAACGATAAACCAAACCCGTCTATTCAAATGAAAAAGTATTTTTGTGCTCCGGCAGTGACGACTCCATGCCAAACGACGGAGACCTAATGAGACATAATTCAACTCATTCTTCCCTTCGGCACTAGATCGAAGCAAACAGTCAGGTTCACGTGCCGGCTGGGGAAGTAATCTCTAGTACCCACGCAACAAGTTAGGTTGACACATGAACTGGTCTGAACGTGTTGGTGAAAGAAGTATAAAGTTGTCCTACAGCTTATTTAAGCACCTGACCATGAGAAGTTTGGGGTATAGCTCCACGCATTCTTAATCTTGGTACTAGATAGAGGTAATGTCAAATTCACGACCCGACCGCTTTACTCCCAGGACTACAGTCCATGGCAGCTCTGGATATGAGTCTGGGCGAGTCTCAAAACCCTTTCGGATGCTTTGGTAAGAAGATAAAAATTCTTCTCCCTCCCGGGAATCAAACACTAATTCTTTGATCATTCCGCCCGTATTCTAGTGACTAACTTACCGATTGAGCATTTTCGGCTCCAGGAACGAGGTGAAGAAAAGAAATATCCCTGTCGTTACGTGACTCGATACCCGGTCACCCAACATAATGGTCACTGGTAACTGAGCTATCCCAGTTCAAACTGTATATAAGGTTTACTTTAGCGTTGTTTTCAGTCGGGAACAGGAACCGAACCCGCAACCTATCCATGATAATGAGGTATCCGGGCGTTATTACTGTACCTTGTTGTATTGGTCAATCCACTGCAAGTGTTAGGCTTCATTCGACTGTTTTATCCACAGTAAAAAGTATAGCGCCGCCTTTGATTAGCGCCCAAGAAAGTCTGTGAACAGAAATTCCCTACTATAGTGTGTTACGATTTAACGCCACCTTCGATATACCACAGGCCTGCTCAACCTTTTGTGTGGTGCGGACAACTTCGGAAAGATTTGGTCTGCATAATGTTATACTGTATGGGCTACGGTTTGGACAGCCGAGGGATCTAAATTCGATTCCCAGCAAGGGCAGTGTCCAGACCGGCTCTGGCGGGCCCATCCACTGTCCCATTAAATGGGTAAGAGGGCTCGTTTCGGAGGGTAAAATGGCCGAGGCGTAAAAGCTGATCACTCACCTCCATTAATGCCATGTTTAAGAATGGAGCTACACCTCCATTCCCTTATACGTCTGCGTAACGTGGTGCTTAATTAAGCACACAGTCAACTTTACCTTTTTACCGAAGCGGTGCTGTTAGTCACACTGTTCGTAAGTTATTCTGGACGCGCGCTTTCAAAGCCACGTCGAACCAGTGAAAGGCGGCAGCCTAACCAAACGGCAACACTACTTTGAGTGAGGTAGGTCAGTCTTTAGCTGTGGCTGGCACGCCTGACGGAACTGCACTGGAGGCTCGAAGTCAGGCCACCAGTTCTGATAACATTCCGGACAAGTACAAGGTGACGGCGGCCATAAAATTACTGAATAAAATACAGGTTAGCGTTCCGCGAACCGTCGTGATTTGTGTCGCTGTACACTGCTGCGTTCAGCAACTGCATGCCATCAGGGTCAACAAAACTCTGCTTAGAACTTGAACCGTAGTTTCACGCACTCTTTTCACAGACTGCACATAATTAAAGCATAATCCACATCTATCGATCTCATTTCAATGACGCGATCAGTTGCCACGTTCTCATTACGGGCTCCCCGGTTCAGTCTCAAGGTATTACATGTGGGATTTGTGACTGACGAAGTGACACTGGGACACGTCTTTTCCTGTCAGTCATAATTTAATCTATGCCCCTAAACGTCTATCATCCGAAGTTGGTTAAAAACGCCCATGTGGAGCCATAGTACCCCCAGGGGACTGTCTTACACCACTCCTAAAACAAACAAACAAACACACAAACAACAACACGTGAAGTCCCTCTGCACGTTATCAAGACATATGAAGATTTGGCGGTAGATTGGGCTAAGTCGGCAGCTACATGCCCCAGCCGCTTTCCCCCCGGGGAAAGAGCCCCCGTTGCCTATTAAGCAGGAGGCTGGGTGGGCTCCTACGTCGAATCGAAGCACGATTCCTCGACGTCCAGATGGCATCCCAGTCACTACACCAACTGCGCTCTCCTGGCTCCAATGATGATGATGATAATGATGATGATATACTACGTAATTAAGTTTGAAAATTTCTGAATTGTACCTACAATTACAATTTCGCAGGAAATGGAGTAGTTTCACAGAAAAACATATGGGCCCCAAGACATTACCATCCCGTTCTGGGTTAATTTTATGCAATTTCTGCAAAACAACACATAACACGAGGAAGGCACAAATATTTCTTTGAGGTTTGCATACGTCACTGTTAGATGCGTATCGTATATATATTATTAGGCAGGTATCTGCTGTGTGCAGAGCTTATCATACTGCAAACACTGTACTACGACGCGCAGAATCGCAAACAATTTTCCTTGTATATCGTTAAATATACAGCACTTCCAGAGTCACGCTTCGGATATAAAGTGTAGACCTTAAAGATTATATACACTTCACGTTACACGCCAACTTTCGACGCTGAAAGTTCTTTACTGGACGGGGCAGTTCCACGTGACCTTGATGTGCTTTAGGTTTCATATCGGACCGCTGTGCACAAAAACAAATGCCAAATTTCATCAAATACTACTGAGTACTTTTGGAAGTTAAATGTAAGGAAAACAAACACTATACTTCAAGCGTGTGTTTACTTTATGTACCTGGTGCAAAAGTCATGATAAATGGTACAGTCATTCCTATACACGCCATGGAAGCATATATATAGGGGGTGGAGGTATAGCTCCACACATTCTTAACCTTGGCATTATATGGAGGTAAGTGGTCAGCCTCACGCCTCGGCCGCTTTACGACCAGGTAAACAGCCCTTGGTACGCCCTGAACGCCCTGAATAGGCAGCTGGGTGGGCCCCAGAACCGATCTGGAGGATTTGGGGAACAGAAGAATGTCTTGCCTCTGCCGGGATTGGAATCCTGGGTGAAAACTGCTTTCTAAATACAAATTTTGAAGTCCTTAACTTTCATAAATGTGTCTGCCATGCAATTCATCGTAAGAACTCCCATATCTGCGACTCAGTACTATATTTTTGTCACATTGTCAGGGTGACTGAAATTTCACTGTTATATAATAGGGGCGGATGAGGTGGTGCTGTACAGTTTTGGTCTTGAGCTTCTTTCACCTAAATTCGGTTTTAAAGCTAGTATTTACAAGTTACGGTATTCATAAAAATACTTCGTGATTTTTGAAATGCAGACCAATGCCTTCCTCCCACTGATATGAAACGTCACAATTATGTTCCCATATTACATTCGTCAATCACAGTCATGCTTATTTTTGGATCTGAGATCCTCACTCTCAGTGCATCATTTATTTGTAAGCTGATGTACCGAAAGCACAACTAATATTTGCTGAAAGACAAATCAACACAGCCTCCTTAGATCGACGCAAAGAATATCTAAGCTTACGATATTATGTACAGACGTTTGAGCACCACAAGACAACGTCTTCATGATGTGTCTGTATCACCACATTGAACGTTTTCAGTCAATTTACAAGCAAGTATACGCCATTCCTCTACGGTTAAGGTCAAGCCAGACAGCATCGTCCACTTACCGCCTCCATACCGCTGGATGCAGCAATAAGACGCAGGCAGCCTACTAAGACAGTATTCAACCTTTTTTGTTCGCGTTCCCCCAGATATAATTTCTCTTTAACTTTGTACCCCCAAAGCTGTTGGTGCATAATTCAAGTTATATATAGTCTATAATCTACATCTAAAATAAGTTAAATAAACTATATCCAAAATAATGTATTAAATAATAAGTTTTAAATGAGAGAAAGGAGAGTCAAGCCATTAAGTAACAAATATATTATATGCACTATGTGGAATAAAATGAAACTAGCCGCCCAGATAAGAATCGCATAAAGGGGGAGAGAGAGAGAGAGAGAGAGAGAGAGAGAGAGAGAGAGGAGAGAGAGAGAGAGAGAGAGAGAGAGAGAGAAGGCGCTCCCAAATCGCATGTCCTTATGTCCGGGTCTCTTGTGGCTAACACTAAATCTGGCCCTGATTATTCTGTGTTTATCATGAAATAATATATTTATTTTTTTGTTAATTTTACGTACCCCCTAAGATGTCTTCGCGTACCCCGGGGGTACGCGTACCCAAGGTTGAATACCACTGTACTAAGAAACACTGCGTCCACAGGCTAGCGGATAATCCGCGAAATAATGTCACTTGTCATTCTGAGCTTGGACGAAAGTCAGATGCAGAATGACATTCATTTTGGTAGTTCTGGAACAGAAGGGGTAGGCTACACTGCTGTCGGAGGTTGATGGCTTTTTTATTCGGAATTAAGATAACAGGGACCTATCATTTAGACTGCAGAACATATCCGACGTTTCGGACACTGGCTCTCCTTCCGTTATCACGTTAAACATTATAAAACCTATTCTATTGGTCCCATTAGATCGGATTAATCTCTGTTACTGCCGATTCCAGAGTCCGCGCGGTCTAAGGCGTGGGTTTGCGGGTTCGAATCACGCCTGGGGCATGGATATGTCTCTTGTGAGTGCTGTGTGTTGTCGGGTAGAGGTCTCTGCGTTGGGCTGATCACTCGACCAGAGGAGTTCTACCGAGTGTGGTGTGTCTTGTGTGTGATCGTGAAGCCTCGATAATGAGGCCCCGGCCCTCTAAGGACTCTTGCGTCATGGAAAAAAAAGTCACTGAATTAGCTCGACCTAATGACTCAGCAGAACAAGTTTTATAATATTACTTTAACTTAATAATGGAAACAGAACGAGCCTCTGTGTTTCAGATGATGGACAACATCCAACAGAATACAGTGTTATCAAAATGCAGCTTAACAGCATCTTCCAGTCTCCTCGGTTTTCCACGAGGGCACGTCGCAAGATGATGATTCACTACAACTGTCTCCTACATCCTAGCCATATAACCAGTCAATCCTAGCCTACTTGATTTCACTGCCTTAACACTGCTGAATGTTGTGTACAAATCAAAAACTTCGTTTCGATAGTAATTCATTCCTAGGTCTTTTAAACTCTTGATTACGACCTCTTAAACTGTGCTATAATTTTTAATGCAATATTCTTTACATGTTCTGCACTTTTGAACTGATTTCTTTTTTTAAAATGATGACACATTCAGGACGTCAGACCCCTTCATAGCAACAGGACTGATGAGACAAGCTAAAGCAAAATTTCTAGCACTGGCAGATTTTTTATAATTCTACATTCCAGTAATGATGGGAGTAACGTTCCTTCATTAATTTCTGAGGTTATCAGTTTCAAAAGTACTTAGACATGCTTAAAACGCAAATAGGCCTATTTGACCTTTGCCACGAAAACAGTATGTTACAATACCGTGCCCTAAGCCTACAACGAGAATTTTACTCTGTGGAATTACTCCCGGTATTCAGTGACTTTGCGGACAAAAGAATTTTAGACACTGCTCAACAGTCGAGCGGGATGCCTGCCATATATGCGGGACCTCGTTCTCGGACAATCACCGAAGCGAATACTAAACAAAACTCCGCCTCTTCCTCTCTTGCTGCATTTCTTTCAACCCGAGTGTTGAAACGAGAACACTTTTAACACTACACCCGCATGGACATCACAACATGGCCTTGAGGACAACAACACACAGGATGTTATCACCAACAACTGTACACAGGCTGCACAGTCTTAGACAGAATCTGACAGAACCTGCAGGAGCTAGTAAGTGTTCTGATTTATTGTTACCTGTTCTGTGAGTCGGGTGAGTTTTCTCTCGGCAATGTGGAGGAGTCACACGCAGAACATGCTTGAGTCCCAGTGGTTACTTTACGTATTACCAGGTTTTACATTCAAAAACTCTACGTTCCGCCCACACAGTGTACTCATTATCTTGTCTGGTTCTCATAGCAAACAGCAATTATTTTCCTATACACTTGCTGTGCCGTTTCTGTAACAGAGACGGTATGTGTTTACTGCGCGGTACGAACTGTATCTAACTGTAACTCACGTTAATCTTCGCTCTCTCACCATGGAGACCCGAGTTCGATACCAGATAAGTCCACGTGAAATCTGTGGTGGACAAAGTGGTACTGGGACAGGTTTTCTCATAGTTCTTCGGCTTTCCCGTCTACATCATTCCACCAATTTTCCATACCCATCTTCATCTCTACAGGACAAACGGGCGAAGACTGGGAACCTTCCAAAAAAAAGCAAGGTTCTTTCGGAAATCGGGGAGCATCGGATAGAAAAGTATTTTCTTCGTCTTTAAAGGGTCAGGAATTCAGACGCCGACTTTTTCCGAAATTCTGCTGGGTGCTTTATACCGAAGTCGCCATTAGGCGGGCCATAACAAAGGCTTTAAAATCCAGTAACCAACCAGCTTCGCCCAGACAGTGTGTATACGTTTCGCAGTTCTCAGAAATGTTACTAACGAAGTTAGTTTTGTAATAAGAGTTCACGGTGCTTCCTTTAAGGAAGCGATCGAAGTTTTGAACATTATTTAGTTTCAGCTTCACTTTGTAGCAGGCCATTACGCGTTCTACATACTCGCAGCCCTCTGAATTCACCAATCACAATCACCGGAACTTTCAAATTTCGGTTATTACACCGTAACTGTAATTATAACAAACGCCAAGAGCAAATGTGTATCTGAAGCTGCATTTGCAGTATGATGTCATAACATTAACCTGGCAAGGTTAACCGATAATCTACTTCATAAAAAGTAACAAATTTAAATAAATCATTAATTTCAACAACTGAATGTCGTATCCCCTGCCTAATGCTTACTTCAATTTACAGTTTGTCTGTGACGTCACCTAATGTCGCACGGAAAACCCATCCACAAAATTACAAATTTTCTACCGAGGGGAGAGGGGTTGGAGCGGGTTATCGATTGTCCATGCGTTCCTTTCAGCCTTTAAGTGAAAATATCAATACGGCGTACGGGTTATATATCATTTATCACGTATCATTTTATACTCGTATGCCTTCATGGAAGACGATACTCGTTAGAAAGTTGATTTATTACTCAGACGGTCAAGAAATTCCATGCTTTCCGAGCAGCCACACGCTGATTACCATGTTTACAGATGGGCACCATCAAACCCCATCGAACACCAGTTGCAACCAGTCAACGCCTCTTTCTCTAACTGTAAGATCAATTTCAATTCCGTATGCGTATACTCTCACGGCCTTCTATATCTCTTGTGAAGATTTCCGACCAAAATTTGCTATACACTTGTCCTTTTAAAAATACATGCTACAGGCCCCGCTGATCTCATTTCCCTAGATCTAAAGATCACAGCAAAATTAGGTAAGTAATGCAATTATGAAGACCCTCATTACCCAGTTCTCCCATCCTTCTGCTACCTCTTAGTCCTCAGCCAAGGGGGAAAAAAAAAATCACGTAACCTGAGAAAAAGCCGCTTGGGAGTTCTAGGAGTACATGGAAGGATACTATTAAAATCGATCTTCAGACAATAGAATGGGCGGCGTGGACTGGATCCATATGACTCAGGATAGGGACAAGTGGCGTGCTCTTGTGAACAGAGTAATGAAACTTCGGGTTCCATAAAATGCGGGGTATTTCTTGATTAGTTGAGAAACTGTTAGCTTATCGAAAAGGTTTCTGCTCCAATGAGTTAGTTCTGCCACTCCTCTTAACGGATTATCGTCAATACGGAGTTCATACATCTGTTAACGACGTTCATGACTTTCGTACATCTGTTAACGACTTTCATACATCTGTTAACGACCTTCATGACTTTCGTACATCTGTTAACTACTTTCATACATCTGTTAACGACCTTCATGACTTTCATACATGTTAACGACTTTCATACATCTGTTAACGACCTTCATGACTTTCGTACATCTGTTAACGACCTTCATACATCTGTTAACGACCTTCATGACTTTCGTACATCTGTTAACGACTTTCATACATCTGTTAACGACCTTCATGACTTTCGTACATCTGTTAACGACTTTCATACATCTGTTAACGACCTTCATGACTTTCATACATCTGTTAACGACTTTCATGACTTTCGAGTTGAAACATTTTTCTCATAAAACGGCACAGTCTGGCCATCATGATGACTGGTTATTAGATTTGGAGCTAATTAGTACTTTATATCAATACAAAAGCTACAGGCCAGGGTTCCATCATTTTACAGAGCCACCGTGGTGTGCTTCGAAGAAGAGAACGCAAAAGCGTAGTAGAGTGTCTCTGGGATATTACAAAACATTTCTTTATTGTTATTGTTACACTCTATAATAGAAGATTCTCGGGACTCGTTTCCAAAAGGTTTTCTAAACTGTTCTTTTTTGTTTGGGCTATATCATGTCCTTGGCCATTTTCCGTGGAGAAGAACTATCGAACTGTGAAGTTCTCACAGTGTTTAGCTCTTTGTGGGGAAGCTGTCACGTTGATGACGGTTATGCTGTGCAAGAATGCAAGCCTGCAGAGCTCGCCCTAATGGCGAACAATAGGGTACATGCGGCAAAATCTTACTCAGTGCGTTCACTATCTGCAGACATTTATGAAATGGCATGCTCTTATACAGTACTTTATATTATACATACCGTGCATTTTAATAATTAATTATTTTATTCCAACAAATGCACTACACTATTTTAGTGTTTTCTTGCATTTGAAAACTGTGAACTCTCGACGACACCCCTGAGGATGGCACAAGGAGTGCCGAAACATATGTAGGGACAAGAAAACACTAAAATAGTGTAGTGCATTTGTTGGAATAAAATAATTAATTAATTTCTTATACATTAATTTCTCCTTCTTCTACACTATTCGATAAACACAGCCTGAGGATGGAAGTTAACCCTCACAAATTCCTGTGTCCGAGGAAGAATGATATCATCTCACCCTACGATACATCTTGAAGTTTCTATGATTTTCGGATACTGAAATTCTTCATGTACCGAAAAAGTTACGTTACCAATTCGTCGTTCGTAACAAGTGGCTGGGTCATTTACTCGAAGTTCAAAAACCCCTAATTCAAACATCCCGATACACAACACCGAATAGGAGGGAGTGGAGGTGTCGTTCCATTCACCCTTAGCGCCTGCACTACATGGAGGTGAATGGTCACCTTCACGTCCCGGGCGGCTTTATCGCCGGAGGAAGAACTCACTGAATATAGAAGGCCGGGTGGGCCCAAGAGTGGGCGCTGTGGACAACAAAACAATCTCTTACTTCTGTTGGGAATGCACAATTCCTCGGTCGTCCAGCCCTATGTTCAAAATGACAAGAACATTATTTTATCTGACGACGGCCCCTAGTAACTCCCGTCGGCTCGCTTAATGTGTAATGAACAACGTGTCTGTTAGATGTATCGCGTGTCTGCGATTCTAAAGTAAACATTTCCAGCACTTTTTTCAAATATCGTGAGTAAAAACCTATTACTAACTGCACTACACTGAAGTAAAACGCGTGGACCCCGACTCACGGCAAAATGGTACAGCGGTGAGCGCTGCGCTGTCTGTCGGTCACGCCAAATCATCCGAACAAAAGACTAAAGGCCGATCCCAGTGGCCGCGCTGTCTAAGGCGTGGGTCTGCGGACACTCGCTTGCTGGAATTGCGGGTACGAATCCCGCCGGGAGCATGGATGTCTGTCTCTTGTGAGGGTTGTGTGTTGTCAGGTAGAGGTCTCTGCGACGGGCTGATCACTTGTCCAGAGGAGTCCTACCGAGTGTGGTGTGCCTGAGTGTGATCGTGAAGCCTCGATAATGAGAAGGCCCTGGCCCACTAGGGGTTGTTGCCCCATGGGGGGAAAAAAAAATTTAAGGGGTTTGTCAGATAAAATAATTGAGTACATTCACGTTTCTCCGCCTTGTGTTGCCCTTGGATATTACAAGGCAAATGTCTTGCAAAGAGTCGATCTCCAGTACAATAGGTCCTAAACTGAAGTGTAAATGATTCACAAGTTTCATAATTAAGGCATGAAATGGTAAAAGGCTACAGAGTTGAAAAGGCCTGTTTGGTGCTTGGTGTGTGTGTGTTTGTGTCTTGGGGCGTTGGGGTGTCCTGCCACGTGCGATCAGTTTTCCCAACAGTAAGACTCCACCCAGACTAAGATACACATAAACGGGTTAACCCACTCTAGTGGACGTCGGCTACGATCCACTAAGACAAATTGTGTCAGTACTGGAACTGAGACATCCACTGCTACACAACAGGAGATAATTAAGGACAACTCAACCCTTCTCTCCCAAATGCTTTTTCATCCTGAAGGTGGTGCGACGGTGGGTCTTTGACACGCAAAGGAGTGCGGGGACCTCATCGGACTGGGGCCGCTACCTGTCAAGCCCCAAGCAGCGGTGGGGGCCCCGAGCGCGGTGAACCGTGACTTGACTATTCCCAAGACATTCCACCATTACCAACAGCTAAAACAACTACATACTGAGCACGGGGTCAACCTGGCCATCCTTTTGCATTGCTTTTCTTTTTATAAACCGGGATGAAAGAAGCGGCTTTGACCGTTTGTTTTTCAACTCTAGTTCCCACAGCTGAGACGTGAAATCTGTTATAGACAGTGCGCGTTGTAATGGAATGTTACTTCGGTTTCGTTTTCTCCTTGGACTTGTTTTTAAAACAACGAGGAAGAAAGGGCGTGTGATTCTCATTGTACTGATATAGTGGGGCTTGGTCGCTTGGCTTTCACCGATAGTGTCAGTGTTCAAGACGAACCGGAAATCAGATGAGGACATGGCTGTTTTCATTCCCCAATCCTAAACGATATTTCGGGCTACTGCAGCTTTTCGACGTACAGCAAGGCGTCGATTATTCCAATCAACTGGTACGACAGGAAAACTGAATTGTAATGGAATCAAATAACATATCATGAAGTATGTTCAAAACAGCATCTTTGGAAGATGTGCAAACAGAGAAAAAACAGAAGTACAATAAAACGCATAAACGGCGGATAAAGACAGAAAAATAAATAAATATTGCAGTACAGTAAATGACAATGAAAGCGACTGCAACAAATAATAAAAAACGGTAGTTTGATTTTTCCATAAATTCCATATTAACACAGCGTTTCAGGTACAGGCTCTTCCTATCTTGAAAGCCGGTGTTACTGAAACGCTGGACGAATAACGAAGCTAACGAAAAACTGCAGATATCTAAGGACTAACAACAAACGCCGACATAAGGCATAACAAACAAACAAATGCCGATATCTAAGGACATAACAAACAAACAAAATGCCGATATCTAAGGACATAACAAACAAACAAAATGCCGATATCTAAGGACATAACAAACAAACAAAATGCCCATATCTAAGGGCATAACAAACAAACAAAATGCCGATATCTAAGGACATAACAAACAAACAAACTGCCGATATCTAAGGACATAACAAACAAACAAATGCCGATATCTAAGGACATAACAAACAACACCCTCTCAGCATACTTCTTCCATTAATTGGATCGACTCTGCAGATTGATTATGCTGAATTTTCCATCAACTAACAGTGACCAGACAGAACAAGTTACGCTATTTCCGTATTAGTAAAACCACAGTTGCTAATTTTACCACCATTGTCTACACCAGTGGTTCCCAAACTTTTTCGGTCCACCGCCCCCTTGGTTCCATACACACACCCACAGCGCCCCCTTACCTTTTTTAAAAAAACATAAATGCGCTTTTGTTTCCACTTTTATTTTATATTTAAAAAATCATTTAAATAAAATTATAAGAGCTGAACTTAATGTTTTATGTGTTAATTAATAAATTAAAATTTATTATATTTTTTATGATTAACAATAATTCATCTAGCAATAGTTTATTAAAAATAATATGTGCTTGAATAAGATTCATAAATTAAAATACTAAGAAATTTAGTTCATTTTTATTTTTAACACAAAATTACTTTATTTGAATTTTATTATAAAAATAAATGCACTACTTGTCTACTAGCGACCCCCTGTGATAATAACAGCGCTCCCTTCCACCTCTCGTACCTATTAGCGCCCACCTCGGTAATCCCACCGCCCCCCAGGGGCGGTACCGCCCACTTTGGGAACCACTGATGTAGAGATATATTTTTGTTGTACATTTCAGAGGGAATTTGTTATCACTTGCAATAAGACACATGACGAATTATATCAATTAAAATTACAGCACGCCTACGCACAAACGGCTTAATGCAAAAAGTTCAAAGTGTAAAAAACTACGAGTCGAAGACAATATTTACAGAGAACCTCCTACAATAACATCTGTTGTTCTCGAGGTTGGGTCACTACTGTTACGAAAGCCTGATGTCAATGACTAAAAGAACATACTGTTAGAGGTCATTTAACGGTGCTGTTTTAGTATCAGTTATACTGAAGCGATCAGTGAGTTGAGAATATGAGCATGATCTGAGACGCCCGCAACTGAGGAAATACTGGAACACGCTATGAACCGGTAACCAGACCGAGGAATCCTGACAGTGCACACGTTAACACTGTTACCGCTACATTCATCTCTTCAGTGACTAAATGGACTAAGTGAACGTAGGCGGGCATGCAGCATGAAACAAAAAAACTCAATCGGAAAAACCTGGAGATAAGCGATCATATGGGAGACCAGCGTGGAACGAGGAGACAGTACTTAGATGTTAAATCAACAAGATCTGTCCAAGTTCGAGGCCCTGTGTAATATTTTGTAACATGTTGATGTTTCAGGGTGAGTTGTTAGCCCCCACGGCCAACCCCCAAGTTGGAGAACAACCCCTTGTCGTTTATCCGCGATTTCTTATCCAACATATTCGCAATTACCCTTCACATCTAAAGGCCGTGATAACAAGCATCCACTTAACACGGGTACGAAACTTGGTCTCTCAACATTCAGGGAAGAACACACGCTGAAAGTGTTCGAGAATAGGGTGCTGAGGAATATACTTGGAAGTAACAGAAAACTGAAGAACACTGTATAATAAGAAGCTTCGTGATTTGTACACCTCATCAAAAATCATTACAGTTATTACTTGGGTGATCAAATACAAGATGATGAGATCTGCGGCACATCTGGCACATATGGGAGAAAAGAGAAATACATACAGGGTTCTAGTGGGGACACGTGAAGGAAAGAGACAACCTGCAAGACCTAGACGTAGATGGTAGGATAATTATTAATTAATTAATTATTAATTAATACTTAATTAAAAATTAATATTAAAACGGATTTTAAAGAACTAGGATACGAGCGTGAACTCGGTTTACCTGGCTCAGGATAGGAACAAGTGGCGGTATCTTGTGCATGCGGTACAAAACCTCTGCGTTCAATAAAATTGCGGGTATTTCTTGACCAGCTGAGGAACTATTAGCTTCTCAAGACGGACTCTGCATCACGAGGTTCGTCCGTTCGTTATTAAATAAACAGAATACTAGGATTTTGACAGGACGACTGTCTGGGATCTGGGAGCCTCAACCTCTGGAACCCTAAGGGCCTGTCCAGGCCTGTATAGGGATACCTTTGCCTTTGCTGCACAGGGTCCAGTTCCGAGCCCTGGCGTACAGTCACGAACGTTCGAATTTCAGTAAAGGCGGGGACATTTTCTGACCGGCTGACCGACTATCAGATGCTCAAAAATGACTCTGCTGCATGTAGTCAGTAATGGACCAGCAAATTAATCAACGCAAAAAAGTATAGTGCGTGGGATGTAATTAATTGCGGTCGGTTGCTGTTGCATCAACACGATCGCATAGCATGTTACCTTACCATTATACTCAAGAATGTTTACTCGACAACAGTTGGACGATTTATGGCTTCCGAACATAAATATCTTGCAGTTGAGAAAACGCCAAAAACTTGGAGGGGGGGGGGGGGAGGGGGACTAGGCCACGTCCATATTCAACAGTTTCAGAAAACTGGTCACGTAATGTGTATCTTAACATAATGGACACCACGTTTAAACTTCGGCGGACAACAATAAACGTTTGAAACATTGTTGTCAGTACTAATAAGGAAAGCACTACAAGCCACGTGCTGTACACATCTTTGTTATCCAGATTATCCTCGAGGGCGGGGGGGGGGGGGGGGTGTCACGATGACGGACGTAATGTTACGGCTGAACATAGGAGAAAGAGAATGGTTGAGTCTCTGAGAATGGGACAGGAAAAGAGAGCAGGCCAGTATAGAATAATTTAACTGTGTTTGAACAGGAAAGATAATGCGATAGCATTTTAATATAAGAAAGGCAGTGTATTCAGTTCATAAATCTAATTCATCAACGTAACTCTTGGAAACCACTCATACACGACATGTTTTAAAGAACAAGTAACTTCTGAAATTTGTCCAGCATTTAATATTTGTATGAAACTTTCGGCCGATCCCAGTGGCCGTGCGGTCTAAGGAGTGGGTCTTCGGCCGTTCGCTTGCTGAGACTGTGGGTTCGAATCCCGCCTGAAGCGTGGATATCTGTCTCTTGTGAGTGTTGTGTGTTGTCAGGTAGAGGTCTCTGCTTCGGGCTGATCACCCGTCCAGAGGAGTCCTACCGAATTGTGGTGTGTCTCACTGTGATCGTGAAGCCTCGTCAATGAAGCCCTGGGCCCACTATGGGCTGTCGCGCCATGTGGGAAAAAAATTAAACCTTCGTTCATATTACGTAGGTCTCTGTCATTACGGGGTTGTGCGTGCGTTGCGGGTGGAGGAGACGGCCTCCGGACATGGAGGGTAGCTACGACTATACTGAATACGTAATCGCGGCCAGCCGACAACGGCCGGTTCATGGGCCACTCATGGGTAAAAGTAAAATCGTCTCTGCCCACGCCATGAAGGTACATAAGGGAAGCAGAAGTATAGCTCCACTTATTCTTAACCTCAGCACTAGATGCAGGTGAGTGGCCAACTTCACGCATCGGCTGCTTTACCTCCGGCACCTCCGGGAGAGAACCCCGGTACCCACTGAACACGAGGCCATAATGCCAGTTGCATGAACGTAATAGGATGTGGTGGTTGAATTGCACAACAGGACGGAGTATACAGGGCATGGAGTTAACGTTCCTGTGTTTCTCGACATCAACAAAAAAAGTTGGTGCCCCTGAGCTTAATTAAGCACCATACCACAAAACCTTTTGCGAGAATGGAGATACAGACCCACATATTGTTGATTGGTACTTGACGGAGGTGTGTGATCAACTTCATGCCTTCCCGTCGCTTTATCTCCGTAGAAACAATCGCCAGTGCCCATTTGAGAAGAAGCTGGATGGAGTCCAGAGCCGCTCTGGATGCGCTGGTAAAGACGAAGATTCGTGCCTCTGCAGAGACTCGAACCCCCCGTAGTCTAGTCACTAGAGACCGACGTATCCCGACTCCCGTGATTTCTCTAGGTGTTAATTGTAGGCTACTTCTTCACTTATATTTCTCGACACGGAAGGTGATACTGGTTTACAGTGCCTTACACACACACACACACATCGTTACAGTCCTTAGAACACTACTACGTTCGTAGGGCAATCTTGAGTTTGTCACGGCGTTGTGGCTGAGGACTCTGCTCTTCTGGAATATGACGCCACGTCACTGGGTAATGGGTTCCCGACGTTTGAAGGAACGTAATTCTTTCATCTTCAAAGGTCTAAACACGCCGCGTTACTGGGTAATAGATTCCCGACATTTCGAAAGAACGTAGTACCTTCGAAACGTCGAGATACACTAACACAACGACACAGCGTCACATACCAGAAGAACGCAATCCTCAATCAGTAAGATCCTTCTCGTTAAAACTGCTACCAGTTTCTTACAGTTAAATCCCCCACTTCAAAGTCGCCGCGGGTACCTCCAATGTTCATTTAGGTTTAGCATTCACTTTTTCTATTACAGATCCTGCGATGTGAACTCCGAATCACACGGACTTCCTACTGCCAGATTAACCACTAATATCAAGTCTGTCCTCCTGATCTAAACAGAAGAACGAGTACTAACAACTTGCGTGCCTTGCAAACTTCTCTGACGCAGTAAATGTACAGAAAGCATTAAAATCGAAAATAAAAAATGAGTTGTGGAGGACAGGCATTTAATAAGCATTCATCGTAACATCGTGAGGGTAGAGAGGGAGAGGTGATTGGCCTGCAGCGCCCGTCTCTCTTTCGTTACAGTACACTTTGCGGAAGTATGCATACTTTGGTTCAGTTCAGGTCAGCTGACGAATCATTGTCACGTGACCTCCTAGAAGATGACACGAGTTGAGACGTGCAGAAAGAAAAGGCATGATACAGTTGGCTCTACTGCTGTGCTAAAACAAGAAGTCGCGCTGCAGTTGGCTCTACTGCTGTGCTGTAACAAGAAGTCGCGCTGCAGTTGGCTCTACTGCTGTGCTGTAACAAGAAGTCGCGCTGCAGTTTGTTCTACTGCTGTGCTGTAACAAGAAGTCACGCTGCAGTTGGCTCTACTGTTGTGCTGTAACAAGAAGTCGCGCTGCAGTTGGCTCTACTGCTGTGCTGTAACAAGAAGTCGCGCTGCAGTTGGCTCTACTGCTGTGCTGTAACAAGAAGTCACGCTGCAGTTGGCTCTACCTGTTTTCCTGTAACGCGAAAGTCATTATAAAATTGACTATTGTTACGCTGTACCGAGATTTCATAAGTTTGACTCTAATTCTGTGTTATGACAAGAAGTCAGGCAGAAGATGGAAGGGATAAAAGGCCTTGAAAAACGCATGGTTTTGTGGCCTTCTGGTCTTGTTACCGTGTGGTCTGGTAGGCTGGACACCAGCGTTTCACAGAAACATTAACAGGATTGATGGAGGTCTGAGTGTTCCTCCGAAACGCTGGCAGACACCTACTGAACTTCACGGTTGCACAACCAAGTAAGACCAATACATGAACTTTGACCCCAGTGAAGTCTCATACATCATGCACGAAAACCTACTTCACTGTCCAACAGAATCTAAATCCTGCACATGGTACATCCACCCGCTAACGCTGACAACCTAGAGTACTTGTTTCATGTCTCTGTGCATGACAATGCTTCACAAGTGTTCTCAAGCAGAAATAAAACAATGGAAAGAATGACATGTCTGATAATCTTCTACTACGCAGCAAATAATTACTGCTTTATTTAACGATGCTTTCTCAAAGGAAGAAATCAGGTTGACATGTACTTTTCCTTCGGAATCATCCACTGTTTGAACTTTGTCCATCGTCTGTCTTCGAAATAAAATTTTCAAAAAACTACTTTTAGGGGACAGGACTGGTCCCCTTACCAGTTGAAAAACTGAGTGAACACCCACTCATTTCGACCCAGGCAAACCTATTCTAATTTTTTTTTTTTTCGATATTGCACCCTACACACTGATTCTTGGCCCACATAGTCTCCTTTTCCAGGCGTGCACAAAGTTTTCCAACATTCTAGGAGTCACCTGAAAATTCTTGGCGCCAGGACTGTGACATGAAGCCAGTTCCATACTTAGGACCCACAAATATTAGGCGCCACCGAACAAAATTTAGTTTCACGGACGACCTAGTGCCCGAGATTTCTGCACCCCTGTACTATTCTATTTCTCACCTAAAGCAAAACGGCAAGGACATTAAACCGACCATCCACCTCCATTCGGTACAGATGTGGAGCTTTACCTCTACTCGTCCATACATCTTCATGTAGCAGTGCTTAATTAAACACAGGAGGCAACTGTCTCAGATGCACAGACCAATAAGAAGGAGTGATTGTGGCTTACGAAAGATGTGGAAGGACAAATTGTGGTCTGTTGTTAATGTAAAGTCTCAGCATATGCTTGAAACGACTGAAGGAAGGGAAGTACAGAATAAAAAATGACAGTCAGGAAACCAACTTCCAGACTAAGAGCAGAAACGCAGGTCCTCCTGCTTGAGTGCTCACCGCAACTGTAGCAACTCTGCAACCAATAATTTCTGCTACAATAAGTAATTCAGATAGACGACCAGAAAGTAACTTCATAAAAACAATGTGCTTTCGTAAAATTTATTTATTGTTCTGATAAATACTCTGTTCACACCTTCATATTCCTCTTCAATCTTATTTTCTATGTGACTCGTCTTAATTAAATACCGACAGTACTGACACACCTGTCACAGTATTAAGATTATCATAGTGAAAACGAAAATCCTGCAATTCCTTTTAACTCTTTAAAGACGAAATGCAATCTGTTTTTATTTAAAGACCCATTTCGTACCGCGCAGTAAACACAGTCCCTCTCGGTTATAAAAACCAATCAGTTAATGCCGTATAAGGCAAAAATCACTCTTTGTTCTCAGATACATACAAAACACATAAATACACTGTGTGGGCATAAATTAGAATTTTTAAATATTAAACCTGGTGGTACATAAAAGAACCGCTAGGGTTTAAAAGCTTAAATTTCCAGGAACATAAACAAATCGCATAAACAGCATGTGACCAATAAGGCAGACGAGGCCCATCTCTATCTCAATTCGTGACCAGCAGCTTGTCTAGAACTGGATTTTAGGATATGTCTTAAAACTTCATTCAGCAAAATGGATATGTATTACACGGACTCAGAAGCAAGTATGCCACCGTCCAAAATACGCTCATGGCATTCAGGTGGCCTCTTCCCGCCATAATGACTATTAACATTTCGAATGCAGATCTCGTATCTGCCATAAGTGCTACATGACCACTACATCTCTTCTTTAATTTGTCTTCCTAATACTGTACTATGTGGTGAAGGCACAATTTTGGAACCACCGGACTGTGTAGTTTTCTCAGACCTCCCGATACTGGGCACAAACCCAGTTCACTGTAGGTGTCCTATATACCCACGACGTTACTTGTTAAGAAAGATCTTAAATTACCCATTTACGTCATCCTTCTTAGATTAAAATATTTCTTCGAGCGCTTCGTGATGAAAACAGTCGTAATTCATGTTCTTCCCAGTAAGGAAACCTCTTGGAACAATTACATTCAATGCTATAATTTGTATACATATTACAAAACTTAACTAAGAATCATATTTTAATCTCAAATTAGCCAACAGCAGAGCATAACTATTCTTCAAATATGTAATTTCGCGCCCACCTCAAAAGTGCACCGCCTGCAGTTCCTCCGAAGCGCGTATTCAGAGACGCCAATAATATAACTCCACAGCAGCAGGATCCTTCTTGAGAAGCTAGCAGTTCCTCAGCTAGTCAAAAATTCCCCGCATTTTATGGAACCCGAAAGGTTAATTAGCACGTTAACAACAGCCCGTCACCTGTCCCTATCCTGGGCCAGATCAATCCAGTCCACGCCCTCCCAAACGATTTCTTTAAGAACAATTTTAATACTATCCTCCCATCCACTCCTAGTCTTCCAAGTGGTCTCTTTCTTAAAGGTTTCACCAGCAAAACCCTGTATGCACCTCTCCTCTCCCCGATACATGCCACATGCCCTGCCCATCTCATTCTTCTGGATTTGATCACCCGGATAAATTTGGTGACGAGTACAGATCACGAAAATCCTCATTATGCAGTCTCATCCACTCCCCTGTTACCTCGTCCCTCATAAGCCCAAAATCTTCCTCAGCACTCTATTCTCGAACTCCCTTAGCCTATATTTTCCCTTCAATATGAGTAGCCAAGTTTCACACCCATGTAAAACAACCGACAAAATTATAGTTACGTATATTGTAATCTTCATATTTTTGGAAAGCAAAAGAGAATACAAACGATTCCCGGAGTTAAATCTGCTCTTAATAATAATAATAATAATAATAATAATAATAATAATACATTTTATACCAAATGCTGCATAAAATTACGTAAGCTATCCCATTACAGGCCTGGACAGCCCCTTAAGGTTCCAGGAGTTTGAGGCTGCCAGAATTTATAGACAGTCAGCACATGAAGGCGGCAAGGTTGTCAGCCAAACGTACCGGCCGTCTTTATCTCTCACGAGATACTCGTGGTACACATTTATATTAGAATCTGAGTCGACGCATAAAATAATGTACGTATTTCTTATCTCTCCTATGCGCTCTACATGGCCGCCCATGTCATCCTTTTTTACACTTAACGGCATGAAACCAAGAGAAAAGAATCTGAGTCATAAAGGAGATGTGGCGCTCTGCTGAAACGCGGAAGGCAGATTTTTACACGTACCGAAGGCCGCAGTGACATATTTGCTGTTTGCTGAACGTACTCAACATGGTTTAAAACTTTGGGATAATTGGATTCGTGAGGTGAGCGAACCCAGTCAAGTTACTGCAGTACAAACAACGGGTGTCCGAATCACGGATTTCTGCGAGAGGAGAGGAGTGGGTGGGTGGACTGCAGCCATTTGTATAACGCTGGCTATCGAGTACAGTGTACGGAACTTCTGACATGGGAATCAGAGCTCAGGTGTTGGATACGGGGCATCGAGGTCAAGATCCTCTCTGTCTGTTATCCTGCACAGACCCGTAAGCGTTCAAGGATTATGTTCCGTCTATGCTGTGTGCACTTGCGGTGGACTCGCAGTTATGCACAACTTTTTGTTTCTTTTAATACCTTTCTGCTCCACAACTTTTACCGGGGACTTCGAACGGAGGAGGAACCGGTATAGCGTAATCGGTATAGGCTACGGGCTGGACGGTCCGGGGTTCGAATCCCGGCAGGGAAATGAAACTTTTCTCTTTTCCAAACCGTCGCGACCGGATCTGGAGCCCATCCAGCCACCTATTCAATGGGTAGCTAGGTTATTTTCTGGGGTTAAAGCGGCCGGGGCGTGATGATGACCACTCACATCTAACGCCGAGATTAAGAACGGGTAGAGCTATACCTCGGCTTCGCCTGTACACCTTCATGGAGTTGACACGGACAACTTCACCATTTTATCTTTTAGTTATAACGGACGGGATCCAACCTTGTAATAACTAGCTTCTCTTTCTTTTGAAAACTAAACCTCAAGAATTAACACCTGCGTTATACTTGTACCTCCCAACACGCTACAGTAACTTCTTCTTCTTCGGTGGCACTACAGTCCAATGCGGACCTTCGCCTTCTTACGCTACAGTAACAGGTGTCATTTAATGAAGAATGCGTATCTTCAAAATACAGCGTTTGTCATTTTGCACATCTCAATTGTTTTCATGACGATGTACTGAAGATACAAATCTGATGTTAACGAATGTAATTACGCTACACGAATCACACTACACAGCAGCACCACAGTCACTTGCACTCGCGTTTCACCGAGTATCACCACACCGAAAAAAGTTTGGAAACAAAAGCTGCAGATTTTAACAAGATCTGTGGTCTAACTGTGTTATGTGGGCCTACTACAAGGCGCATTTTTATAATCTGATAAAATTCCAGCCGCTCTAGACTAAATGAGGTGTTTTTTTTTGGTCTAACAGAAACAAATCAGAATTAAATTCGCCCCGTAACGTTTTGTGCAGACACAAATATCAAATTTCGTTCAAAACTGTGTGGATTTAGAAATAAGGCACGAGATCGGAACGCCTCAGTTTCATAGGGTTCGAGCACAGAAACAGTAAACAATATAATAATAATAATAATAATAATAATAATAATAATACACATTTTGTAGTAGATAGGTATATCCTCTAAGTGCCACGGTTCATCCGTTATAACCACCAACGAGAATGCATTTCAGTTTCGGATATACACAACTATGTTCACAAGAACAGAATTTAGTGACTGTCATGATATTGAGCGAAATGAATGAAGAAGGAGCACTGTGGAGCCTTGAGACGATTGAGGATTCCGGTCTTCCGGGATACGACACTGCGTCAGTGCGTGATCGTATACCGACGTTTCGAGGCAGCGTAGTCTCCTCATATTCAAGGGTCTATATCCTCAAAAAGCCGATCCCAGTGGCCGCGCGGTCTAAGGCGTGAGTCTGCGGCCGTTCGGTTACTAGGATTGTGGGTTCGAATCCCGCCGGAGACATGGATGTCTGTCTCTTGTGAGTGTTGTGTGTTGTCAGGTAGAGGTCCCTGCGTCTGGCTGGTCCCTCGTCCAGAGGAGTCCTACCGAGTGTGGTTTGTCTGAGTGTGATCGTAAAGCCTCGAAAACTGAGGCGGCCTAGGCCCCCTACGGGCTGTTGAGCCACAGGAAAGAGAGACTAGAAAATGAAGACACTGCACTGCTTCTAAAATTCAGTATTCAGTTACCAATCGACACGGTGCCATATCGCAGAAGAATGGAATCTTCACATTTCAATGGTTGAGTAAGTCCGCGTCATCACTTGTGCCACTAGGTAGTCAGGACATGTTCAGTCACTTTCCAGTGCAGATAGTGAAATGGCATAGTCACTAAATGATATAGCACGATACGTGATACAAATATTCGCTACTATGCTCTGTTCAAATGAAGTTTGATCACAACCCATTAACAAGAATGCAATGGAATGCTACAACGCGACAGATTACACGTGATTCTCACGAATTACTACTCTCCATGGACCCTTTTTATCATGAGCCTGTTTGTGGCGCTACAAATAGTAGCGTGACTCAGCGAACAATTGTTTACAATGATGAGATTCTTTCCAGGCAGTAGCGTTTCAGTATCTTGAAGCGCTACAAATCCTATCGGTCGTTTATCCCCACCGCCAGTAGCGCCACTCTGACGCGCCGCAGCCGATTTCCACGACAGAGTTTAGTCGCGCCACTTCTTCGAACAGTCGAACACCCGAACGATCTGCTGTTCATTCTGAAGGTCTTTTTTTATGTAATAAAACATAACTCTGAGTCTGAACTGTTTATTACAGAAGGTGAAGCGTGTCCAGCTATATGAGACTCGCAGATCTGCATCGTAGAGTGATATAAAGGTAAAGCAATCACATTACAGGTCTGGACAGGCCTTTAGGGTTCCAGGAGGTTGAGGCTCCCAGATTTCTAGACAATCGGCACATGAAGGTGGTAGGGTTGTCAGCCCTACGCACCGGCCGCCTTCACCCTCCAGGAGATATTCCTGGTACTCATTTCCGTTCGAGGTTGAGTCGATCCCAGGCCCATAGTGCGACCGGAAGGATATGTCAATGAAAAATTCCAATAACACCATCGGGTATCGAACCCACGACCTTCCGGCTTGTAGCGCAGTGCCTCAACCAACTGCGCCACCGCGTGCCCCCTCGTAGAGTGATAATGTGTGTAAAACACGCCGTATTCCCGCCTTCATTTCAGCAAGGGTTCTATTCAGAATGTATGCTGTTCTTTGTCTTCAATTTCTTGATCAATAATACAAGACGGACAATTCCACCCTTCACAAACTCCATTTCAAATCTGGAGCTGACCTTAGAAACGAGTGTTCGCCACTCAGACGCGCTGAAAAACAACAATCGCACTCGTGGAAAAGGGCCCTAAATGCTGTAATCCCTTACCAATTGATGAAGCAATAGTACTGCGGTGGAAGGTATACACTGAAAAAATTCTCCAGGAGCCCATCTCCGCAACCCGAGTTCGTTCCCTGTATAGTCACTATATGACGGTGAGGTGCGAAGTTAATGTGTCGATACACCGACACGAGGTGACAACAACGCACTCGACACACTGACAACTAATAACATACACATTCTGCGTAGGATGTCTCCATGTCTCCGCACTATACGTGGTTTATGACGTATATGCAGCGAAAGGTAACACACAAATGGCAGTAAAATATTTGCTGTCAGGTGTGGAAGTTTCCACCAGCCCGGTTCACGTAATATTTCCTACAGCAAAACGGCAATCACGAATCCACTAAGTAAGTCTGCGGTGTGACGCAGTTTACGTGTGTTCACTGCCATTAGAGCGAGCGCTCAATCCCAGTGGCCGCGCGGTCTACGGCGTTAATCTCCGGCCGCTCGCTTGCTGGGATTTCGGGTTCGAATCTTGGCAGGGGCATGTGTGTCGGTCTCTTGTGAGTGTTGGTCTCTTGTGAGTGTTGTGTGTTGTCAGGTACAGGTCTCTGCAACAAGCCGATCCCTTGTCCAGAGGAGTCCTACCGAGTGTGGTGTGTCTGAGCGTGATCTGGAAACCTCAACAATGAGGATGCCTAGGCCCACTACGGCTGTGGACCCATAAAAAAAAGAGGGTGGGAGGTGGCAAGCACCGGTTATTCACTGTGATCACCGGCGTTCATAATTTCGTTAGCTGTCTGCTCATGGTAAAGAGGTTTCCAACTTGTCGAATATCCAGTACCTCTTCTGTATGCATATTATCATACTGTGCATGAAGATAGCGAATGAAATGTCATAATGTACCAGTATTACAATCTTCAAACAAGTTAGGAATGATTTGGGGGGGGGGGTGCTAATCTAAAGCCGGGTTCCCACAACCAGTACATCTGACAAATGCACCAATAACTGTGCATAAAACACGGAGCCTGTTGACATAATAACCACTCTGCGCATGCGCTATCGTAGACGGATCAGTGTGTCAAGAGAATTACTATGTGATCAATGATATTTGCCAGATAAGAACCGCCGACAAATGAACTGTGGTAAAACAGAAACAACTCCAGGCTGAAGTGCAGACTAACCACTGGTGATTCCTTTGACTTGCGTCACATTTCGGACAGACAGTGGTAAAGGGACAAGTGGCCCACATTAGTACAAGGGCACCGCTCCCACCACGTAGCAAGTATCCACAAGTGACAAAAAAAAGTTAAGTAAAGTTTCCCTATAACAGGCCATGAAGGCCCAAAGGGGGAGTAGAGGTATAGCTCTACTCATTCTTGACCCCGGTGCTAGTTGGGGGTGGGTGGTCAGCACCACGCCCCGGCCGCTTTATCCCGGGAAAGACCCGGTACCCATTGTATAGGAGGCTGGGTAGGCCCCAGGGCCGGTCTGGACTTATGCGAAAAATCTCGCCCCCCACCGGGATTCGATCCCCGGACCGTCCAGCCCGTAGCGAGTCGCTATACCGAATGCGCTATCCCGGCCCCCAGCACAAGTGACAAACGTTTGTCAAATACACCAGTCGTTGGAAAGCGACTGGTCGTTGTATATCATCTCAAGCAAGCAAAAACAGGGCGCTGTTGCATTCTTTTCGCAATAACTTCTCAGAATTACATCATAAAAGATTATCGTGTTAATTAAGTGTAGCAGTGACATGAACGCCGACGTAATTGTTAGATTTTAGATAAAGGTGACATGTTGCTTTCGGCTGAGGGAATATAATGACAAAAAAACAGGAGTATATGTATAAGGACGGCTGGAGTACGACTACAGGCAACTGCCGTTTTCAGAAAATAAAGTAAAGGACAGAACACTTAAACGTTGCGACATTTAATAAAACGCAATTACTGTACGACCAGAAGTTTTACAGGGCTGAATACTGATAAAACGAAGCGGTATTAATTTCAGTCAGTCCCTTATGTGGTGATTGCTATATTCTTGACACCAGATAACGTTAGCATACTATAAACACAGGAAGTTTAACACATGCATTACTAGGATACATGCCTATACTGACCACATTTTCACGGACAGTCCAACTTAATTTGTACACGTATACGGAACGAGTCTGCAAATTGGTCAACTTAATGGTCTACAAACTGCATCACAACACTCACCTTTACACGCAGAACCGAAGGATAAGTCCGTTACGTTTCTTGCGAAATTAAATTATATACCTCGAACAAGTGTCACACGTGAAGTAAGCGAATGTAGGATGTGGCATTGCTCACGAAGCTGAATATGATTTAAAAGATAAAAACATCAACACCGAGGAAGTTGTGGGAAGATAAACAGAACAACATGGAGGTGGTAAAGCTCGACATTTTATAAAATAATAGATAAATCTACATTATATATATGGGGAATAAATTTTCCAAAAGTCCACGAGCCAGATGGGTGACATACATGAAAGAAGTTCCGTAGACAGGACCCAAAAGTATTAGGCGCCACCGCATAAACTTTGTGCACCCCTACACATATCATACACATAGACGTGACATGTCGCTTAAGAAGTAAAAAAAATGGAACAAACCACGGACTAATTAGATGTTTAAGAAACAACCAAGGACAAGCCACAATATAAAAATTAACACATTAGGAACTGTAGGGACAGTTTAATCATCCCGACGTGTTTGTGCCGTTTAGTTTCATTATCTCACATACCATAAGACTTACAGAACAAGTGCATTAGGCATAATGTGTTTTCCTCATTATCTAAAAGTTTTGCTAAAAACATTTGTTTCCTCTGTCAAATGTTTAGCGTGTCACGTGTTACAGACGGGCGCAGAAACACATATGGGTCTCCATAAAGAGCAGTGCTTTCCATCCAAGTTTCCACAAAAAATGATCAGAGATTCCGCGATAAATCGTCCAATAAATACATAAACATTTTAAAATACCGCGAAATATTCCACATATACCTCAAAATATTGCGGGAATTTTTGTCCGGCGATTGACAGTACTGGAGTAATTTCCGTCCTCTACTAACTATCTCTTTGTTTTCTGGCCTGCAAACGTTTTCATAGGCAGGGGTTCCTCAGTACATGAAAAATTGTTTTAAAGGCCCCTCCATGGAAGAAAATTTGGGAAAGACTGACATAGTATGTCCACTGTCTTTGTTCGACTGTAACCAAACTTACAGCTGACAACAAATTTGGTACAACCTGCAATATCAAAAAGGAAAATTCATTCAGAGTCTCTCTAATTGTTACATGCAGACAGACATGGCAAAACTAACAGGCGAATTTCTGCACATTTTAATCGAAAAATGTCAATTACGGAAGGAATGAAATATGTATCCGACGACGAACGTAGAGAAAAATGCACGAAAAACTCAATAAAATGTTTTCGGGCTAGCAACCGCGTCATGTGGTCGAATGGCGGGTAAACCACCGTTTCGAGGACCATCTCTGTCCTCGTCATCAGACATGACGCGGTTTAGTCGCCGAGAAAGCCTTAAATTATATATGCACGAAAACCGATCACCACACTAGAAACAATAACAGAATCCAACACACACAGTTCGGTACAAACCAAACGATACTGACAAGTACGAAAACCACTGAAAAATGGCAATGAAGCCTGACAAGGTTCAGGAGAAATTTGTACCGTACTGTCTATAAAACGTAAGAGCGGAATAATGTTTGAACCTGTCGTCTGATATGAATAAAGGTCAGTGCCGTTGTTCTGGGACAACAAACTAACTGAAAGTATTCTAACTAAGAACAGTCCGATAGAAGATCTGCTCAACACGGCGGCAAGGCACTTAGTGTCAATCTATATGTCCAATACGGAGACACATATGACATCCCAAATGATAATACTGATACGTCGCAGCATAACTAACTAACTAACTAACTCCATGGAGCAGAGTCCTTCTTGAGAAGCTAACAGGTCCTCAGCTAGTCAAGAAATTCCATGCGCTTTATGGAACCCGAAGGTTCATTACCGCACTCACAAGAGCCCGCCACCTGTCCCTATCCTGAGCCATATCAATCCAGTCCATGCCCCCATCCTACTTCTTGAAGATCCATTTTAATATTATCCTCCCATCTACGCCTGGGTATTCCAAGTGGTCTCCTTCCCTCAGGTCTCCCCACCAAAATCCTGTATGCACCTCTCCCCTTAACCATACGTGCTACATGCCCCGCCCACCTCATTCTTCTTGATTTGATCACCCGAATAATAGTTGGTGATGAGTACAGATCACCAAGTTCCTCGTTATGTAGTCTGCTCCACTCCCCTGTTACCTCGTCCCTCTTAGGCCCAAATATCCTCCTCAGCGCCCTATGTCGCAGCATTCTGAGTAAAAAACTTCGGCACGAACTTCAAGTGCGAAAGTATGGACTAGACAGATATCAGATCACGAGTCCTCACTTCCGCCGAACGTGTGCTGGGCGAGATAATTGGTGAGAGAAACAGGCCGAGTTAGTAACGAGATAAGATTACGCAGTGACTGGCTACATTTGTACACATCATTTCAAAACCTGATTCATGAACTTCATCAGTACGTCAGTCAGAACTGACACTTAAAACACTGCAACTGACCAATTACACTTCACTGTGGTCATACACTACGCTACAGCATTTTATAAATTTTGGAGAAACGATTCATTGCCAAGCTATTGGCAATGTTATAATGTACAAACATTATGTAAAAATCATGAACGACTGAGATTAAAAACTGGTACCTATAGGGGAGAGGGGGGATGTTGGCACACTTTTCACTTTATAATTTTTCACATTTTCCCTGTACATGTTAAGTTGAATATAGCGGCACGTATGGTTAGCAACACTCTTGGGCTACAATCTGACCTACACAAATTTGACGCTATTCGTAAGGAATAGGAGGGAGAGGCTTTTGCCCTAACCTCTGCACGTGTGCCAACCTGCCCCACGCACGGGGTAAGTTGGCATATGGTAAAATACATGGAAAATCAAGATGCCAACTTTTCAAGGCCAAAACATAACAGACAGTGATTAATATAATGTTTTATGGAACAAGCGTGTCAGATAGGGGCGCACCAAAGGGGGGGCTACCAGGCTGCAGCCTACCAAAAATCCCAAAACTGATTTTGTGAATACGATGATATCAAGGGTTTTACGTGATTTACCCTGCAACCAAATTCAGCCACTGAAATCAGCTGATGACTAGTACATTAGAATTTTGAATAATAAATTAATAAAATGAAAAAAACAATAATATATGACACTGTGATTGAGTCATGGAACATGTAGTTATATTTGTATGTATATAAATGCAGTTGCTGACTGTTCTGTTATACTTATGACAAGATTTTCATAACACAATTTTTAAATACAAACACAAATTATATTCAGCCTCAGGGTCATCCCCCCCCCCCAATAGAAAATTCTGGTTGCGCACCTGGTGTCAGATACAGGTTGTGCGCAACAACGCGGTGTTATTATGGTAATAAAACAGTTGAGAAACAACAGAATTTCGGCCCAAATTTCAATACATTTACTTAAATTGAAAAAGAAAATCAAAAGGAAAGGTAACTCAGTATGACACTAGCCTACCACCAGCAACACACGTTTTAATTCTAAATAAAGTATCGCAATCCTATGAGACTGGCAATTTAGGCAAACACAGTTGGGAGAGTCATTAGTCCATTATTCAAGTGACCGCAACTTACATTCTGTGCACTGAATCCACATTTCTGTTGATGTTCCAAGACAGTAGAGGTAGGAAGTATCCTAGGAGTCTACTTCGTCTGTGTCGCCTGCATTTTTGGATTTTTTTTTCGTATTTTTGCATTCTGCTCTTGTAAATCTCTCTCTTAGATACGTGTCACGCTCCTCTTTCTAATATTTTAGGCCCAGTTCTTCGCTCATTTGCTCCGAGCCTTCTGTCGTACTGTGTTAAAGCATTTTTGACAGAGCTATCAACCAAAATGACAGTTATTCTTTTGTTCTTGTTTACATTCTTGCGCTTTTTGCGTACAGTTTAGGAAGGTTTCGAATGTCCTCTGGAGTAGCAAGATGTGTTGCAACTTTTGAAGCAGACGATGATCGTTTGGGAGAATCATCAAAATAGCAGGAAGTTCACTGTTGCTACTGGAAGCTGCTGCCTCCATAGGAGGGGCAGCTATGTCTGCAACGTAATCTTCCATAAATTCCTCATTTTGAAAGATATCGTCACTGAACAGGTAAATTCCAGAAAACTGGAAACTGTTTTGGTATTTGCAGTAAAAAGAAGTCAGGTGCGAAGGTGTGTTGACGACACAAGGATTGTCATATATTGTCACTGTTGTGCCTGTATGGTTAGTTATGCAGACATCATAAGCTCGGTTCACATACGTCGTAAGCGATCAGTTGACAGACCTGTCAAGAGGCTGGAGTTACGGCTGCAGTGTGGAGGGAAGTTGAGGACAGTCACGCCATTCTGCTTGCATTAGTCTATTGCCCGTATGGCCAAATGCGAATCATAGTTGTCTAGCAACAGAAATACTGATCTCTCTTTAGAAGTCTTAGCACGTGCCACGAAATATTTTACATATCTTACAAAATGCTCCTTCGTCATCTATCCAGAGGGAAGGACAGTGTGCTCAATGACAGTGTTGGTGAGGTGTTTTTACCTCACCCTCCCTTACCCTTTTGCAGTATCTTGCCTAAATACGGAAAGAAATCTGAAAATCCTTCGCCGCTTTGCTTGTTGACCTTCCACGTTTTCGCAGAGCTCTCAGCTTGTAGCAATAATCCAGACGTGTGTTGCTCCTATATGACCTCTTCTTGCAAGTACGCATTATTTAGCTTCTTAAACCGGACAGAAAATATCACACTGGAAAATAATTAACCAACAAGTTTCTAATCGAAAGCGGGGCAAGTTGACACACTGAGCCAACATGCCCCACGTTGAGTGTGCCGACCTGCCCCGTCGCCACCTTCTTATGTTTTGGACTGTATCATCCTCAAACACAATGGAAGTATATAATTATCTCTAGCTCCAATGTTAGCCAAAAGGAGGTACCATTCATGGGTGGCACAATGTCACATATAGCTGTAACCAAACTTTAAACACAAAACATTTTATAAAGCGATAAAAAATTACTTCCTGCGGTGTACAAAATAAAACACCACACCACGCTTCAGTCATAGCTCATAAAGCTCTGATACTTGCTGACCGCTCTCAGGAGAAGTCATTGAACAGTACAAATTGCCAGTTGCTGCTAACCTGCGCCATCTTTGGGAGTTATGGCCATTTTGCCAACTTACCCCTGTAGCCAACTATCCCCCCTCTCCCCTACACGTCGCACAAACTCATATCAATACTGAATCACTTTCTACGTTTAAGGTCATATCACCTGTAGATATGCTTTAAGAATACCACAGATTTTACCCCGTAAGGTTGGCCGGCCTAACTTTGGTATTCACAATTTCATTAGTATGAAACACATTCTAAAATCCCCCACATACCTGTGTGGCCATGTACCTGTGTGGCCACGTACCTGTGTGGCCACGTACCTGTGTGGCCACGTACCTGTGTGGCCACGTACCTGTGTGGCCATGTGTGTTTGTTTCTTAGCCATTTAAAAACGTAAAAAAGTGGAATTATTCTTCTATCCAATGCTCTCTGATTTCCTAAAAACATTGCTTTTTTTAAAGTTTCCAAGGCTTCACACGTTTGTCCTTTGGGAACAGCAACGTGTAGACGAAGATGAGTACGGAGAACAGTTCATACCGCTAAGAAAACACGCTCCCTCTCTATTATAAAGGACAGTTGGTTACCTGCAAACAGCAATAATCACTGTTTGTTCTGAAAACCACACGAAATACATAAATGCTTTGTGTGGGCAGAATGTAGAACCTGCGAATGTTAAATCTGTTGGTATAGTGGTATATGTAGTAACCATTAAGCTTTAAATGGTTACTACTATAGAATATGTCATCATCATTCTGTAGCCTTACGACAGGTCCATAGCCTCTTCCAATGCGAGTTCTCCATAGAGTGTGATCTAGTGCTTCCTCTTTCAATCACCAGTATCCTCTCTTAAGGTCATCCAGTAGCTGCTTACGCCTTCTTATTCGTCTTCCAGTCACTTCTATCTTTCCTTCAATAACGTGTTTTAGAAGGCAGTTTCTACGCAAGATGTGACCAATCCAGTTAGCCTTTTTTCTTTGTATTGTATGTAGGATATTCCTCTCCTCCTTGACTGAATGTAATACATCTTCATTTCTCACACGATCGGTGCAACTGATCTTCTCAGCCCTTCTCCAGCATCACATTTCAAAACTTTCCAGGTATTTCTGATCTACTTTCCGAAGTGTCCAAGTCTCAGCACCATACAAAGCTATGTTCAAACTGTATCACTTTACTAGTTTCTTCCTTAAAAGAATATAAGTAGGGGATGACAAATGGTTGCATCATATGAAGGATACGTATGGCCTAAAAGGACGAAGGCACTACGCTCCTTCGACACGTCGGGATATGTTAAATTAGCCGCTACACAGCGCGACATCCACGAAGACCAGAATCCTCGACATGAACTCTGTAAAAACCTCAATTTTCGCATGATTATGCGAGAATTGAAAATTCTGCGGCCAGCACCTGCCGGAAGTGACTCGGGAAACACCACGAAACGACCTGTCAGGATAGTCCGTCCCGTGACCGGAACCTGGTACCTCCTGCACATAAATCAGCGCGCCCGGTGCTGACAGAGCTGACGCGCAATTTTCCAGCCGCCGTCCGCCCGTCTCAAACGACGTGACACAACAGGTTATTTGTTTAGCTGACAGCACTGCCGAGTTTCTAGGACACTGAGTTGCGTACTTAACTAAGCAAGCCATATTCACTTCTTACTTTGGTAAGTTGTTATCTCAACGAATCAACCCTGCGGCCAATTTGCAGGATATAAAGATGGCACAATTACGTCACGGCGTCGGAACGTGTCTCTGGCCTCAGAGACAAAGCATGCAAATCTCGGTTGCAGCAACAACTCTATTTACGATGACGTACCACGCAACTGTACCAGCTGTTGCCATTTCAACACCGGAGACGCCACTCCTCTCTAGTCTGCCGCCATGTTCACGACGCTTAGTAGGAAAGGATTTTTATCTGTTAAAAATACGGACACTATTGCCACCATTTGCAAGTTCCCAACTTCCCAACTTTTTTCACCCTTTAACGCAGGGGTTCCCAAACCTTGAGTCGCGTTGCGAAAGTCAAACCATAAAAATTGATTTATGTTACTTTTATACCTGTAAATACGCACCTCTATTCACACAACCATCAACAAAATATGATACTTGTACTCGTATATTTAAAAAACGTGTTTCGAATTTGCCCCTAACTAACAAACTATGGATCGCCAAGCGGAAGAATTGTCAAATGTTGGATCGCGGACAAAAAAGTTGGTGACTCGCAGTCAAACTGCCAAAGTCAACCCATGGTCGATTTAAGTATTGTTTAACATTCAATAAATCCTTGGCAATTTAACACCCTCGGGGATTTAAATACCAGGCAGTGAACGTGTTAAAGGGTCAAAATTGAACCGGCCTATATTCTACGACCTAACAAGGGATCAAAACTGTTGGAGCCTGAAGCCAGCTACCTACCTATTCTAATGTGAATATCCAGGAATGCGTAAAACGTTATCTCTGCTCAGTCTTTATCAAGACATGGTGCTTAAACACAATAACAAAGTAAAGAAATTGAACGTTTTAACGATTCCAAAGAACACGCGTCAAACGTTCGAGGTCAACATTAACGTTCGTTTCTTCCATCACGTAACGACGCTGCCTATGAAACAGCAGTACGGTCATCAATGCCGAGTGGGTACGGATTAGGAAGGCTGCGATAGTCTGAGGCCACTATCTGGGCATTCACCCGGACAGTCTACGGAAAATAAACGAAAAATGTCAATCAGGATAACCGGCAACCCGGTCGAAGTTCAAACCGGGCGCCTCATAAATACAAATCCGGAGCGATGGTAGAGATGCCTCAATTTATGCATATGACGAAAGCATCGTGTTTTAGCAACAAGAATGAAACGCGGAGTTTGAGGTTATCGCAGCGTGTTGTTGAGGATTCTCCTGGAAGCGTTACGCCGTATCGACTGGTAAACAGTTACCAGCGTTTCGAATGGATGTACGACGACGAGACCCGAACAATTCTAACAATATGTGCCAACTAACTCCTTAGTACTTTGAAAGTTAGATTCTAATAATTTGATGCGGCTAAAGGTTGGGCATGTGTCAAAAAACTTTCAGGTGGCGAAAATGCCAGAACTGAAGTGACAACATTCATACGTAGTTTTTAAGGCAGGTAATTCCTCTACACATGTCAATAGGCCTGTCTTAAGGTAAGAATTTTTTAAGGAGCTCCGTATCAGTCAAGCTACAACACGAGAAATTACTTTTATGCGAGTTAGTGTTTCATGTCGCTGGAGAATGAGATTGCAGGGGCATGTAGAAATGAGCAATGCACACAGAATTTTAGTCGGATATCCTGAATTGAAGAAACCACTTGACAAACCTAGGCGTAGACGGAAGGATGATATTAAAATGTATTTAACAGAAACGGCATAGGAGAGCGTAGAGTGGATTCATCTGGTACAAGACGCGGTAGGTACCGGCTTTTGTAAACGCGGTAATGAAATGTCGGATTACATTAACGGAAGGACTTTCTTTTGATCAGATGTTGGAACATTAGTTTCTCAGGAAGGAATATGCTCTACACACAGAGTTTCTTCCTCTTTCTATCCTCCTTTATGTTTCTGTCGTACCTTTTCCCGCAGTTTGCTAAGTTGCACAGAGATCCACGGGGTGTAAGCACCTACTGACAACACAGGGACAATTCCCCAGAATGAAAAAGACCTATTCACATAGATGTTTGTCGCAACGATGGACATATATTCACATGAAATGTAAAACATTTATATGAAAAGTATTTGTAATTGGTCGATATTTTAAATTGTTAACAATTTTAATTGAAAACGCTGTATTTTGACTCCAAACATTCACATCTTTAACAGAATCTGCCATTATTGTATTCCTTTGTTGGAGACCTCCCTGATGATCGCTGTGCTAAGATCGCAAAATGTAGCAGACATATTGCAAAGTGACAAATAATTGTTTGTTGTTCATTTTGTAATTGTTGGATTACATGCTGTACCTTCTCTAGTCGTTTTACTCATTGCTGAGTGTCGTGACCCCACTGGTAACGTCTATATTAGCACATCCTGTATGTAGTGTCGCCATCCTCGACGGTCCTCGGCTTTCCTCAAGGATCGTTGGAGAGGCAGATCAGTGATCCTCTTCACCTGATCTACCCATCTATTAGCAGTCCTTCCTCGTGGTCTTCTGCCTTCAACTTTCCCCTCCATGATAATCTTCTCAAGGTTCTCTCCGTCTCTCCTTACAACATGTCCGAAGAACTGGAGCATACATGCTGTACAATGCTAAATTATTCTGCACATTTTATAGTCGGCCAAGCTTAATTGTATTAACATTTCTTATAGGATAAATATTCGTTCTAAGACAAGTCCAGAGAACACAGCACACAACAAAAGTTTTATAAACAAAAGAAACTATTTATTCGACGAAATTCTTTCCCGTTAAAAATCCCCCCCCTTAATACGCCCCCGCGTCACAATGTTTCCACTTGCGACAATTCTGCACACGGATTTCGATCAATTCATCACAGGACTGATCTTCGGATGAAGACATATGTTCGTATAATCCACGTTTCGTTGTAACCAGGTTGCAGTAAGTTACTGACACAAGCTATTTTGAGCAGCCACCTGTCTCCACTCTTCGGCATGTAACGTACCACCTCCTTCGCATAATTTAGTGAAGGAATCTGTTTAGGTCAGAATTCTTCAGACAGGATGCTACATGAACTCAACACTAATCTCATCACACTGCAGTAAGACGCGAAGCGTCGGCCTGCAAATCTCACTGTCTTGAACAGGCGCGAATATTCGACTACAGCTTTCTTTAGTCTACTATATTATTCAAACTGCGAGGCACACGTATGACGGCATCCTTGCTAGATCTTTGTTTCTAATACATAATTACCAATAAACTTACATTCATGTGTGTAAACAAATATTCTAAAGTTAACCACTGAGTGTACACACTGCAGTAAACCCTCGTCCAAAGCGAGTGAGCACGATCCCGATAGCAACTCATTCGGTGTATCCGCGCTGGACGAACCTAATATTGTATGGAATTAATGGGGATATGAGAAAGCAGCCGTGAAAAGTCAAAGTAAATAAAGAAAAAAAATTATATTGTAACGATATTTGTTTATGGACATGTAGTTTGAAAACTTATCAACGTTGTTATACATATATATATATATATATATATATATATAATATATGCAAACGAAAATCCTTAGTTACCTTTTTAAAAGAAACTGTACTTTTTAGTTTATTACAGCGTGTTTGGCACACCGTGTACAATCATATCTTCCGCGTTCGACAAATAATCGTTCGTATTCTTTTTACGCATATAATCGAACCCGCGTTCGAGCAGGGCGTGCTGTATTTCTTTTTAGAATATGCCACTTAGTAGCATACGATCTAAAGGACATTAGAATTCTGTTTCTTGCAATCAACTTAAGTCTAATGTAAGTAAAGTAACAAAATTGTAAAACTTAAGGTTCGCAAGGCGATGACTACGAACACTACTGTTGTGTAATGTAGAATTAACCCCTGTCATTAAAGCGTAAGGAGACTTGAAGGTAAAAACCCACACACATCTTCAGGGTCAAACAGTCCAAGAAGGATACATTACAATCCTTCCAAACGTTATTAACTATGTACCAATCGACAGGCCGTAACGTCCAAGAAGACCGAAAAGATGGTAGTCAGAAGGAGCCAGATCAGGGCTGTACGGTGGATGAGACAGGACAGTCCACTGCAGCTTTGTGATGGCCTCTCGGGTACGCAGACTCGTGTGTGGCCTCGCATTGCTGTGGTGAAGAAGCACTTTTGTCATATTTTTATGGAAACGAACCCTCCGGAAACGCTTCTTCAGCTTCTTCAGTTTCCCTTGAAAGATGCAATCCGCGGAAAGAGGTTTGAGGACGACGAGGAGGTCATTACCGAAGTAAAGAGATGGTTTCGACAGAGACCTGCAGAGTGGTACCGCGAAGGCACACAGGCTCTCGCATCTCGGTGGCGTAAGGCCAAAGATTTAGAAGGAGACTATGTTGAAAAATAGATTTAGGTAGCCAAACATTCATGTAATGATGTGACATATTTGAAGTTTTAATAAAATCAATTGTGAATGAGAAAAAAAATGTGTTGCATTACTTTCTGGGCGCTGTAATATAAACCTAAATTTATGTCACAACTAGAGAAGACATAATCACAAACTCATCAGTCAAATATACTTTGCGTAATTTCAGGCTTCCGCCGCTCCTCTGGTATGCTAGGAAGCGTCGATTGGTAGTTACCGAGATGATGGCCAAAAACAGACCGAAATATGTAGTACAAAATATAATAAATAACCACATATACAAAAGTTAGGACTGACGGTATATTTATGCACTTTAGTCAATAATGCTTCAGTTGTTATTTAAACCACAGAAATTGAAACCAGACAAGAAACAGGGGTGCCAGAAATGAAAAACTTTGAACATTCTGTAGCTATAGCTATATCTATTTTTTGTTGCTGATTTCACGACGCTGTCAGACTCACTCACAGTATACGGTGATGATACATGACGAACTGCAAAATGTTTGGAAGGCAGCGTTCGCTACCTAATCGAGGTAATGTCCCGGAATTTGCCTGCAGGGAATGAGGAAATGTACGAAAACCTGTCAGAGTAGCCAGTGTCCCAACAGAGATTCGAACCGGGTTGGACAGAGATCTACATATAAACTTAGAACCGACCTCCCCAACAGAAAGGAAAACAAGACAAATTCTGAAATACTTCCGAAATTAAGGTCAATAACGTAATTGAAGCAATTACTGCATACTGAAAGCGATGAAAATGATCATATATATTACAGCAGGGTTGCACAAATTTTCTATAAATCTGTGAGCCATGGCGACCTGGCGCCCGGAATTTGTACACCCCTGTGACCTGAAGACAGGTGACAGAACATGGCACGGAATTATAAGTGAAGCAAATACAGAAGACCAGGGAGAAGCCGGAAAGTGGATTTTGATATCGGTACAGGCACCATGTTTCTCCCTAATTCAGACAGGAAGAACAACCGTGTTTATTCATAACAAACTTGTAACGAACAACACACATACCGTACCTCCATACTGCAGTTTCAGCCTTTACTGCATCGCGGCTCTTCCGCCTATAGAGGAAAGTTGTAAGTCCACGCGTACTGATACGAATATACAGTCGAAACTCAATCTGTGACGTCATTGGCTGATTTGCGAAGAGTGACGGAGATTAGCAGTCGACAGCATGACCTGGTGTGGAGAGGATCAGAAGTGAGGAAGACGGATTTTAAGAGGAGAAATTAACTAGCAGAAAGAGACAAAGACTGAGGATGTCATTTCACGGGTGCGAGAAAGAGGGAATAGTTGGTACTTTCTTCTCTCCCCCGACGCTGTTAGCTCGTCGCGCCCGGCATCGATCGCTCCGGAAGTCTCAGGCCATCTAGGACCGTTTGTTGCCATAGAAACGCGAAAGTCAATCTGGGATAGGGTGGAGTTTTGAGTTGTTGGTGCCTGTTTTTTTTATTATATTCTCTTTTTTCTCTCTCTCCATTCTATTTCCCTCTCACTCTGTGTATAAAATTTCGGGTGAAATCGGCAATGTTCGTAACCAGGCCGCCGCCAAGTGTCTCTCTTGTGTGTAAATGAAATACAGTAAGCGGATGACGAAATATGGGACACGTGATTGTTGCTGCGGCGAGAAACTTCAGCGGAATGACATAAGTTCGGTCGGTGCCATTCGTTTGCACTCATCACCCGTTTCGTCCTCTACCTGCTGCACATCACACTACACTGCCTAATCCCATATTCGTTGGCAACCCTTACACATGATACGCGAGTCGAGTGTTGGCGACTGTTAGCCTACTTTCGTTTCTTAAGGCTTCTAGTACGTTTCACTGTCCAGCACACCGTTCGGTAGCCATGTCTCTCCATTTCAACTACTGAATTGGAAGACTGATTTTCACGAAATTTAGTATACAAGTTAAGCCATCAGAGGCCACACAAATGACGTGTTTTTTACACTTTTACCATGCGTTATAAAAACATGACGCACGCACAAACTAGTGCTATTTGATGCTGAGTCTTGAAGTACGTAAGTCGAGTATATTTTGGAAAAATAATAAAGTATATATATATATATATATATATATATGTGTGTGTGTGTGTGTGTGTGTGGAATAAAAAACAAAATTGCGGCTACATAAAGCCTAAACCCAGCTTTCGACTTTACGGCGACAGCAAATGTATCATTGAAGGGAAAAACTGGCACGTGAGATTTGGTATGGAGACACCACAAACACGGTACCTGTCTTTACCCAATCTGTAAGCCGATGATGCAAGCAGGCCCGTAGCCAGGGAGGTGCAAGTGGATGCAATGAACCCACGACAAATCTGGACGCACCCACTAGGAATTTGAAAAATATAAGACAAACATGCCGACCAGCCCGCTAAAAAATGTGCGACACCGTACCGCATCAACGTGTAGCCTCTGTTGAACGGCCATCGTTGGTAACAACTCATTTTCAAAAACGTTATGTACATGCAAGATGTTTTGTGCAATGTTATACGACGCATTGTGGGATAAAAGTGTTTATTTTGTTGTCCTGACAAAGGTGCATTTTATGCTTATGCATACATAATACACATATGTATACACATTATGTGTACAACAGAGCATTATATACGGTTATAAACGTATGCACATATATATATATATATATATATATATATATGTACACCCGCACTGGAAGTCGCTGCACCCACTGTGTTCATGGCCTGGCTACGGGCCTGGATGCAAGACTAGACTGTAAGCGTGTATCTGACCACACTTGTCATCATCTGCACGCCAGTAACAAGCCTTTCCAAGAAGCGTCAAAATTCATAGCAGGAATAATAATAATAATAATAATAATAATAATAATACTCGTCAACATGTTTCCTATTGAAAGTAACTACGCCATGATCAGAAGCCCATCTTGTAATTATTCGTATCTATGCAAGAGTCCAGGACGTTAACTCGAAGTGCTAAACTAAAATTTCCTTTTTCTTTCTTCTTCTTCTTGTCAGAGCTTAGACTCCTCGAGTTATTCCGTCTCCATTTCCATCTTTTATGTGATCTACCTGTCTCCTCTTCCTGCAGAGTGGTAAAGGACTGCAAATTTCGGGCACCTGTCTTCATTCTTTCGACGTTTTCTCTCCATTTATCTCTATTACCTCTAATTCTATGTAACAGTGAGAATATATTTAATTCCTGACCATATTTCCGTAGTGTACGTATGTGGTAATGCAAGGTGCACCTCTCGATTCTCTCAGCAGTTTTCCTTTCTGTGTCCTGCATGTGACTTTATTGTGCCTTCTTAAGGACCCACGATTCACCCCCATACAGCTAGGCCCGTAAATCAGAATTTTACAGAACGTAAGCTGCTCAGTTTCTCTTCTAGTATGTTTTGCTACGAATCGTTTAATTGTCCGGCACACTCCTCAATAACGATAATTTCATTACTGGTTTATAAGTTCATACTTCCTCTATAGGATATTAGTAGTACAATTTGTAGAACCAAAAGTCAGTGCTACAGGCAGTAAGGCTTCATGAGTTTTGCCCGAACTACTGTGCTACAATAATGTTTCTATAATCCTGTTCGCTTTTTAACATGGTGCACTTACATTCAAGGTAAACATGTCTAATTCAGTTTTGTAGATCTCTGTCACTTAAAACAGAAACATCGTCATTCGAAATACGCATAAAAATATGAAACTGGCTTGAATAATTAAAATTTCAATCTCATCCACAAACAATCAGACACGAGCTGCGGGACATCCACAGAAATGTGACCAGAATTCTCAGCCTGTATTTAAATTTAATAGGCAGTATACATGACATAAGGTGAATGTTATGGTGACTATGGTGAAGGCGAGCGAAGAGTTTTCGAAAGGAACCTCTGACGAGCACTACAATGCCAGTTCTTCCGGGTATGTTCTACTGACCTTGCAAACAAGCTCGCCCTCCATTACAGTACGGTACATTTACCATCCATACTGCAGTCACTCGCAGTCTTCGTCGTTCAATTAATGATATGCGAAGGACGGTTAGCTTCTGTTTTACATACACAATAACGAGTTTGCCTTATGGAGCCTTCTACGTACACGACCACAGACACTAATAACACTAGTCAGAATCCGACCAAAAGCATTGGCAAGAGCAGAACTGGTACATTGGAAATACAGAATAAGACATACAAAATCATAAGACCGGATGTCACTAACTCGTAGTGATAGAATTGCAAATTTCAAGGTGTCCTTTTGACTAGGCACATCATTCTACGTTGATGCACACTCAGGAAGTGGAGATAAAGTTCCACACATTCTCAGACCTCTAAAACGTATGTGGGAACAGTCGTAAAGAAGTATGTCACTCCCTGGAAGTATACCTTAAGCGTTTATGGCAGCCGTTCTTAATCTGGGGTCCATGGATACCAGGGGGTCCGTGAACTTGGATGGGGAAAAAAATTACAACTTTATTTTCACTAACCTCTAACTGAAATTTAGCTTTTCATTCAATAATGAATGTAGGCAACAAAGTGATTTATGGTCTATAGACTCCAAAAATGTTTGTTAACCTCAATAAATCTCACTATCTCTATTTTATGCACTTAAATACATTTTTCTGAGAAGGGGTCCGTAGGTTTCACCACTCCCAACGGGGACCATAACACATAAATGGATAAGAACCCATGAGCTCTGGGATTATTCATTCATAGGAATAAACAGTTTATCAGGTGGATATCTGACGTAGATAAGTAGATTATGTTCTGCTTAACAGTCTGCCGTTAACAGAGCGGTAAGAGCGAAATGTGGGTACCTCGCTGAAAATGCGCTGTACTGAAACAGGATATTAAACACAATGTTTAAAAATTACCATTACCAGAACTCTCAGAATTATGCATGTATGCAAAAATGACACAATTTCGTTTCTTACGGCAGGGGGTTTGAAGATTATCGTCTTCTCGGACTGACATGTTCAGCCTCGTGGAATGTCGACGTTTCGGACGAATCTGTTTCATCTTCAGACAGAAGAGAATGGAGACAAGTTCCTTCGAAACGTTGGTACAAAGCTACACGAAGTCATAAGCCATAAAATATCAATCTTGAGTCTAAACGGATGTAGGAAAGGGAAAACAGTAAATGCGCGATTTCGTATCAAATATCTGAGGCATAAACTTCGCAGTAAGCAGAGGCAACAATTTGAGAGCAACAAACATTGCGCGTGCGCATGATATGCCTACGTGATGTTTCATATCCGTGAGACAAACCGGATTTAAATTCTATTTTGTACTGGCGATTTACATCAGTTTATTCTGCACTTAACTTCATAATAAACAAAACGTTTGTTACGCCTATTTTGTTCCCCAGCACTCAAAACCTGTCACACTTTTCATACTGATTTATTTAAAAACATTACGATTTTGTCCTGCAATAGCGTTACGAGACTTCACAGTAAGAATTTCGGCCATAAAATGAATTAGCAATGTATATATTTTGGGATCTTTATCCTAAACTCTGATAAGAACAGTTCAGATTTAATCTTGCTGCTATCCCACTGCTTTTACACACAGTCCCCGCCACAACTGAGGCATTTCTCACATCGTCAGACGAGCTTTTCTATAACCTGTTGATAGAAGTCCATGTCCTGTGTTATCAACGACTGTGTAACGACTGTTTACACATCGCGATCGCCTTTAAATTTTGTGGCCTCCAAAATTCTTTTTCAGCACTGAAAACGGATGATAATCGCTCGGCGAAAGATCAGAGCTGTGTGCGGGATGTTCAAAGGCTATTTAGTTACGAAATTATTTCAAGTATACTATTTTCTGACAGAGTATCATATGTTCATCTTCTTCCATTGAGACATAGACTGGAAGAAACGTCTCTGTTGTCTTGTAAGAGCTTCTCCGTGATTACTTTATGGACATTTCTACGGATACTAGGCGGTGTCAGAGACGAGTGAATTAAGGGGACAGTGGAAGACGCTGACAGAGGGCACCTGGCACGCAACTTTGCCTACCAAATTTTCGTGTGGAATAGCCGGATTTTGAATCCGACTAGACAAAAGTTGCTCAGGTAGTAGACAAGAAATTCCTCGCTTTTATGGTACCGGAAGGTTCATTATTGTATTTTCAAGAGCCCATAGTTGAATCTTCTTCAACGTCAGCTTCTAACACTGCCCCCCTCCCCCACGTACGCCCAGGTCCTCCCAAGTGGTTTCTTATTCATTTATTGCTTATTTAGCGACGTTATCAGCAAGTCTAATCTCTTAGGGTCGAATGTCAGGATGGTTGGTACAAACGACGTGGAAAGGATGTGAAATGAAGCAATCATTGCTTAATTTGAGATACTGCACCGTCATTTTCCTGGATGGACTGAGGAAAACCACCAAAAACCTTTTGTGTCCCCGACGTGATTCGAGCGGGAAACCTCCAGAATACAAGTCAGAAGCATTACCACTTGAACCAAGCTCCTAGGTTTAAGTGGTCCCTTACCACTAGGTTTTCAGACTAACGCCATGTAGGCCTACTTATTTCGAATCTCACAAGCGTGCTACGTGGACCGTGCATCTATCTTATCTTCCTCGATTTGATTACCCTCATATGTCTTGGTGGAACACAAATTACGAAACTGCTTATGTCCGTAAAGCTCGTCATCCCTGTACAGGCTCTCAGGGCTCCAGGAGGCTGAGGTTCCCAGAACTTCTATACAATTGGCACATGAAGATGGCAAGGTTGTCACCCCTATGCACCGGCCGCCATTACCCCCAAGGAGATACCCCTGGTACTCACTTCTGTTAGAGGCTGAGTCGACTCCAGGGCCATAGTGTGGCCGGAAAGATTAAGTCAATAAAAATCCCAATGAACCCATCGGGAATCGAACCCGCGACCTTCCGGCTTGCAGCGCAGCGCCACTGCGCACCAGTATCACCACCATGCGCAGCACTATGTCACGTCACTGCTGCAGCTGAGCCGCGGAAGTATAAAATCTGACCTGACCCAAGTAGACGTGCATCGGTCTACCCACTTCTTTCCAGTTGCTCGATAAGCAGAGTTAACCAGGTCGCCAGGTCGCTGAGGCGTGATTGTGTCCCTTATAATGACACACTCGTCATTCCTATAGCAATCTTCATTGTATGCTAACGTGACGGGCTGTTACTTACGTCAGTAGTCGCAAGTATAGCGGTAGGCGTTACCATTACCATTTCAACTGAAGAGTATGTCCATCTGTAATTCGAACTATTTCTTGCCATCGAGACTGAAGACTTAAAGTCGTTCATAATACGTCTATGGTCTACTTGCAACTGACAGTAAATGGTCCTTATTGAAGTAATAAATACAAAGAAGGTACAGCTGCTCCTGTCCACGCCATGAAGACATATAGGGGAATTGAGGTACAGCTCCGTTCGTTCTCAACGCCGACACTAAGATGGAGGTAAGTGGCCAACCTTACGACCCGGCCGCTTTACTCCTGGGGAAAAGAACGGCGTTACTAACTTAACAGGAAGCTGTCTAGATGTTCTGGAAAAGAAAAAAATCTCTTGCCCCTCCAGAGAATCGAACCCCGGAGCCGTAGCCTAGTCACTATACTGGCTACACTATGTCGGTTACATTATCTTATACATGCATGTTATTCATTTTAAAATGTAGACCTACCAGTTTCAGTCTCTTGTGGTAACATATTTACAATCTTACATTAAGTTCACCAAGGATGAATCGGTGGTTCCGTCTTACAAAGTACGTGATAACTAACTAACATGGAACAGGGTCCTTCTTGAGAAGCTAACAGTTCCTCAGCTAGTAAAAAAATTCCCCGCATTTTATGGAACCTAAAGGTTCATTACCGTGTTCACCGGACCCTATCCTCAGCCAGATTACTCCAGATCATAGCCCCCATCCTATTTCTGGAAGATCCATTTTAATATTATCCTCCCTTCTACGCATAGGCCTACCAAGTGGTCTCTTTCCCTCACGTTTGCCGGCAAAACCATGTATGCACCTATTCTCTCCCCTACACGTGCCACATGTCCCGCCCATCTAACCCTTATTGATTTAATCACTCTAATAATATTTGGTTAGGAGTATAGATACGTGTTATAGACGGTCCTCGTTTAAGATGTGCAGCTAATGTTCATAAGAATTAATTAAAAAACAGTGGAAAGTGCCAATTTCTTTTCTTTTAGATGAACCCAGTGTACTAGAAATGATGAGGTCTTGGACAGCAGCAGCTTTCAAACTAGCGGTCAGGTCTCACAGTACGACAAGCCACGTCTTCGGCCAGCCCACTCAGCGTAAAAAGTCTAACAGTAACCCGAACCCGGAATGAGAGAAGCCGAAGTTAACCCAAAATACACATACAGAAGGCATCCGTGGTGGGACCCTCGATTTTGTGGACAGAACGAATCTGCGCTGCACAAACACGTCACTCTTTTGTCTGCATGTCGTTAAATACAAAACAGGTCCTGCACTAGACATAAATTACTCAATGCAGCAGAGTTCTTTCTAAGAAGCTAGGAGTTGCTCAAGTGACCAAAAAATTCCCTGAAATCTGTGGAACCTCAAGGATCACTATAATATTCACAAAAGCCCATCACTGGGTCATATCCACAGCCAGCTCACTCCAGTTCACAGCCTTTACATTTTAATATTATTGTCCCATCAACGCCTAAGTCTTCTAAGCATTATCTCTACTCCCGGTTTTCTGACCAAAGCCTTGCACACACTCCTCATCGCATGCTACATGTCCCGTCCGTGCCATCACATTTAACTTCATCAACAAAATATTGGTAAGAAGTACAAACCATACAGCTGATCGATTAAAGTTTTACAGAAGGGTACAACAAATTAAAAGGACACAAGTTTCAAATGAAAATTATCGATCTTACTGATATGTAGTATACAGACCTGCTTCATGTCACATCCGAAGTTTTTGTAATTCGAGACATTTTTCATTTTTTTGGAAAACGGGTAGCACCAAACGTTGTAATTTTATATTTTCCATACCGTGCATCGTAATTCAATTTCTGTAATATTAACCACAACATGTACACATTTGTAATTTTAATAGAAAATGAAAATCGTACTACAGTTTCGAGTGAGGGCCGCCCATATGAAACTGCATCAAAATTGGACATACAAACCACGTCGCAGTTTCGGACTGTAAGCGAAGAAACCAACAAAATGCATATCACATATACATCTTTGTGCTTATTGAACTGATCCGGAGTGGCTAGTATTTTGACGTTTTGACGGTAGTGTGGTCGAGGACGCCTTCTATGTGATGCTTTCGAAACGTCGGGAATCGATTACCCAGTGACGCGGCATCTCTAGACCCACGAATATGAAGAGACTAAGTTCCTTCGAAACGTCTGAAATTAATTACGCAGTGACGCGGCATCTCTAGACCCATGAATATAAAGACACTAATTTCCTTCGAAACGTCGGGAATTAATTACCCAGTGACGCGGCATCTCTAGACCCATGAATATGAAGAGACTAAGTTCCTTCGAAACGTCGGAAATTAATTACCCAGTGACGCGGCATCTCTAGACCCATGAATATGAAGACACTAAGTTCCTTCGAAACGTCGGGAATTAATTGCCCAGTGACGCAGCGTCCTTTCCCAGAAGACCATATTGGCTGTCACCACGCTTACTGATTACCACCCCGTGTGCACCTTCCCATATAGAATCTACATTACGGTGCCGGCTTCCTTTTCTTCTCGGACTCTTGACCCATGAAGATGGGACCGATACGTTGTCCCGAAACGTCGGTAAACAATTACCACACGACGCCGCGTAATATCCCAGAAGAGCGCAGTTCTCAACGGGGTCCCGGTTCGGCGTTTATCTTCAGGAAGAAGTTTTACTAAATCTCACAGTTAGCTACTGTATACCATACCTACTGTCTATGCTCACCCACGCTCACTGTTTACGGTGAGACAAAAGACTGCGACATAACGCGTGCTATTTATCGTATCAATCATACGTGCAGTCTAACAGGCAAATTGCCGGCATCAATCATTCGACTGATTAACGAAGGCACGAGCCTTCCACTTCTCGTCTCACGCTCCACGGTACTGCAACGCTCACAAGTCAACCTGTTGCAACAGCTCTCTTTTAATCAGCAGAAATGAAAGTAAACTTTGTGTTTCGAAAGTTCTCAGTGTTTCTGCCCCATACACAGGCTTAGTGCCTGCAAGCGATGATGTAACTGTCATCGCACTGTTCAAATACCACAGAACATCATGACAACTTCGCTATGCTTACATCTTGAATAGGTCCCTGAGCAATCGACAGTTACTCGACTTAAGAAAGTATGAGATTTCACCCCCATTCACATTTCACATTCAATTATTTTAAGGTTCTTCATTCCGTGCATTGTTCTGATTAGTGCAGTCAGTTTACTGTACCAACTAAATGCACACTACTGCTCACATATCAATGTTACATATATCGCTCCGATACACAACACTACGTCGGTATAGCGACTTGCTACGGGCTGGACGGTCCGGGGATCGAATCCCGGTGGGGGCGAGATTTTTCGTAACCGTCCAGACCGGCCCTGGGGCCTACCCAGCCTCCTATACAATGTGTACCGGGTCTCTTTCCCGGGGGTAAAGCGGCCGGGGCGTGGAGTTGACCACCCACCCCCATCTAGTGCCAGTGTTAAAGAAAGAGTACAGCTATACCTCTATTCCCCCTCTGGGCCTTCATGGCCTGTACTAGGGAGAACTCTACCTTTAACTTTTACACGCCACTACGCAACAGGGACCCAATCCGCTTTGGACAGAGATAAACATACAATGCCACAATACTAGGAGTTTCCACTAACAACGTTATAATTGTAATCTGTTAAAACCCTATTCACCTTGTAAGAAGCATTTTAATCGTGTTTTAGTGTTCTAACTATACGTATTTTAGAATAATTCGTATAAGCAATATATTTAATACGATAGTGATTTCACCAACGCAGCCTACCGAAATGTGGAACCGTATAAAAAAGTGGCCTGTTTACTGACAGTTCGTTTTAAACTTGGCATCACGTGCTGCCTGAAGATGGTGCATTGACGCCGAAACATGTCGAAGCGATATATGTAACATTCATATGTGAATAGTAGAGTGCATTTAGTTGGTTCAATTAATTGACTACATTGAGAGTCAACTATGCCAATTTCTAATTATTCAGAATTTCCATAATAATGTAAAACTTGCCCTTCGGAATGTTTTTGAGTGACCTGACAATGACCCACAAGCAAAGTCGAAACATGTAGTAATTTCTTACTGTTAAACATTGATGGCTGTGTGGATGGTAAACGATTTGTCCTCATCTTGACACATTAGTTGTTACGCACACAACGGGATGATGCAACCCCCCAAAATACTCACTTTTCCAACAAACACTGTGTTGAAATTACTTGTTTTTTGTGTTATTTAACGACGCTGTCAATTGCTAAGTTTATGTGATGTAGGTTATAGATAAATAAATGAGTATGGAGCAACGGTGGAATGATACTGACAGGGGAAAACGGCAGTTCTCGAAGAAGAAACCTCTTCCAGCACCACTTTGTACACCACAAATCCCACACAGAGTGACCAGGGAGCATTTCTTACTGTTTTATCATAGCCCCTTCAGATGTCTTCATTGTGAAACTCCTGCCACAGGCATTATCATTTTATCCGGTTACGTATTATTTACTCTTGAGATTTTAAGAGTCGCCGATCCCAGTGGCCGTGCGGTCTAAGGCGTGGGTCTGCGGCCGCTCGCTTACTAGGATCGTGGGTTCGAATCCCACCGGGGGCATGGATGTTTGTGTTGTGTTAGATGTATGGACAATAGCATGAAACATAAGGTGACATGCAGGACAAAAAGGACTTCAACAGTACAAATGGATCAAAGGGGAAAACCCAGGAATTAATAAAAAAAAAAAAAAAAAAAAGAGTGGTAGGAATGAGGAAAGTCAAACTTATTGGACAATTGTTGAGACATAATGGTTTTGTTACCAACATCATGGAAGGTAGAGTGTTGGGGAAGAAAAGTAGAGGACGACCAAGGCTCTCTTACATCAAGAATCTGATGAAGGAACTCTTTTGCAACTCCTACGCCGAAATGAAGAGACTGGCACAAGACAGACATCTATGGTTGCAGCGACAAGGCTCAGCCTTTAGAGAATGATGATGATGATGATGATGATATTTGTTAGGCGATGCTCTTAGCATCACGGCATGGCACGACCTCAGGTTGCGGGTAGAGCGCACTGCCAATACCGGACGATCATCTCTAGCTTGGAATATGGCCTGAGGATTACAAAATCCTCTCTGTAAGACATAACACATTACGAAACGACACGCAGGACCTCGGACATGGATCGACTCCTTACGCCCAAGAAGGGATTTTAAGGGAATTGGGTATGGAGTTGGGGATTGGATTCACGTGACTCAAGATAAATGTCAACTGCGGGCGCTTATAAATACAGCAATAAATCTTCCGGTTCTATAAGCGGAGGGTACGTTCTTAACTTGGCGAGTGACCGTAGGCTTGTCAAGAGGAATCTGCTGCATGGTGTTTGTTTCTGTTCTTAACGTGTGTCGTTTCATCTGAAACAAGAGCAAACAGCCTCGCAGCTGAGGCACCAGTAAGCGCTGAACTAGATTTCGCCGGCCGCGGCGTAGCAACTTGAGAACTCCGTACAACATTAATTACACATGCACGTGCATACACACGTACATCACACAGGGTGTTAATTCTGTGGTACAAACTAAAACTAAATCCCGAAGCGAATAATGCGACCCTGTTTCGAGGTTTCTTCAACCCTCCAAATTACATCAGCCCTTTGTTATTCACAATATAACGGCATTAAACACATGCTGTGTTAAGTCTTACAGCAGAGATGTGGGGCAAAGTCTACGGCCTAAACCCGCGGCCCGCCGAAGTTATATCAGCGGTCCGAAAGAGTTTTCAAACACATTTAACCCATGCTTGCCTATCAGAGACAAGGATAACGTTTTCAGTGATCTGGTGAATTTCGCACGCATAGTTGAATTTGGTACAGAGTATTTGAGTTGCAAAGAGATTCGTGCATATTGCATGGGAAGACATCGCATGTTGGGAACTTTACAGTGAGAGGAGTGAGAACATGGTAGGCTCCACTATCCTCCTAGCTGTTTCAGTTCTAAGTACGTTCTAATACTAATTAGAACAAGTGTATTTCAGTAGTAATTTTATAGAACTGTATCCCGTGTATGTCTTAAAAACATCTATGACAACTGAACACTGCAAGCTTCTCAATGGCGTACTTCCATTCTTGAAAATACTGTAAGCCCTAAAAATTAAATTATACTTAAATGCGATACTAATGTTTAGTAATAATTAATTAATTAATAGCAAGTTTAGTCTTTTAATCGCCTGACAAAATAAATGTTCCCTCAATAATAAGACTTTTACTGTTAAACACTGGTTTGCGGCCGGCGCAGGGTTTGGAGATTGTCAAATGGCCCCTTTTTGCACCAAAAGGTTTCTCTACATTGGTCTCAATTATATACCATTCCACTCGATTTTGATGCAGATACATGTACTGCTTACGTACCTCATACAGTGGCACTGCAGGTGAATGACACGTACCTGTAACAAAGGAAAACACAAGAATTTCAGGAATCACTGCCATGTAAATACAGCTGCAGCTAGATTCAACAGTTTGCATACCTCACTGACCTTGGTGTATATTTATTACTGACATAAATACATAGTTTCAAACATACTCCCATTGGCGACATCAGACTCAAGAGTCATAAAACAACTTTGCTAGTATTACATTAAATATGGGATAAACTGCAACTGGTTTACACCAAAACTGCAGACACTACTTGGAAAACATAGGAGCGGTTGGGGATAATATTAAAATGCAGCTTAGTGAAATAAGATGTACGACGTGTACTGGAATTAACTCGCTCAGGACGGAATGCAACAGCAAGCTATTGTAACATGGCAATAAAAGCAGGACACTTCTTGAAAACTCGAGTAATTACCAAGAAGAGAGGCCTTGCATTCAGCAGCTAAGTTAAATGCACCATGGGATGGAGGATACTGCCCCAGACATTCGGGTAGCTACGAAAATATTGACTACGCAGCTGCGGTCAAGCGAAAAGAGCCGGTCCTCTACCTCAATAACTTGAATCGGAGGTAGCAACCCCTAACTGCAAGAAGGTGGAATGCTACGAAATTTCATGTAAGATCTCGGACATGAAGGGAAGAGACAGCTTGGTAAACTTAAGCGCCAAAGGAAGGATGTCAGGAGTGGACTGGATTCGTCTGGTTCAGGACAGGCTCTCGTGAGTAAGGGAAATTAATTTTCGAGCTCTGCAAAAGGCGGGAAATGTCTTCCCCAGCTCAACTACGTTCTTCTCGAGAAGCAACACACTCCGTGAGACATCCAGCCACTTACTCTTGGTCAAATGCAACTCGCCGACTTACCTTCACGCCATTCAAAACAGCGTCGACATATTTAATACATGCCGATTAGAGAGTCTCTTTCTGCCCGACCTGTTTCACGTTGTCACAGCCGATGTCTGCAGAAGTGTCTGCAGGATCAGCATCACTATAAACGCCACAATCAGTGTCAAATCACAACGATTGATGACACAATTATCGTTGCGATAACAAACAGCATACGAATAACATCACAACTGATTATGTGTACACATTACATCGCTGGTAGCAAAAATAACATAAACAAGACGCAAACAGACGAAAGGAATTAATTTAACTGTCGCGTGGCCTCCGTTATCAACATCACCATTAATAACACAAGATGGCACCCGACATCACATTAACGATACCGTAATAAGAGTTGAGTTACTTTTAGCCCCGTTCTCGCATGTCACGTCCTTAGTCTCCGTACCTTCAACACTAACATCATGTGTTCTGGTAATGATACCGTGCAGTCTGGTAAATGGTTCTCAGCGCGTCGGAGAAACCTGCTGCCTTTAGAGTCGAAATCATCACGGCAGCAAACACTAACTCTCGCTTTGAGAAGTAATTCGCAAAATTCATGACATCAAATACGAAAACCAAAAGGAATCTGCATTTTGAGGTTCGTCTGATACAGTGAAACCTATCAATACTGGCCACATTTGGTTCCATTCAAAGCCGCCCAACTTATACAAGTGGCCAACGTATGGAAACCACGTGGCACTATGAAAATTGAACTGTGGTACTATCACTTGTGTAAATGTACAGTTCAGAGGGCAGAGACAGCTGGTCGAGTTGGGAAGCAGGTACATACCGTGTCAAAGAGTAAGGACTTGAAGTACAGTAATGGGTCAGTTGCCACCAAGAAATTCCAAACTTTTGTCCATACTTGTGAAGAAATGATAGCAGTTGACTGGGCAATAGGTAGCTCTGCTAATGAATCAAGATTTGGGCCCAAGTACAGCATGACACAGAAACTACACAGCAGTTTAGGTCGGCCAACACAGGGAGGTTGAACTAACACTAAATGTGAAACTGTGGCCAAGATTCAACATACACAGGTGGTCAAGTTAAGGAGTATTCACGAAGTACATATAATATCCTAGCAATGTGCTGGTTCCGTAAAAGTGTGGCCAACTGTGACAGGTGGCCGACTTACAAAGGTGGCCAACTTAACTTTTTTTTTTAAAGTCAAAACCAACAGATGCACAAGATTATTAACAAGTACAAGATTATTTACAACCCCTACATATGTTTCGGCAAATAAACTGCCATCCTCAGGGGGTGTTATCAAGAAACTTCCAAGTACTCCCTGAGGATGGCAGTTTATTTGCCGAAACATATGTAGGGGTTGTAAATACATTTTATACTTGTTAATAATCTTGTGCATTTGTTGGTTTTGACTAAAACATGATAAAATGCACGGTACATACAGCATAAAATTCACAGGTTGTATTGTAATATCAACAAGGCGACATTGAAAAACAGAAGTTACAGACCCTAGTAGCGTCAACCAAATTAGGATTCCGATACTTCGCAAGGCAGCATAATAAAAGATGCAACTTATGCCGAAGCACCCGTCAGTAATATTAGACTATTAGATTATTTACTGTCACAACACAACACTTCAGTTGCTTACGTTAAACCAGCCCGACATATTTCCAGCTATTACAGATCATCAACAGGAACCGTCCATATCACGTTTAAGCCATTACACCTCGTAGCTTATAGCGTATTACATTCACAGTGCGTAACTACGTTATGTGTTATAATATAAAAACACAAACCTTCTTCCTCACTTAAAACTTTCAAAATCGTTTCCTTACTTAAAACTTAAAATCGCGCTAAAAGTCGTGAAATTATTTTTAAAATATCACAACTTTTCCAAAATAATAAACTTGTCAATTTCTGTATAGCGTAATTTTTCAACATTATATCCAAACAATGTGTTTTTATATATTTTACATACATGGTAAGCTACCAGCAGTTCTTCTACATATACAATTAGACCAAACATTATCAAGTAATTGTTTTATGCAACGCCTGATGTACTCCCCGATGATGGACCAGTAACGTCCGAAACATGTAGCAGTGTAGCGTGTTTTTTTTTAAATATATTTTATAAATCTGTGAAAATTTGAGTGAATTTGTTGGCTGATATTAAAAAAACCAAATAATGTTATTAAATAATGCATTGTTATCATCAATATCATCATAAATACAATAATATTTAATTTGTGATTTTCCTCATGTGCCACATACCCGTCACTTGTTGTTCATAATTAAACCTGCGCAGATGGACAACATTCGCTGTTTCCGGTGCAGTTATAACCGGCAGCGGTGCCTACATGACACGGCTCCCAATGTGACATTAATTTTACGTAGCCTACAAAATAAAACCACATGTTTAAGGTTTCTTTACGGTTTAATGACAACTATTGAGTACTTACACCTAACTCCAAGAATCAGAGTCCTTAAGAAGCTGACAGTTGCTCAGTTTGTCGAGAAATTCCAAGCTTTTTAGGGAACCTGAATGTTTACAGCTGTGTTCACAGGATACAGCCACTGGTCTTTCACATACAAGTTTTATTACCAACCACGGCACACAATATTTTTTGCTCCTACATGTTTCGGCTACATGTTGTAGCCATCATCAGGGCGCCATATTACACAAACATGAGCAGCGCATGGTACGTCGAAGAATGGTAATATGCACATTAACTTTTTACAAAGCAGTTATTTGCTGTATAGTACCAATAAAATGGTAAAGGTAAAGTTCTCCCTAGAACAGGCAATGAAGGCTCAGAGGGGGAGTATAGCTCTACTCTTTCCTTAACCCTGGCACTAGATGAGGGTGGGTGGTCAACTCCACGCCCCGGCCGCTTTACCCCCGGGAAAGAGACCAGGTACCCATTGTATAGGAGGCTGGGTGGGCCCCAGGGCCGGTCTGGACGGCTACGAAAAATCTCGCCCCCACCGGGATTCGATCCCGGACCGTTCAGCCCGTAGTGAGTCGCTATACGGACTACGCTATCCCGGCCCATGTACCAATAAAATTGTTCAGATTAAACTACATGTATGGTATTAAAACACAGCATATTAATATATAGAATATAAAAGGCAGTCTCCAAACATCTTGCGTTGTACAACAACTTCTATTTTTGGCAGGGTGGAGACCCAACGCTTTGATAACCAATGTTTGCTCCTTGAGTGCAGAACGACTTTTTGTTTTCTCCGCTACGTCCAGGCCAGCTGTGGAGCCCAACCAACTTACTGCCCACCGGATAATGGACTCCTTTAAGGGAGGTAAAGCGGCCAGCGCGTGAAGCTGACCACTCACCTCTATCTACCGCCGAAGCTGAAGAATGTGTCGAACTGCACCTCCATTCCGCATATATACCTTCATGACGTGGTGCCTAATTTATGACAGGCGACAGCTTTAATCTACCTTACACGTTCATTATCTACACAAGCTCCCCAAGGGATATCCTGCTGAACAAACATCACTGCTGTCTCCCCGATTTGTCCTTCACGGCAACAGACCAGACCTTGCTCGTCTTCTCCAAGCAGACCCACCCAAACACACTCCAACGCTTCAAGAAGCGGCCATGCCTAAGATCTGTTTTTGTTAATTTACCACACCACTGTGACAGCAACAGCAGCAAACGCTTTCTGTGTCTCCTTAGTTACACGCAGCGAACTCCCTCATGTCAGTCATTGATCTTGCTGCCTGGTTGCTCTACGTTTCGCCCTACGGAAAGAGCACTGCCATGCTCCTTCGAGAAGGGTCTCAAGTCGATGACGCTGCTTTCTGTCATTACACCTGTTAATGACAATCTTTTTCTTTCTATAAAACATGATGAAACATGGTGAAGTCAGAAATGCACACAATGCCCTAATCGGAAAACCACATGGCAGACGGAGGCGTAGATGGAATAATAACATTAAAATCTCATAATCATGTAGTCTGTCTTAAGACAGGTAGATAGCTTCTTCAACAGCGAGTCCTCCAGAAGGTTCGATCTAGTACTTCCTCTTTCAATTTCCAGTACCTTCTCGTTTTCTTAAGGCCATCCAGTAGCTGCTTACGTCGTCTTCCTCGTCTTCCAGTCCCTTCTATCTTTCCTTCAAGAACTCGTTTTACAAGGCAGTTCCTGCGCAAGATGTGACCAATTCAGTTACCCTTCCTGCGTGTAACTGTATGTAGGATATTCCTTTGCACCTTGAGTTTTTGCGATACTTCTTCACTTTTAACACGGTTGGTCAAATTGACATTCTCCATCCTTGAGATATTCGCTCTTCTGGGATTTTGCGCAGCGTTGATTGGTAGTTGGTTACAAACGTTTAGGGACAACCTATCGAGCCTATCTTCAAGGGTGAAGCAGTCCTTCTCCAGCACCACATTTAAAAACTTTCAACGTATTTCCGACACACTTTTCGAAGTGCCCAAGTTCAGCACCATACAAAGCTGTGCCCCAAATGTAGCATTTCACTAGTTTCTTTCCTAAATTCAGGTCCATTTGGCTGGTGAAAAGAGGCTACCTTAGCAGAAATAGGATGTGACGTGGAGAATGGATTCAGCTGGCTCAGGGTACGATCCAGTGACGACAATTGTAAGCACGACATTGCAACATCGTATTCGATAAACGCAGGTAACTTCTTGACGTTTATAATTAGGATACAATAAACTTTATGCGAGATGTGAGGATCTCAGAGCACTGTTGATGAAGAAGCAATTCTTGTGGGATACGACATCGTGTCTTTTGGTAGTTCCCGAAGTTTCGACGGATCGTAGTGCCTCCATCTTCAGGGTCTTCATGGACGGCTTGGCCCTGAATATGAAGACAGCACGATCCCTCTAAACTTCGGGCACTACTCACTCAACGACGAAGCGTCACCTCCCTGAAGACAAAACTTCAACGCACGTTTATGTTCATATTCTTAACCCCTGTCAAGACCAAAGTTAACCTGAATTATATTTAAAGATTAAGTTCGTACCGCGCAGTAAATACGTTCCGTCTCCATTACAAAATAAAATGGGTTAATTCTGGGGAGGGAAATAACCTAATTTTGGTGTATTAATCATTTATGTGAAATATTGTGGTATCTATAGCAACCAATTGGCTTTAAGAGACTAACAAACAATCAGCAGCTACAGCACATTTTGTCTGGGATATTGAATCATTTTAGACATGCAACAAGGCTAGAGACAGCAAGATAATGGCAAATGCCTCTACCGTCACAAGACTGCACATACGAATTTAAATTAAACATGTGGCCCCATCGGGATCCTGTATAAGGTGATATCAGGCCAAAGCGGCGAAGCCACAAGGATTTAAAAGTCATGGGTTAAGTCAATTTACTGCACGTCCCGGCTCGCAAATGTGTGATATCTGAATGCTGAATTTCAAACACCTGTGGGCATTATAAAATGTGTGTGTGTGTGTGTAAATATTTCAGTCTTCTGGGATATCATGTAGTTTAGATTGGTAGATAGACGCAGACGTTTCGGAGAACATTTCCGCCTCCATCTTCAAGGTAGTATGATTATTATTAAATTTAAAATTGTATTAAAAATTAATCTTTCAGGTTCATACATAGTCTTCATGTATCTCTTTCCATCTGTTGCATTCTATCTGAAAATAATGACCAGTACTCTGCAATTTTCGATCTTCCTGTGCGTCTGTGTTCAGTTCATGCCGTATGACAACTTCTTACTACCGTAATTGCACCTCTTACTTGTCACTCTTATATACACAGCTTCACTTCATTTGTGATCAACAGCGCGGCATCCCCTACCACATTTCTACCACTTACATTCCATTAACCCTTCAAATACTAGTGGTACGGCCTCCAGCCTCGTCATTACACTGTGGCGGCCTTAGCACACGCGGGGCCCGATTTCGATCCTTATGGCGGCTCCCTAAAGTTATTGTGCAGATCAAAGTTTTGGTATATCAAATAAGTTAGGATTAAAAATTAAAATGATTCACGCTTTATCATTTTTAAAAATTACTAATGCGCGAATCCTCCATAAACGCGGGGCCCGATTGCTTCAAACAGGTCCAATCGGCCTAAGGCCGGCCCCGATTATACTGACTGCACAAACATAAATTATTTTTCGCTGTATTTACTTAAATATTCACCGTACAAAAATGTTCAAAACTGAGAGTGTAGAGTGTACTTGTATCTACGTGTTTTGTATGGGCCTCAGAACACACAGCGATTATTTCCCTAAGCAAAATTAACTGACTGAACTTCACGTTATATTTACCGTGCATTTTTGTACAATTGATCAACTCACACCAACAAATGCACCAAAACAAGTTTGTCACTGATTTCTTTATTTAAAGTTTACCCCAATACGCATATGTACAAACTCCAACGATCCCCCTGATGATGGCAATATAGAAGTGCCGAAATGCGTATTGGGGAAATCTTTTAATAAATAAATCAGTGACAAAACTTGGTTTAGTGCATTTGTTGGTGTGAATTAATCAATTAACTGACTGGTTTCATAAAACAGATGGAGCGCGTTTACTGCGCGGTGAGGACTGAACCTTTAACTATAATTAAGGTCAATTCGCGTCTTTCAAGATTTGATGAGTTGCAAGTATAGCGTTGGTTACCGAATCTGCACAACAGTAGCGGACTAGAGCATTTGCCAAATGTGTGCTTTGGCATTCTACATGTATACTTCTGTTCATGAGGATACAAATACACTGCAGTTGTGCCTGAGGTTAATCAAACACCACGCCAAGATGGCATACGAAGGACTGAGAGTACAGCTGTACGTTTTAGCGTCGGCACTAGGGATGGAGGTGAGTGGTCAGCTTCACGTCCAGCCGAATTCATCCCTGGAGAAAGAGTACACTGTACCCACTAGGTGGGTCCAATCTAGATTATTTGGAGAAGAGAAAATTTCTTCCCGTGCCATAAACCAAACCCCGTTTCCTCAAACATCCAGCCAAATGCCTAGGCACTATACTGACTGCACTACCATAATTTTTTTTTCCACTGAATCTGATTAGGTATTAGTTATACAAGAACGTTCCAAACTAAAACTGTACATTTTAACAAAGCCCAAATTTTACAAAGTTTACAAAGTTAAATTTGACCCCTAAATAAAAACTTCTAACTAACATTTAACAGCGAATAAACACACTGCGTCTCGGTTACAAAAACCAATAAATTAATGTCGTATAGAGAAACAATCGCTGTTTGCTATGAGATCCACACAACACAAGTAAATACAATATATGAAAAACTTCATAGTTCCATAACGATATAGCATGTGATACATAAACTTCCCACTGGGCTTTAAAGGGAGACCTCAACTGATCAGAAGAATGTGATCTTGACACATTTATGTGACCGAGTTCGCCTTCAGCATCAGAGACATGTGCGGTATTCGTCGTGCTGAGTTTCCATTTCAAGGCGTTTTACTACACTGAAGAAAATAAAACACACAGTTCTGACACATGTGACGTGTTTTCTATCTTACGGCGAGTTTAAAAATTCTGCAAGGTTGTCAACCGCACGTAGGAAACTGATAAACTGGTCTTTACAAAACACAGTATATAACACAAGATTTTAACACTACGATAACGTGGGATTTAAAGTGCTCAAGACGGTGGCTATAAAGTATATATCTTCTCGGATGTCACGCCTGTAGTCTGATAAGAGATTTACCAAAATACAGTCGAACCCGGTTACAACGACATCGGATTATGCAACACTTCGTCTATAGCGTCAGAAATTCTGTGCTACCAATTAATTCGTCGCTATTAACCACAACATTATACTCCTCGGTTATAACAATACTCGCTTATAACGACACAAAATATCAGTCCCCTTCATGACGTTATAACAGAGTTCGACTGTATTTCAATGAACAAGAAGGTTCATTACCATGACCGCAAGTTCCCTCCTCTGGTCACAGTCCTGAGCCGGATAAACCCACTTCACAACCTAACACCCTGTTTCTTTGAGATCCATATAAGCAGAGACCTTCAAAGTGGCCTCTTTCGTTCAGTATTCCCGACTGAAATTTCTATATTCATTTCTTGCCTCTCTCCTGCACGCTCCAATACCAAATTCCACTGAAAGGCGTTCAGTAATTCCCTATATTAAACACGTAGAAGGTCGGTCAGACATTACTGCCTTGTTACGTGTTAACTTTATGCACTTGGTACAGTGAAAGCATAAAAATCTGAAACGCCTGCTATATTCGCCACTTTGTATTGCGCCCACACAGTCCACTTAACCATATTACGACTATATTTACAGTCCGACAAATGTACAATTCAATCACATTAATTGTGTAATTTCACTGCCTACATGTTTCGAACCCTTAATTTGGGTTCATCTTCAGGGACTCATTATCTCAAATCACACACAATGTACGGAATGAATAATATTAAGTTCATATACTACGACTGTTTAAATACAGCTATTTTTCACTACGTTAACACGCAGTATGTCTTGGTCATTCAAAATTTCCCACCACATGAACGATGCTGGTGACCTCGGTGCTTCATCAGCGGTTGATGAGGTGTAGGTGGACACGGTACGGTTCAACGCGTGCATGAAGAGCCCCTGTTGCGAATTTGGACACGCACAGGTTTTTTTTTTCGGTATGAAGGTACCAAACTACTAGAGGAAGTTCTTAACACTGAAGGACACTGACGCCAACTTGTTGGGCCAAGTGACCAGCTGTACACGGCAGTGCAGAAAGTGCAATGCAAACTGACGTAACAGAGTTCATACTTGCAGAAGTCTTACTGCGAAAACGGAGGGAAGAAACAGTAAGTCCACACAGAACAGTTAACCTGAATATTCAGTATTTTTTGTTTACTCAATTTTCTTCCCTTAAATTAACGATACATCCTGGAATTTCACTGGGACGAAATATTGCTGTCACAAATTGTAAAGAACCGCCGCCGAAAAATACTCGTGTATATATATATATATATATTATATATATATATACGTCGTGTTGGAGAAGAATGGAGATCAATTGGACCGATCATGTGAGAAATGAAGAAGTACTACATACAGTCAAAGAGGAGAGAAATATCCTACATACAATAAAAAGGAGAAAGGATAACTGGATTGGTCACATCTTGCGTAGCAACTGCCTTCTGAAACACGTGATTGAATGAAAGTTAGAGGGAAGGATAGAAATGACGGGAAGACGAGGAGGAAGGCGTAAGCAGCTACTGGATGACCTAAGGAAAAGAGAATATACTGGAAATTGAAAGAGGAAGTACTAGATCGCACCCTGTGGAGAACCCGCTTTGGAAGAAGCTACGAACCTGTCGTAAGACAGACTACAGAATAAATGAATATATATTATATATATATATATATATATATATATAATGGTACTAACAAATGCACACAATTATACTGAAGTTCGTTTATATGCACAATAAAGTGCTACATGTTTCGGCCAACAATGTGACCATCTACAGGGATGTAAAATACAGACGTTAGATACATTACAAGTATAAGATGAAATTATAAGAGTATCAGAACAAACCCACACGTGTAATTACAATACGTATACGTTATATATGATATTCAGTAACGCCCGGAAGAACAGCGAAATGAGAAACAATAAATTATGAATGTACAGCCCTAATGTTCACTGTCATTTACGCCTCCGCACGCAGCACGCAATTCTGGCTTATGAGTGAAATCACAGAACGCACCTACTCGTGCATGGGGAGTAAGTTATGTATGTATTGTGCAATACTCTGCGCTCCTCAGAATAACGAAATGTCTGTTTGCACACCATGGAGGCATATGAGGGAGTAAGAGCATAGCTCCACGCGTTCTTAACCTCAACAGTAGATAAAGGCACGTACTTAGCTTGAGGCACAGGCCGGCTTACCCTTGGAGAAAATGCACATGGTACCCACCGAATAGGACGATGGGACCTCACAGTGATTATTCCCGCCTGTGTCTCAGAGGGCAACATGAACTTGCGTGCCTCAATTCCTCCATCTGCGTCTGCGCCTACGATTTCAAGGTAGAACTTAAGTGGGTTGCTAATGGGACCGAGGCATTCCGTTTGTCGCAACGTAACCATTTGACCAGTGTTCCACATTATCGCCGACCTTCAAAAAAAGAGACGTCAACAAAACACTGTCTGATGTCCTAGACTCGTGCAACACAACAGTAGCGTCCACTTGCTTATCAGCGCCTTGACGAGGATGTTTCCTTGCAGGCTTACGTAGAAAGGTTACAAGTACCTTACAGCACTTCATTTCACCTGATCTGCTCCGGTCCCAACGGAATGAACTGCAAAAGTTGGGATTTTTATGGGGCACTTCTATGTTGGTATAATCGATAAGTTTTCTCAGAGTGCTGAATTTTAACGATTACATGAGCTTTAAATTTGTAATATCTTAAAGATTCCAGTATCTTCGGATATGACTGGTACATACGTACCAACGTTGCGGACGAGTCTACACAGAAGATGGAGACAGAAAGTTCCTCCGAAACCTTGGCAGGCCTACTACCTATATATATAAATCTACACGGCGTCATATTCCAGTAGCCGCTAATCTACATCAGCACCGCTGTGAGAACCTCAAATCTCGCATCGAAGTATATCACTAACTTTAAAACACTACATAACATATGACAGTGAGTGAAACAGTAATAAATCAACTTTTCGTTTATAAACCGGAAAAACGGACTTTTCGTTTCTGGTTTCGTACGACTGCGTTCGACCGCTGAAGACAGTGTTTCATCCTCAGAAGCTGCTTAGCCTAGCCGCCATATAAACGCCAACAAACATGAAATCTATTTGGCAATACAAAAGAAAGAACCTTCGCGCGCAAGAATAGTTCTTGCAAGGATAACCTTAACCAGCACGAACGTCTATTACGTATAAATTGTGTATTGCTTTCACCGTGCATTTTTCATCACTATTCAGTTTACCAACAAATGCACACACATAAACTATTTTATAGTTTTATTAGTTTCGATGTATTCCCCTACACGTGTTTCGGTCCGTAGAAAATCTTCAGGGGGGTAAATGTAAAGTGTAGTAGCCTATTTACCCCCCTGAAGATGGTCTACGGACCGAAACACGTGTAGGGGAATACATCGAAACTAATAAAACTATAAAATAGTTTATGTGTGTGCATTTGTTGGTAAACTGAATAGTCTATTACGTAATTCTATTGCACAATTCCAAGATTTTGGTCACAGAACTGCAGAAAGCGGGAAATGTTGTATCACGTGTAATTTAATAATGCGTAACGCGTTTTGAGCTCTGGATGCACATTTGGATCTCCTCACTTGAACTCGAAGGCACGTCTGTAAATTTTAAGACTAATAGTACTCATTTTTCGGACAGATTACACTGTCTGGGTTCTGTTCCGGGTGAAGGCGATGGTAAGCTGTGTTGTAACAGACGGACCACGTAGCCACAGTTGATATAAACAAGCGAGCCCCACAGGACACACTCATGTCTTCTGTGCACTCACACAATCACGTCAATGCGAAAACATTGCATGCGTTGGTAACGCTGCAACAGAAAACAGTCACGATTTTCACCTTTTGTTCTTCACGCAAGTTAAAGTGCAGCAACTCCAGCATCCTTCAATACATTTAATCTCAAACGAATGAAGAAAAACTGAAAAATCTTGGAAATGCCAGAGTCGGTCATGGCCACCATTCATTACGTTCCTGTACAATATTATGAATAACACAGAATGCATATAAATGACAACCATAATTTTTCCTGCTCTTTTTACGTAGGTGTGAAACTCGATCTTTGATGCCTTTTAAAGCCTAATGGTTAATTGATGCACTAACAGTTTTAGCATTAAAAATTGTACATTCTGCCCACATTGTATTTATCTCAGAGCAAATAGCGACTTTTGTCCTACACAACAGTCAGTGATGGGATTTTATAACCGAGACGGCTAGTATTTACTGCGCGGTACAAACTGGGTCTTTAAATAAAACAGTGTACTCTTCGTCTTTGCCGATCCCAGTGGCCGCGCGGTCTGAGGCGTGGGTCTTCGGCCGCTCGCTTACTAGGATTGTGGGTTCGAATCCCACCGGGGGCATGCATGTCTGTCTCCTGTGAGTGTTGTGTGTTGTCAGGTAGAGGTCTCTGCGACGAGCTGGTCCCTCGTCCAGAGGAGTTCTACCGAGTGTGGTGTGTCTCAAATGTGTGTGATCATGAAACCTCGACGAAACGAGGAGGCCCATATATAGGGCTGTCGAGCCATAGAAAAAAAAACTCTTCGTCTTTAAAGGGTTAAAGAAAAAATATAGGCCGAAAATATGCGAAAATAGGTGCCGAGGACAATATCTGGACCAATATGAAGTAACAGGAGAACAGAGACAACAGCACGATTGGTACACCTCACCAAATGTTACTACGGTCATCAAATTAAGAAGGAACAGATGGGCGGGACGTGTGGAACGTATTGGGAAAAGAGAAATGTATACACGGTTTTTAGTGGCGAATTCTGCAAGGAAAAGACTACTTGGAAGAGGCAGGCCTAGACGAAAGAATACTAAAATGGATTTTATAGACACAACAATGTAGTGCGTGTACTGGATTCAAGGAGCTCAGGATTGGGACAAATAAGGGGCTGTTAAGAACACGGAAATGAACCTTCGAGTTCCATAAAATGCCGAGAATTTGTTGAGTAACTGACAACCTATCAGTTTCACAAGAAGAACTCTGCTCTTTGGAGTTACTTAACTCACACCAGGTTGGATAGCCAAGGTTCAATTCCGGGCAGGGTATGGTTATTTCTCTTCACCATCACATCGAAGCCGGATACGCGAGCCATCCGGCTTCCACCAAATGAGCACCAAGATCTCTCTCCCGGGGAGTATATGTATGAAGAAGCGTCAAGACTGAATCTCACTTTCAACAAGGGTCGATGTTAAGAACACGTGGAGCCCTACTTCATTTCCCCACAGGTCCTTATAGCGTAGTATTCAGTGAAGCACAGGGACGATTGAACCTTCAAACCAACCGGTGGCCCGTGTTCAAATTTCGGGCCAGTCCATGTGGGATTTGTGGTGGAAGAAGTGGCACTGGCACAGGTTTATCACCAAGTGCTTCGGTTTCCCCTCTGTCAATATAATTCCACCGGTGCTCCATACTAATTCGTCACAGACTCCAGCAAATGACAGCGTCGTTAAATAGCACTAACTCCATGGAGCAGAGTACTTCTTGAGACGATAATAGTTCCTCAGCTAGTCAAGAAATCGTTCAACAATACACTTTAAAAAACAACAAACAATAATATGCCTAGAAATTATAAGTATAAATTCTAAGTGTATATTAGTTCTCTTACTATGAGTTCAGTCCCAATGGTGACTGCTTTGCCATTTCATGAGAACACGTTACAGTTCTGTAATGCTATGGATGTACGAATACATCCAAAACCAGACAAACTCAGTTAATAACTACCGGCCATGGAATATAAGTTCGGGGTTGTCCCGGTAGAGACATTAGGAACACATGGTAATGTACAACCGTTTCTGTTATAAAAATAATAGAGTTTATGGAAGAAGTAGGTCACAGTGGTCGCTGAAATGGCGTAATAACCAACACGCGTATGCGAAAGTTCGCGTTATACAAACAGCGTTCACATATTCATCAATCGCGTTATAGCCATTCGCTTTAACGAAACACGCGTTGTAGCAGAACTGACTGTTTTGCAACAAAACACGGTCTTTGGGATAGTTAGTGTTTCATCGCTACACAGACTGATGCATAACTAAATTCGCCGATCCCAGTGGCCGCGCGGTCTAAGGTGTTTGTCTGCGGCAGTTCGCTTGCCGTGATGGTGGGTTCAAATCCCGCCGGCGGCATAGATGTCTGTCTCTTGTGAGTGTTGTGTGTTGTCAGGTACACGTGTCTGCGTCGGGCTTATCACTCGCCCAGAGGAGTCCTACCGAGTGTGGTGTGTCTGAGTGTGATAGTGAAGCCTCGGTAATGAGGAGGCCTTGGCCTACTAGGGGCTGTTGCGCCATGAAAAAAAAAATTTTATCATATTCTGAATGTCTGTCAGTCTATATAGCAATTAAAAACTAGCTGTATTAAAAATAATGTTTTATAGTCATACTTGATGAGTTCAGATAAGGCAGCGGAGTGCTACAAAATAAAAGTACGAACACATGACATTTACCACCATATCGAACAGAATGTTAACTTTACCCCAGGTTTCACCGTGACGATCCGTGATGTGGCAACAAGGCTCACCCAAACGGCCCCCCCCCCCCCCAAGCCACAAAAGAGCAATAAGTTATACACCAACCTAACTTAACCCTATTCCCTTCCATCCTTTCTCCCACTCCACCGTCACAATTATTTCCCCTTATAATTTTTGTAGGGTTTTTAAGTTTTCATTTTCGTCCCTAATACACGTTTGCCTGTCAGTTATTTTTTTTTTTTCGCTTGCCTTGGCTTCTTTCTACAGTGGTGAGAAAATATTCAGAAAGGATCCCTATGAGAATGTTTACGTAGACATAAGATTAGTATTTGTTTACGTGTGGCCACGATTTGTCCTTACGCAAGTTCTGAGCAACTCTCTAAGATTAAGTTTCCCAGGCATAATTACCCCGCATCCTTCTCGGAGTACTGGACTGTAAACACATGACTATCTGCGGCACACCGAACGACGAGGTTTGCGCCTATTCCAACATTTCTCTAACGCTGTTACACACTTCCATGAATGTTCAGATTTAATGAATATATGACGAAATTATCAACATCTAATGTACATTTAGGCCGATCCCAGTGGCCGTGCGGTCTAAGGCGTGGGTCTGCGGCCGCTCGCTTACTAGGATCGTGGGTTCGATTCCCACCGGGGGCATGGATGTCTGTCTCTTGTGAGTGTTGTGTGTGTCTCTGCGACGAGCTGGTCCCTCGTCCAGAGGAGTCCTAACGGCTGTGGTGTGTCTCAGATGTGTGTGACCATGAAACCTCGACGAAACGAGGAGGCCCAGGCCCATATAAGGCTGTCGAGCCATAAAAAAAAATGTAAATTTAGACCAACTTAGAAAGCAGGTATACAGTCGATGAGATCTGCGCTCTTCTGAGATATTACGCAGCGTCGAGTGGTAATCCTTCACCGACGTTTCGGGACAACGCGTCGATAAAGGATTACCACTCGACGCTGCGTAATATCCCAGAAGTGCGCAGATCTCATCAACATCGCGGCAGAAGCCTGAAATCACGGCAGGTATACAGTCGGTGGGAGCGTCAGAGCGGGCGAAGCTAATAAACATGGAAAACAAGCGACAAGCACATTTCTCACGATATTATGTGTTTAGTTGTGTGCGTAACGTGTGCGTGTAGCCATATATGTAGAGGCCTATACGTATGTATGTACGTGGACTTTACATGCATGTATGTACGGGTATGAATGAATGAATGAATGTTACTCGTATGTACGCCTGTGTGTGTGTGTGGGCCTATACACACAGATATGGCAAACACAATTTTCCGCACAAACTTCAAAGGCTCAAAATAATTAGTTTTAAAATGAATACGTGTATGGTAAAGTGGCCTAGTAATGAAGTACCACTTGTTTCTTTTTTGTTAGGGAAAAGATAGAAACAACAATAAGCAACCAAATTTTAATGTACTTTAAAGTAACTATCCTGCATTAAGCACACGGTTAATTAGTTAATTAACACAATCAGTGTGGGCATAACCCCATTTTACGACACACTATATATCACCACCTAATGCGCAGTGATTTCTGAGACGGGGTATACAATGATTCCATGTTTACAGTAGGAAAACAACTTCGGAAAGCCAAAAATAAAAAAAATAACACTTATCAAAATTACAAAAAGAAAACATATTATGGGTAACATGTTTACTGGTTACAGACTTTGATTTCTTTCCCTATAAAAGTTTCAACAACTTCGTTCATCCATCTTATCTTCGTTCCACGATCTTCCGCTCCTTGGTGGTGCCACATGGCACACCGCGTACATTTAGCTTTCCGCGTCTGAAACACATTTTAATTTATCTTGCAGACTTCAGCAACATTACACAACAGAAAGCAGTCAACACAAATACATGCTCCAAGTGTGAGACACTTTCTCATGCACGCAAGGGCACCGCATCAAAGAAGAATCGAAGCAGAATTATGAAATTTTTGAAGCCAGTTACATGACATATATTATATAACCATTAAAAACGAAGAGTCGCCCTCGGTGGACTAGTGGTTAGCGTGCTCGCCACTGGACCCAAGGTTCGCGGGTTCGATCCCGATGGATTTTTAAGGGTGATAAAAATCCGTAGCACAACTTCCTTCGGAGGGGAAGTAAAGCCGTCGGTCCCATGTCGTAGATTTACGGCATGTATTGAGCATGAATTGAGATGTTTCGTAAGCAAAATTCAGCGGCCATTTCTCACCCAAGTCTCCTGACTGAATGCTAGATGGCTCTAGCAGTCACATCAGGATTGAGTAGAACTTGTGCGGTCAGTGGGCTGGTCACTCACTACACCTATGCACACGACCAAAGTAACCTCCGAAAGGAGGCCCTATGCTCCGCGAGGAGCGAAAGGAGTAACAGATAGATTAAAAACGAATAAATAAAATAAAATAAAATATGACACATTAAGAGGTCATCTTTCGATCATCTTGAATAAGTCGCCAAAATTTAAGAGCGTTTATACCTATACGTAAAGATTCCAACAAAATGTACTATTCTGATACTAATATGAAAAATATGCAGGACTTAATAAAAGGTTTAGTAGCAATAAGTCAAATGTATGGGACGTAGTTATAAATTTGGTCAGGATCGCGAAAAATGGCGACGTTAAACCTTCGGGTTTTACTGCGAACGTCAGCAGGCATATCAACTGCACGCGTGTTTAACGTGAACTAGACTAGGAATATTATCAACTGTGAACTGTAAAGGACACAGTCGTACTCTGTATTAAATTACGATCCTGACGCACGTGTGGCACGAAAACTACAAGACAGACCTCATTACATGTCATTCCTCGCCTGCGACTCGAAGCAAATACCTCCCGAAAGATAAACTGGAATTGTAACCTGTGATTATTGGCCCTCGATTCATAACCAAATAGTCTGTTAGCGACTTTCTGTAAGTCCATACCCACAAACAGCGATAGTTCATTACAGTTCACAAGCATTATACCTCTTAGCTTCTTCTTCTTCTTCTTCCATGGCGTTACAGCCCGAGGTGGGCCAAAGTCTCCTTCTTTTTAGGATTTTATCCCGAAGGTTTTCCTAGTCGGTAAGTGTGCATTCTGTAGTGAGTGACCGGATCACTGACCGCACAAGTTTTGGCTCAATCCTGATGAGACTGCCAGAGCCATCTGGCAGGCAGTCAGGAGACTTGGGTGAGAAATGGTCGCTTGAATTTTGCTTACGGACATTACTGGTTCTATCATGCCCGAATGTTCTTTTACATGCCGTAAATCTACGACATGGGACCGACGGCTTTACTTCCCTTCCGAAGGAAGTGGTGCTACGGATTGTTACAACCTTAGAAATCCATCGCCCTCGGTCGGGATCGAACCCGCGAACCTTGGGTCCGTACCTCTTAGCAGGTACCTACATTTGTACGAATACATGCATATACCCAGAATGTTTTCCCTGTAGAACGCCTCTTGGTTTTTAATATCAAAACTCTATAGCACGTACATATCTCTCAATACAACGTTTTTCGGCCATGTTTATACAGGAAATATTTATACTGTTCCAAAACCTCAATACAACATTTTTAACAAAACGATGTGCATGCAAACTGTACGTGTTACTGTATACAAAGCAACTGTTTGTTAACAAGCATATTAACTGTTTGGTGATCAGGAAGCGATGTTTTAAGCATTTTACATCCTAACATGATAGTCTGTTACTTATATATAGACCTTTTACTGTGTTTTAGTTACGTTTTAGGAAATTGGTTGGGGCTTCATATTGAAATTGTAACGCATTATATTTTTTTCCATTTTAAAATAATGGGAAATACGTTCCCGGTTAGCGTTTTCGCGCAGTACATCTGATTTTCAGGAACGGATTACTGACATTAAGCGGGAGATGACTGCATTACATACGTAATCTATAAGATAGGCCTATAAGCAACATAAGACAGCAGAGTCATGCTTTTCGTACCTAAATTTAAAGCAAAGACGATTTCACAAGTAAATACTTCCAGCAATATCTGTAAAGAACACACTACAGTAAGGGAACGTAAGTTTTCTCTAAACTCCTCTCAACCAAGAAACTGGAAGATGGGCTGCAGTCGCTCCAGCGAGCCACGGTCCTATATCAGTGCTTGTCGCCAGGCGCCATAGTACATAAGGTTCATTTTAGGAGATTAGTGGAAACTCTCGTTCAGTTGCATTGCGGCTATTCAAGGTCCTTGTGTAGGGGAATACGAGTTAGAATTTGAATCAGTGGCTATGTGGCTGTGGACAATAAGAACAGAACAATACATTGTCATCAGGAGGTTATAATCTTCTTATCAGGAGCTAAAGAGAAATTAATCAACATAGGCAGCTAGACACATACAGTTCTAAGCAAACTAACATCTCTGAAATAATGTATAAGCACCACAAATCACGATAAAAGATAACACGCATTTATTTCACAGTTACTGAAACAAAATTTTGATAGAGGGTAAAGTTCACCCTATAACATGCCATAAAGGCACCGGAGAAGGGTGTAGAGATATAGGTCTACCCTTTCATTAACCTTGGCGCTAGATGGGGGTGGGTGGTCAACGCCAAGCTTCGGCAGCTTAACCCCCGCGAAATAACCCAGGTACCCACTGTAGAGAATGTTGGGTGGACCTCGGAGCCCGTCTAGACAAGTGCGGAAAATCTCGCCCCACCGGAATTCGATCCCCGGACCGTCCGGCCAGTAGCACGTCGCTATACCGACCACGCTATGCCGGCCGCCGTATCACTTTTACAGCAGATCAGAGACAAATTGTAAAAGTTTCTCAAACGAAAATTAAACGTTTCCGAGGACAGTCCGAACACGGTGGTCTCAGAGCCACGTCTGCCCCGAGACTGTCAACTGTATGGTTTTCTTTACAGTTTTTCTACGAAACCACAAGCAGAAAACGAGATAGAGGTGGCGCAATATTTCAAGGTCGAACGGAGCTCGCTTTATGAAATACAAACGATACGAGTCGAAGACACAAGGCTGTCACAAACAGGAAGCGATGACTATGAAGCAACACGACCAGGTGGATACTACGCGGAGAACCTCCAAGGATAACTGCGTCCGGGTCGTGAATCGAACCCAGTGTCTCCCGATTACAAATCAGGAGTGCTCAGTATTAAACTGAGACGTTTGGTTCAAAAGATCAGTATCTTCGTATCTGCTTGATGCATTACGCTGTGTCTGATACAAATGAATAAATCTAAAATCCAGTTTCCGCAGCTGTTACTTGAATAAGCACAGTATAAAGTTACTTTATTAACTGATACTAAAGTGTGACTACATGTTTCGGCTAAAATTAGCCATTATCGAGTCAATTTCAGGCATTTGTTAATTCGAAATATACTGCATATAACGAATGTATGTACCTAGTCCCTTATACAACTTTTTGAATCAAAATATCATGTATATATTTTCGTCAAAATTCTGTAGTCATACAACCCACTAAGGGGTTAGTTCATCAATATAATAATTCAATTCAATTCAATTCTAGTTTATTAATGTGCCGAATCAACAGCCAGGTAACCAATTACAGAAACAGCACAACATACAAACATAAATAACAACGGACAATATACAAAACAAAAATAAAACAAGCAATAACTTTAGTCTTACTTCACCGTGCATGGTGACTGTTTGTAGTGTAAGCAATAACTTGCTTAGATAATTAATAAGAACACCTTAAAATACTGTAATAAAGTATTACATCTGACTACTAAGTGTAACAAATTCCCTTCTGAAAACATAATAGTAATAATAATAATAATAATAATAATAGTAATAATATGTTAAAAGACTCTAAAATGTGATTGTATAAAGTATAAAATATAAAACGGTAGAACTATTAAAACCAGGAAACAAGATTAAATGAAATTAAAATCATATTAAGCTTCGCCGTAACAGTCAACACATCACAATGTGTTTCAACTGTACAGGCCCGTACAAAGCCAGCAGACCACGTAACTGGTGATAATGAGACTTTGACACGTGACTACAGTTTTCGGTTTCTGAGTTACGTTATTCTCGCTGCTTCTGCTTACGTTGGTTGCTGATGCTGTACTTCTACTTCAGGTTTGTTCATCTGTATCAAAAGGTCAGTGTTAAGCGTATTTTTTAAAAGCGGAGAAGTTGAGACTATACAGTGAGAAGCGGCGGTCTCTTCTCACTGTAATTCTGTATTAATGACAAACCATAACCTCGTAGCGCTTGCGCAGTACTGGACGACGTAAATCCGATAACAAGAGTCGATTTCAACCTAACAGCTTCCTTTTAACTTCTTGCAACTACTTTAGACTTGTATTCTTTTATACCTTTCCAATATAAGTTAACAATTGAAGGGTGGCCGAGCGTGAAGCTTTCACCGAGCTCCATCTAGCGCTTGGGTTAAGAATGCGTAGAGTTATACCTCCACTTCCCTAAATTGTTTAATTAAGCACAGAGGACACTTCAACTGCACGGATACGAGGTGCGTAAGTGCTCCTCCACCAGTCGCAACAAAGCAGGTACTGTACAGTGCCACGAAGGGCAAGGCAAAGAGCATATCCTGTATCTGACAGAGCGGTACCTGTCTGTCAGTCATGCTCTGTATCACGTGAACGGTGTGTGCGAGAAAGGAATTGTGAAAGATTTTGTTTTCTAGAACAGTTCACACAAATTAATTTAAAAAAGCAGCTGGTGACACTGGGGCACAGCATTTCTCCACAACAGTGGGCCTACGTGCAAAAAAAAAAAAAAAAAGGCACGATTACAGACAAGTACGTCTCTTATAAACACCTTTGCAAGATGCTGTATTCAACAAATTAAGTTCAACATTTATTCTCTCAGTCTCAGTACATCTCTTTTCTACGCATTCATTATAATATTCACGAGACCCGGCTACATGTTTCGGCAGTTTTCTGCCATCATCATGGGTACTTTACAAAATGACGAATTGATATTCGTCGTTTGTGAAGAACAAGCCCGATGATGGAAGAACACTTCCAAGACATGTTACGAAGTAGCGTGTTCTAACGAATACACACGAACGGAGCTGCATTACGCCTGACAGGCTAAACTGTGACATAAATGCAGCATGTATCAACGCCCTACAGCTGCTAGCGTCTCATTTAACGACAAACGCGTTCCGATGCTACTGCATCATCGTCGGTGTCACCTAAGTACATTTAAGTTGCTCATTCTAGACAGTCCTCGGCCCAATTCGACCCTGAAGAAAGAAAAAGTAAATTTTTCCAAAAGATAAAAAATGTGTACAAAGTTGACGTGGTGCAGAACTCAAAACAGTATCCACTATACAGTGAACATGGACCTAAAGTGGACACCAGCACAAGCAACTACAACAAAACGTGATTATGGGACAAGACTGTGTTGAACTCAGTGGGCTATCGTGTGAAATGGGCGCTTTTTAATAACGGGAAATATGAATAGGATAATAAATATGCCTTCGTTGGTGAAAACAGTCCAAAAAGGTAAAATGGATTCAATCGACGCCGGAAATAATCGGGGAAATTGGGTCCAGGTACAGAAACAGTGAGGTACAGATGTCCAGAATACTTTTCTCCTAGAAGCCTGTCTCTTTTTTCCTTTTAACTCGTGTGATGGGGTGAGATCTGTCTCTTGGAACAGAACCCATAATAATGGGTCCACTGCCCAACCGCCATAGAGGCGAATGAATACAAAACATCGCTAAACCCATACTTGACAGGAGACGAAGTAAAGAACTCGGAAATAAACCTGTCCCTTGCCTGTTCATGTGAACACCCCTGGCAACGAACCTGACTCGGCGGCAGAAAACCGGCGACTAACCTCCTGGGCTACGGTACGGCCCCCACACAGTCTTGCCTTTCTTAAGTAGTGACTGACTCTTACCTTCTGCGGTCCTTCGATCGAATCCAATGGCCGACTGTCCTGAACTTTTCCCTGGCTTCCCCCATTCCCTGCAAATTTATCTGCCTCGGATTGCAGTCACAATTTGTAACCATCCTACATCAGCATCATTGCGCCGTAAGTCCCGAATAAACCAACATAAACCCAGAACTATGATCCTACCACTAAGTATTCGACAACGCTTTGGACTGGATCACAACTGTTCTATTTTTTCAGACATATCTGTATCTCCAAATACACGAACTTAGTATGGGAAGTGATAATTCTTATGAGGTTTCATATAGGTATATTATTTTATCTGGCAACTGTTGCTAGTCATTTCCCGTCGGCTCGATTAACATATAAAACGTGTAATGACCAACGTGGGTGTTTGATATGACGCGTCTGCGAGGCGAGAGAAAACATTTATTGCATGTTTTTTAAATACGGTGAGTGAAAACCGAATACTAACGGCAACACATTAAACTACAACGTATGGACTCCAACTCACGGCAAAATGGATGAGCTGCGAGCACTGCGCTGCCTGTCGCCACGCGAAACGAAGTGAATGAAGACTGAAGCGAGTTGTCAGATAAAATAACGTCCCTATATTTAATAATATTATTCCTATACCATTATTACGACCAGTGTGTTCCAATATGTACGTCCCCATTATATCTGCCAAGTAAATACGCTGTTGGAATATTGCGGAAGCACTGAACCATTCTATCTGGAAATAGACAATGTCATTTTCTGGACTCTGTTGTTGAGAACTTCATCCTACACATATTCTATATACGCAAGAGTATAGGGGGAAGAGTGGTCGCACATGCTACTGTCCAAGAGCTTTCCTGTGGAGTACACTACACGTAAAACCAGAGCGCACCCACGTGTGCCTACCAACACCACTTCAAAATTCCGGTTATACCTGCCCATGTTTTCTACACTTAAGCTTTATAAACTCTTCCGAGAGTTACAAGCTAACTGTTAAACTGCTGACATCAAAATGCACTACTGGAGAGGAAAGGTAACACAGACTTACAGCTGACTTTTTAAAACTTTGCGGAAGAGCAATTAGAATCAAGGATACGATCTCTGAAACTCAGTCACTTGTAAGTAGCTGTTTCACATATCTGTTAGCGGCACTCAAACTGTTACGTCGAACCTGCGACTCTGTTTAAGAAGACTTTTGCCTCGTGAAATCAATTGGTGAAACTCAATGTCAGAAGAAATGAAAGAACGACACAAGAAACTGGAAGATAAAAACTTGTTAACTTTTTTTTAAAGTTGTATCAAGGACTTGTTTTCGCCAGTCACGCAAAATGTAGAAAAGCAAAGTAGTGGGATATTTCTTAAACGAGATAATTATATTATATCCCAGGTATGTATTATCCAACACCTGGAACATCATGTTCAGGCATTCTTAATTATTTTTAATACAAAGTGTCGAACAGCAGGTAAAATTTCCATCTTACAACATTTGCATCTTTCATGAACGCAGCAAAATTACCTTCTCACTGAAATACAAGCACTACGAAGATACGGCTTGCAATTAATACAAAATTATAGTGAACAGAGACCACTTACTCTCTTTGCATACTCTCAACTTCAGCATTTTAAATACGTAGGCTTAACACAGACACTTTGAACCAAAGGTTTCAATTGAATATTAAGCGCCCCTGTTTTGTATTGTACAGATTCTGGGTTCGATTCTCCACGCAGCCTCAGATAAAACTTGGGAGTTTCTCCAGATAAATCTGTGATATTACCTTAAAAGAAGCTACGACAGATACCTTACAACATCCTTTCAAATTTGCCTATCATAATGACCCTATCATTCGGCGCTGTTAAAACCTATAGAGTTAACAAAGCGTTAATTCTATAAACTAATAAACCGAAGTAATTTACATACACCAACATAAGCACACAATAAAATTACAAGTTATACATAAACTTGGACCCTCCTATATGTTTCAGCGATAAATCGCCATTATCATGGAGGCGTAAATACAAAGGAATACATAAAATTAACACATCGATCTCACAAACATCTAATCCTGGCGTTTGAGATCTAGATGGATCAAGTCCTGTGAATGTAGTAAAAATTGAAAATTATGACAGAATAAAACTGTGTTGAAATTTCAAATAGATATATAAATCAATTATTTCAAAATAATCACAATAATTTTATTGTCCCAATTTTAAATTTTTACTACATTCACAGGACTTGGTCCACCTAAATAAAAAACGCCAAGGTTACATGTTCGTACACATACAACTACATTATAAACTATGGCATATCAATGAATTTTGACCAAGAACATTTTAACATCGTACTAGTCATAGTACGGAGAATAATGTATTTATAGCTGCTCTTTTATATACTTTGAAATTGTACATATGAGATCGATTTGTTAATATTATGTATTACTTTGTGCTTACGTCTCCCTTATAAAGGCGATTTATGGCTGAAACATGTAGGAGGGTTCAAGTTTATGTATAACTTGTAATTTTATTATGTGCATATGTTGGTGTATGTAACTAACTACAGGCACAATGCACGGAATAAACAATATTGAATTTCATAAAGCGAAGTTGTCTATTCAGCTTTAGGAGTAACCGAAAACTTTAGCCAAATTTCATCCGATATCAGGGTTTCGTCTGTCCTCCAGATAAACATTCATATGCAGCACTCTGGATATCACAATATTTCATAGCGGATCAACATTCAACATAACGTGTACGAACTGCAAAATACAGACGAACCCGGTTATAGCGACATCAATTGATGAGACACCTCGCCTATAGCGTCAGATATTCTATGGTACCAATTAGTTGGCCAGGAAAAAGGCTATGGATAGATGTGCATGGAGATCCCTCGTGTGAACCTCGACACCGGAAGGTTGAAGAGGACGACTAAGCAAGCAAGCAACCAATTAATTCCTCACTGTTAACCGTAACATTACACTCCTCGGCTATAACGACACTCGTTTATAACAACACAAAATATTCTGCCCCTTTCACGACCTTATAACAGAGTTCCGACTGTATACGAGAAAATACAGAAACTGGCTTAAAATGCAGTTTCCAAGAACCGCATACACAGCACGCATCAGACCGAAGAAGCGGCGCTGAACACGACGGGGATATTAAATTACATCCCTCTCCCACGTGCCTTCGATGTAATGACCACAACGTAACAGCGAATTCACGGCAAGGTAAACGATTTTGCGCCAGCGCAGCCTCCAGACGTGACGACTGTCTCACCTACACAAACACATCATCTGCGCGACTTCGTGTGACTCTGAAGTGTGTGTGAACAACAAATGATAAGGTGGGTCGTCTTAAAAAAAAATCTGAGAAAATGGGGGGGGGGTTTGCAACTTATATGCCTACAACACGTTGCAACAGAACAAATAATATACAATCATCAACAGCGCTCCCTGTTACCTAAGGTATGTCACGTCATCATGATGATAAGTAAACAATCGCGAACAGCCGATAAGAGGTGGTGTTCACGCTTTAAGTTTAAGGGTAAGTTTCCCCTTAAAAGGGACTACATCAATGCAGTCGAACGCGGTTACAACGTCATGAAAGGGACTGAATATTTTGTGTCGTTTATAACCGAGGAGCATAATGTTATGGTTAACAGTGACGAATTGATTCGTACCACAGAAAATCTGACGCTATAGACGAGGTGTCGTTATAACCGGGTTCCACTGTATATCAACGACCCCTTTAAAAAAAAAGCATATCTGTACGTGAGTGATAGGGACAGGTGGCGGGCTCTTGTGAGTGCGGTAATGGACCTTCGGGTTCCATAAAACGCGGGGAATTTCTTGACTAGCTGACGACCTGTTAGCTTCTCAAGAAGGACTCTGTTCCATGGAGTTAGTTACCTGTACGTGAGTGGCGAGGAATGGAAGCGATCCTATAGAGATAAACTGAAGCTAGCAACTTGCACGTATGTCCACTGACAGAGTATTTAAAGGAAGATCCATGATAAAGTACATCGATAACAGTTACTTTGTGATCACAGGCGAGCACGGTCTTGGAAATGCTCCAGCGATAGGTTCTAGTTACGAAACCCGCTCGGGATCCGAGTGTATGTGCATGCTATCTGTTCTGTGCAAATAGCTACTAACAGAGACATGTGATGGACCGTCGCTCTGCACATAAATCACATAGAGTTATAAGGATTCATAGTTTCAGAATTAATGTTGGGTCGAAGACGAGGTAAAAGTCACGTACGCTTAAGCCTTGGGTTTCAAGACCCCACATCCGTGAATGCGTGACAAGTGATGAGCGACTGCGTGATTGCGCTTGCGGGATGGTAGCTTTTAACAGATGCGTCTCCTATCTGTGCGTCATTTTCGTTACAGTGTCTGTGTAAAAGAAGAATCCTTGACAGGCCTAGTTCGGTTCCAGGCTTATGAACACAGTAGAATTGGAAGACAAAACCCACGTGTGTAGGCAATGGGGTTCCATTTTCGCATCACCACCACCTCAGCCCCCTGATCTGTTCCATACAACATTAAATTTTATGACCCAACTAGCAAAGAGTAGGATGTGTTTCCACTACATCAATTAAATTTTTTAACCAAAATATCAATAAATTATTTCTATACCATTGCAAAAAAAACTAACCTCTTTATACTAACAAGTATGCGTGGCACGCAAAAGTCGACTCGAAGGCAAGCGGGGCGTGACACGGATCAGTGATAACCCATTCGCGACACGTCACAGCCACGCGCGTGGTTTTTGGCAAACCACAACCATACAGTACCCATCAGCCAACTACTGCGCGATTACGGATTACCGCATCACGCTTCACGCATTCACCGACGCGCGGTTCTTGGAAACCAAGGCCTTACACAATGTTTATGGAAATGATACGCTATAACAGACTGACACAGGAATTAGTACATAATATTAAGTAGTGGCTTACAAAAACAGTGAATTGTAACATAGACTAGTTCGGCATAATGTTTATTGAAATTGGTACAAGCAATGAATTCTAATACCAGCTGCATCCGTACACATACACACACAGGTAACCTTCATTAGACGGTCGCGCCGTATGATAATTACAAAGCACAGTGCTGATACCTCGTGACCAGTTGTTCATATGCGCATCAATACAGCTTCGTCTACTACGTAGGACCTATATGATGATAGTCAACCAATGCATCATGAAGGATTTGGCCTTCAACAGTTTCCGGCGATGTCAAGGTAAAGCACATGCTAGTGGGGACTGGGTGGGACCCTGGTGACAGTCAGCTTAGAAACTGAAACTGATGGTCTTCGAGCTAAACCTATCCTTTTCTTCACACACATTACATCACGATCCGTGCGACTGTCAATCAATCAATCAATCAGCGCTCTCACTGTTGATCAATACCACTGTAGCCGACTTTTAAGTTTCCAGGGTGATTAAATATTGATGTTGATCTTGTGTTGGTTGAGGCACTGCGCTACAAGCCGGAAAGTTGCGGGTTTGTTTCCGGATGGAGTCATTGGAATTTTTCATTCCTTTCGGCCGCACTATGGCCCTGGGGTACCAGGAGTACCAGGAAAATTTCCTGGGGGTATAGGCGGCCGGTGCGTAGGGCTGACAACCTTAACATCTTCATGTGCCGAATGTCTAGAAATTATGGCAGCCTCAACAACTTGCAAACCTCAGGGCCTGTCCAGGCCTGTAATGGGATTGGTTTGCCTTACTAACGGGACTAGATCAGGGAGTAAAAACAGATTTGCTGTTTTCAGGGTTGTGATAACTGAATGATGTATTCTGACTTATAACACCGTGTGGCGTCATCGGTAGCTACAGACGTTTCGGGGGGGAACCTGCTGCTTCCTTTTTCAGGACAGCTGCCTCAGGTTCTTTCTAAATCCTGGTAACCACCGAGGAAATTACACAGAAGAACATAATCTTTAAATTCATTAAAATATCTTGTATTGAAAGCTGCGATAGCTCAGTCGGTACAGTGACTATGCTATGAATGGACGGTCGAGGAACGGAGTTTCCAATCCCGGCAGGTGGAAACTTTCCTCCCAAGCAGCAAGACCAGCTATGGGACCCTCCCACCTACTTAATGGGTATAAGGGGGTTCTTTCCCGGCGGGGTAAAGCGACTGGTGCGTGAAGCTAACCACTCACCTTCATACAGTGTCAAGGTGGAGCTATATCTCCACTCCCCATATGCCTAATTAAGGACACGGAGGATTTTACTTTCACCTTGACCATTCAAAAATTTGACAGAATGCGACTTTGTTGTACAGTGCAGCTCTTTTATCGCTGTCCTGACCACGACATTTGTCACGAGACGCCCCGGCGGATGCAGGTTTTCTATTTCTACGCGATAACACTGCTGTGCTCGGTGCGGCGATAAAACAAGGACACTGCAAGTACATATCACGCGCTAGAAAAGAGTGGTTTATACGATTTGTCGTTTGGACATTCGGGAAGTACTTATAACGCCTACATTACTCCGAACGTTCCAGACTAAACAGTGAAGTCTCGTCTTCTTCTTCTTCTCTCCTTTTGTTCCTATGTGGAACATAGGATCTTCGTGAAGCTCTTCCATTTGGTTCTATCTAAGGCTAGTCCTTTTGCCTTTTTCCAGCTTATTCCGACCTTCTGCAGTTCCTTTTCGATTGTTCTTCTCCAGGTAGTGAGGTTAGTAGTAACTACAAATTGATCATAACACTGAGCTACCTTGGCTCAACCTGGGGCACTAATAACGCCTGCTATCGACAATGTCCTTTGTTCAAGCAAGTGGTGCAGAAAAAATGCACATTGTTTAATTACTGTATGTCGCACACAAACTGTTCCCTTATATCACACTGTAATATCCAATGCAACTTCAACGTAAAGACTTGTTTCAAAGATTTTGTTGACGTATGCGTCCTCTGTCGGCGGTGCACAGGCTACTCAAGCACAAAAATGGCTTTCATAGCGGCTATAACATCTTTGTTATTAAAAGCATAAGATTCCTGATAGTTTCCCTCAGTGTCTCCAGACAAATTCTTGGACAGTACTTTAACACAGACCGGGACTGACTTACTCGAAATTGAGTTATGCCCTCTTCTGGGGTATTACACAGCGTAGAGTGGTATGTCTGGAAAGAACTATCACTCTGCGCTGTGTAACATCCCAGAAGAGGGCAGATCTCCTCTACATCGCGGCGGTAGCTTGAAATCACGCCTTCTCCACGTTCTTTCTCAAGCTGCTGGCACAACTGGCTAGACAAAGGCTTCGATGTCAAGGAACTCGTTCCTGCTCAACCCCTAAAGCCTGCGTTAACAGCCGTCACATGTCAAACGTCCATAATATTGGTCATATTGCTTAAATGGCTGTCAACGAAACGGGCAGGAGAATATAGAAAAACTTCCAAGCACGAACTTTGGTCGTAGTAGTGAACTCTTACGTCCAGGTGTACTGAAGCAGCGGAATGTCTTCTAGGGCTTTCCTAAGTTTGTCGTTCTCAATAAATCTTCTCGTAAGTTTGTCGTACGAATTCCCAACAAACAAGATCCCGTCGGGAGGGCTTCAGTTTTGTCCCAGGAGTCATGTACGGATTGTCTGCGCCTGAGCTGTGATGCAAACGAGTTAGAGTACATCAACTTCTAAATGTAAAATGGCATAATCGAATTCTTTCTACAGAATGGGACAAAAGGCAGGAGCCATACGTATAAAAATGTTTGTGTTCCATTCAACAATTTTAATAAAAATACCTGGAACTTTCTCGTGATACAGACCAATCTTTGAACGTGAACGTGTTTTTCACTGGTAAGGCGTTCGTACCAAGCTGCAACAAAACGGACCAGTTTGTTCTAAACAGAAATCAGGCATCAGGATGCAACAGGCCTAATCATAATTATTTCATTGTAAAGCAAAGTAAAGTAAAGTAAAGTTCACCCTATAACCTGCCACGAAAGCACAGAGGATGAGTAGGTATATTTCTACTCTTTCTTTAACCTCGGCGATAGATGAGGGTGGGTGGTCAACGCCACGCCCCGGCCGTTTTACGTCCGGGAAAGAGACCCAGTACCCACTGTATAGGAGGCTGGGTGGGCCCCAGTGTGCCGGTGTGGACGCGTGCGGAAAATCTCGCCCCCACCGGGATTCGATCCCCGGACCGTCCAGCCCGTCGCTACCCACAATTATTTCATCGTAAATAAACAGAATTAAATTAACTCTTCCAACATCCATAACACGGGCCTTTTGTTAAGATATTCTTTACCCGAAAAATAAGTCAATACCGAAGTAGTAAATCAAGTTCCGCAAGTTTCATGCAGTTTGCAATTAAGGAACTGCACATTTTATGACACTGTACATTTCCTTGTAGTTCAGATGTTATTAGTGTTTGGCAGAATGAATAATGAGAGTCCTACTTCCACAGGCCCACTTGTGCCGTACAAACAAACAAACAGTGAAATTCTGAAATGGGTCTATCTGGTCATGGTCATTTTTCCCGTAGCTACAAAATTATTTCCCCTACGAAAAAGAACTTAATACAAAGTAAAACAGCCACAGAACGCTGTGCATCAGTTCTTCCACGCCTCTGATATTAAAACGAGAAATCTACTTTATCCAGAGTGCGCCAAAATTTCCCAGTGCCCTGTGCAAGTAGGGTGCTGCACTGTGCTGGAAGTAGGAAAGTCTCACACACATTGAACGCTTTCGGTGACATAAGTGACCTCTGTCACATGCCTGTGGATGTCGCTTCCAACACTTATTGTAACCATAAGTACTGTACATTCGCTGTGATTTCCACTTTAACCTGTATCGTACATCCAACAGACGCACAAGGACTTCTTGCTCAGCCTGTATAAATACAAGCACAATAATTACATCATTCATTGACAAATTTCAGAATCTCCAAGTGGCTACCAGAAACAAAGGTAAAGCAATCCCTCTACAGGCCTGAACAGACCCTTCGGGTTCCAGAAGTTTGAGGCTCCCAGATTTCCAGACAATCGGCACATGAAGGTGGTTAAGTTTGTCAGCCTACGCACCGGCTGCCTTTACCCCCAGGAACTAGTCCTGGTACTCATTTCTGTTAGAGTCAACCCCACAGCCATAGTGCGGCCGGAAGGATTAAGTCAATGAAAAATTCCAATGACTCAATCGGGAATCGAACCCGCGACCTTCCGGCTTGTAGCGCAGTGCCTCAACCAACCGCGTGCCCCGTCTACCAGAAACAGGAATTAAGATTTTCGGATGACAGCTGTCGGTATGTAATTTGGAAATACTGCAACAGAAAAATATGCGAAATAACAAACGAAAAGGGGCTGCCTTATACATTAACACAACGTGTGACGACAAAAACCCTCGAGATTCGACAGCAACACGAAGAATAAACCAGGGTCCAAACATTCGCACGATTTTACGGCCACATACGAAAGGTCGTCGTAATGTGGTGTCTCAAGTCGGAACTCATGTTTCCACCCTGTGACAGGCCGAAGACAGAACAGAGATGGCAACTGTCTCGAATATCCGACAGGTTACCAAATATGTCTTCGTGGGTTTCGCCTGCTTCTTATACAAATTCCAGAACAGTATGTTGAAATAGCCTCCCACGTGCTTATATACTAGTCATCGTTAATGATTATATTCCATCATTCAACACTGTTAAGCCCCTGCAGCTCGTAGAGAACTGTTATACATAATGACGTCAATAACATTCCTGTTGTAAGGTGTGCCATGACAAATATTTGTATTGCATCAGAAATGGCGGCAAGACGCGTCCAGGGCGCAGGATCTGAAGTTGTCAATATAGAACTCTAACTGGACGAAATAAATTGGCTGGACTTTCCAACGGTTCTTTATACGAGTATTCCTCCACCTCGCGACATAACGAAGAAACAAGCGTGGTGTAATGGCCCACACTTCCTGATACGTATCCGACACGGCGAGTAATTCTTCGGGATCTGTTACAACTAACGAACTCTTAGCAGAAAGGTCATTCCTGAAAAGTAAGCCAATCCAGAATTTCTCCGCATTATATGGAACACCAAGTACAAAATCAAAGTTCAACCTGTAACATGCCATGAAGGCACAGAGGTATAGCTTTAACCATTCTTAACCACCGCGCTAGATGATGGTGGGTGGTAAATGCCACGTCCCTGCCGCCTTACCACCGGGAAACAGCCCCCGGTGTCCCTTGTAGGGGAGGCTGGGTGGGCCCCAGTGCCGATCTGGACGCGTATGGAATTAGAGAAAATTTCCTACCCCTACCGTGGTTCGAACCCTTGACAGTCCTGTTCGCAGCGAGTCGCTATAACGGCCTCCAGATCTCTGCTCCTCCCTTAAGATGACAGAAGTGATACAGTGCAAAAAAAATATTTCCCCCTCATTAATACAGAACAAAGTGTCATTACAGTTATCTATGCAGATATAGTCTTACTGCCTGCTTGTGAGTGTTTCAATTCCCATAATTCACTCGGACCACGCACTTTTTCGTCTCATCAAATTATAGAAGACATCGTCACGAAAACAAGAGGAAAGACAGATTAAAGGGAATGACCAAGAAATTAAGGTCAGCTAATTACTTGTACAGAGGTCACGATGCCAAGCGGACTCTGACCATACCACGTTGCCACATTGGTCAGTCCGTCACACATCACTGGAAGAGTATTACGAGGTCAATTATTTCTTATTATCAGTGTCAACGGCGGCGGCGGTGGCTGCTGCATGCTTGTAATGATGTCGCAATAATCCGTCCTGCATGGGAAGCGCACGCACGCACGCACTCACACACACACGCCACTTTTCTCCTTGGTTCGCCAGTTGCAGTGGCTTGCTAGTTCGCTTGGCATGACTTGCCAGGAAGTGAGGAGGGCAAGTGGCGTAATTAGTTTTTCTGTTATTTAACGGATGACCTCCACGCCTCATTCATTCCATGTGCCGTGAAGCACTTGCTCAGCCTGCAGTATGCAAGCCGGTCGCACAGCGCGGTATACTTTCCAAATACAATCCTTGCTTCAGAGCACGGCAGCACGACCGTTAACAACAATTCCGTAACATTACAATGCAACTGAAGTGGAGAAGTAGGCGACACATATTGCCCAAATGCACTGTTCGTGATTTTGGTTACTTCACTGGCATCTGGGTTTATTTACTGTTAGAACAGAACTACTGCTGCACGTATGTCTCCTGCAAACCTTACATTAACTAATCAATTTTACTTTTTGTTCACCGTGCATTATGGTATTAAAATTCACTTAACAACCAAAAACTGCACTATTGAATTAAAATATCACTTAAAGTTACCCTACATATGTTTCGGTCATTATTTGAGTGAAGTGAAAACATAAAGATACAGATACCCCTGAACGCACAGTGAAGTGAAAACATAAAGAAACAGATACCCTGAACGCACAGTGAAGTGAAAACATAAAGATACAGATACCCCTGACCGCACAGTGAAGTGAAAACATAAAGATACAGATACCCCTGATGATGGTCAAATAATGACCGAAACATATGTAGGGTAACTTTAAGTGATATTTTAATTCAATAGTGCAGTTGTTGGTTAAGTGAACTTACATTAACTAATATTCAATGAAATTACGTATTAATAATTATATAAACATATTAGTAACTACACAGACACAACGGGACATGTTCTATTACCGTATAATTGACATAACATACAGCTATCCAAAGAAATGCATTTCAAATTCAACTAATAAATGTAATTTGATCTGATTATTTACGTGATGATGCAAAGTTATTTTTTCCCGGGTAAGTTCCAGTTTGTGAATTACTGAGAATTAAATGTTATTTTAGAAACCTTCCACAAAAAAGGAAATTACCCAAACAAAAATTAAATCGAGTACCATGATATAAATAAATTAAAAAGGATGTCAGGAATACAAAGAAATTGAAGGCAAAACAACACAAATTCAGAAATTGTGCGTCCATTTACTCCTTTAAATCTTCACCTTCATTCGATGTGCTACAAAAACTGTTACATTACCGACAGGATCTGATGACTCGTAGTCGACACGTTGCACTGCCTGTTCACAAAGCTGTTGTTGATGATGATGATGATGATGATAATGATGAAGATGGTGATGATTTGATGGCACAATTGAAGTCACTGCTATTCTGAGTGTATGGATGTTAGAAAGAGGTGTACAGGAAGTTATGTGACCACGGTCCATTAACACAAAGTGCAGGTCACTGCCAACGAATGCACCTCAAGTCACTGGAAACTGTCGTCGACGGCACCAGTATCCGAGGACCTGCCACCCTTCGCCGATCGTCTGTCCAGTATGAACAGTATCGACTCTACATATCCTCGATTTATGAGGCCTTTTGCACCATCTTCATCATGAGCTGTGAAGTGTCAGGCGCAGTGCCTGTACCTTATCCCTCAAGGTGATGCTGGTCCCTCCATCCTTTCATTGGGCGTCCTCTGCTTGTCTTCCTCTTTAGCTTGTTATTTCAGTGCGTGTTTTGGTATCCCTTCTGTGTCCTTTTTATTTATACGTAAGTCATATTTAACCCTTTAAAGCCCAATGGTAAATGAGTACCACCAGGTTTAACATTCTAAAATTACATTTTGCCTACATGGTGAATTTATGTGATGCGTATGATTGAAAATGTAAACAGCGATTATGTCTATCTCCACCCCCTCATGCTATATATAATATATATATATATATATATATATATATACACCTCCGCGTTGTGTGAAGGTCCCTCTCTGGTAATTCTCGTTATGACCGTGAGACGGCAGCAGCACTGAACAAGTAACGGAAATGTTTCTGTTTATTAAATCTGTTGCGTTAATAACGAGATAGTCTGTTTATTCATGCTTATGCCCTGGGGCAAATACAGTTCTTTTGTGTTGTGACGTAACTTCCAAGGCGTGGGCGTAATATATAGGTCTAGCCTACAGCGCTCACAATTATGTCCATCACGAAATTACTTGGCAGCACCAGTTACTCTTTGTAGGTTAACCAGTGCAGTTCATTTTCCCGTTAGTACCTGTACATTGACAGCTTAGTTCGAGGTGGTGTGGTGGTAAATGTCGCGGCTCCCCTGTGGGGGGGGGGGGGGGGAGCCAATCGTTCGCGCGTATCTTTACAAGCTGATGTGTACTTTGCGTACTTTACGCTTGTATTTCCCTTTCACGCGAACTTTTAAATATTCTCTTTTGTCTATTTACCATCTGAAATAACACATCTGGTTATGACGTTTAGCGCAATGAAATGCTGCTGTTAAGAGCACGAGAGTTACGAATCTGCCGCAAACAAAAGATGTTAAACTTCCTTTTGACAAATGTGCCAAAAGCGTGGAAAAATAACTGTGCACATCGCTGTTTGACAACACACAGGGCTAGTGTCAGATTTCAAGTCAAGGGTATCTTTCGAAATTTGAACCATTTGTATCAAAAGCATACACTTCCTCCGGCCGCCAGTTTAAACGTGGATAAAACGTTCCTGTCAACAATTCGAGAAAAGGTTCCGTTATTATCACTACCACGGGAAAGAAAATCCGGAAATGCAGGTAAAAATATAGGTAGGCCACGACTGAGCCCTGGGTGCGAGATACTTCAGCGTTATTCCTGCCGTTGTTTGCTTGCAAGGTGAACCTCTAGCTGACCTCTTGTTCTAGCCCGGGGTGCATTATTTCTGTTACGTCTGTAGAATGTATTCGTCACTTTCAGGAGACACTGCCAACACAATCCGTGTTGCCTTTCTGGTACAATCAACCAACTCATTTAAATCTAACAGACACACACATCTGCCACGAACATCTGATGTGTTCAACTGACAGTCACTTCACCCCATACTAACCACAAAGTAAAGCCACAGGACACATTTGTTTGAACCACTTGAAGGGCCTTGTACTGATGACGCCTACATCTGGATATTAATAACCACTGGAAGAAGCATACCTCAGTATCCACAAATTGTTTGACGAAGCATATAAAAGGTGTTCTACGCTACAGAAGACAACGAACGCTCTTAGATCATATAGCATATGGCGTATTAACCCAGATGGCTTCACACACCAACCAGTGTTTCCTCCCTTATTGTTTCACAGACCTTGAAAACACGTAAGAAAATCGTAAGGCCAGCGAGGACATGGGGGAAAGCTTCAAGTAATGCCGAAGAGCCGTCAGCCCAATAAAATGGCATTAACTCTGAGAAAAGTCAGGCTCCACTAGTGACCTAAACTAGTCACATGGATAAGAAGTAGAAATAATTCGAGTGTCGCCAAAATATATGCTTTCAGTCTCTAAATAACCAAAATATACGGTTTCAGTTTCCAATTACCCAGGCCAATGTAAAGAACCAAGCAACAAAGCAGCTTACGTTTTGAAGATAAATTTTTAAGCAACCCCATTACAGGCCTAGACAGGCCCTGAGGGGTCCAGGAGGTTGAGGCTCCCAGATTTGTAGACAATCGGCACATGAAGGTGGTAAGGTTGTCAGCCCTACGAACCGGCCGCCTTTACCCCCCAGGAAATATTCCTGGTACTCATTTCTGTTAGAGGCTGAGTCGACCCCAGGGCCTTAGTGCGACCGGAAGGATTATGTCAAGGAATTAATTCCAAAGACACCATCGGAAATCGAACCCGCGACGTTCCGGTTTGTAGCGTAGTGCCTCAACAAACTACGCCACCGCGCGCCCCCTTTGAAGATAAATAAATGGAAGAAATCAGAAGGAAAGACAAAGAAAGGACATGCCGTAACATGATGATGAACCCCACAATAGAGCCATTCGAGTGATTCATACTAAACAAGGTGTTCTGACTGTGGATATATAAAGATGCACTGATAAATGACGGGTGGAAACTGAGGTTGCACAAAACCTGATCTGCATATGAAAATGACAGAGAATTTCTTCTCCAGTTTTTGCACCTAAATAGACGTTTCCTCCCTTACTTTATCATAATGAGCTTGGTATTTATGGGTTGTTTGTATTTAACTGTGATCGTATTCAAATACTCTTCAAACACTATTATTTCATAATTTGGAAGTTGTACGAAAGAAAGAGTATCTGCGATTATTAAATAGGCCTATGTTAAAATGTAGAATACTACAACTGCGAAATTTTGCCCCACATAATTCGGACCGTGGCCCCACTGAAATGGCAAAGCTGTCATTTCGCAGATTACCGGTTTACTTGAATTTATTAAACGCATTCAGTTTTGAACCTTTTAAAACCTAATGGTTACCGGATGCATCAACAGTTTTAACATTCAACAATTCTACATTCTGCCCACACTGTATTTATGTGTTTTGTATTTATATTACAACAAACACCGACTTTTACCTTACATAAAATGATTTGTTTTTTAACAGAGATGAAAAGTGTTTACTGCGCGGTACGAACTGGGTCTTTAAATGAAACAGTTTACGCTTCGTCTTTAAAGGGTTAATGATGGGATGGTATGGCAAAACAGGACTTGAATATATATATATGCCATATATAATTATTCGGTTTTCCCACACTACATTTCTGGGAAGAATCACGCCAAACCGTACGTGCATAGCCTTGCCCCACTCCTGTCTATGGCATCTGTTTATGTCACCACTATTCGGTTATACTGACCAAGGTAACTTACACCACTGTTGCACTTACTACTGTAACTTGTCATAAAATACGCATTCTGGATCGGAAAGGCTGTATTACGGAAAAGAATGATGGCGTGGCAGCTTCAGGGAGGAGTCATGAGAGGTGAAAATAGCCGAGACGCTCGTTCCTGCAACAAAACAGTCGTCCGTCGTTAAGGAATATAAACGGCGAATCTCAAAATGGTGACTGTTGTGACTCGACTGTCACAAGAATAGTTTTATTACCGTTAGAACAGACTATATGAATGTTATTTGTTGGAAGGACACGTGGTTTGTGTCTTTACGGAAGTGCTGAATTCATTACACTCGCATATTCCAGCAATCTCAGTACACGAAGGAGACTCTCCAGTCCTTCCATTGCTCTATCAGGTGGTGTAACAGGCCTTGCGACACATGACACGTATGAAGAAGAGAAGAGGTCCACGCACGACCACTTGGAAGATCTAGGCGTAGATGGACGGATAATATTAAGATGGATCTTAAAGAAATCGGTTGGAAGAGTGTGGACTGGATTGATCTCGTCCAGGACAGGGACAAGTGGCGGCCTGTTGTGAATGCGGTGATGAACCTTCGAGTTTCATAAAATGCGGCGAATTTTTTGACTACCTGAGAAACTATTAGCTTCTCAAGAAGGACTCTGCTTCATGGAGTTAAGGTGGTTAGTTAGTCAGTTAGTTATCAAGCAGAAAGATGGTTAAGTTTAGATGCAAGAGTCGATTTAAAAAGCTTAAGAAAAATGCCGTCGTTTCCAGACCTTACAGAACGGTGCCTCGCGGCTTATGAAAGACTCCTTTCTTAACTTTTTGTGTGCGCGAGTGTATAAAAATTTGATTTGCATGTTTGATTTCACACAGGCTAGTCGTTCTATTCAAAACATCGGGACACGCTTGGACAGACTGAGAACCAACCGTTCTAAACCAACAATAACACTTGAAATATTATTTCGTAAAATTGAGAGTCAATATCACACTACTGGAAACCACCTAAGTTTCACACTAATATGAATTGTCAATATGGCGGCCTTGCGGAGTTATGAGCAGGGTGGCAGATAGAGGAATTTAATTTACTCTCTGAACTGACGTACGCGTGTTACAAGCTGAAGTCTGAAACCTTTCTGCTCCTAAAAACAAAGCATAAAATAATATAAACAGACTTGTGTTATAAATGAGTTTCACTCTCACATTTGTGCAAGGAAGACCGGAATGACCGAAGAAAACCACGACAAAGCCCCAGAGCAGTAGGTGTACCTGTCGAGATTCGAGCCGGATACTTCCCGAATACAAGTCAGTACAGTCACAAAGTCAACGTGCTCCGCCCAAAGATGCACAAGCAGGAATTCTGCAGACGCATATATCAAAACGCTAACGATTCCTGCGAAAGCGCAAGTTTGCAGGCCTGTATACATACTTAGTAAAATATAACCAAAATTAGGCAAACGATTCTGGCCTGCTAGGATGATGCGCCGTGTAGCGGGTCATTTAACATATTCCGACGTTCCGAAAGAACATCCTACATACAATAAAACGACGGAAGGCTAACTGTATTGGTCACATCTTGCGTAGGAACTGCCTTAACACGTTACTGAAGGAAAGATACGAATACGAGAAGACGAGGAAAAAGATGTAAGCAGCTACTAAATTACCTTATAGAATATATAAGAGACAGAAACTTGAAAAAGGAAGCACTAGATTGCACTTCGTGTAGACCTTGCTTTGGAAGAGGCTATGGACCTGTCGCAAGATAGACAACGTAATGAATGAATGAATGAATGAATGAATGAATGAATGAACGAATGAATGAGACAGCAAATATCCAGAAGACCTGAATTCTGAACATCGATACACCTCGCAAATTAGGCACGTGTTATTCACACGACTAGACGTTAAAACAATTTTAAACAAATCTGAAATAAAAAGGGCTAACAAAATTAATGGAAGCATAAAAAAATAGGGATAGGCCTGGATTGCAACACTGCCAGACATTACGTTTGGACACGAACGACAATAACGCGGAGTGTGGCCAAACGTAAAAGCGTATTCATATCTTTCTTGGGCAATATTATACTCGTACGACACAGTACAGGCATGCGGCAGCGTGAATCGCGGTCGTTGCACCTGAAGGACAGGCAACTTATCTTGCACCGGGCATTAGCGGGTAGCCAGACACTGCACAGTACCTATACACAGCGATGACTGTAGCGCAGGCATACATTACACTAATCCGTATGCAAACCATGCTTCTCTCGGTGGCCGTTAAAACACAATAAGTAATACTTGGAACTAAAATCAAATATTTATCCTTGTTATTTATCTGGACATTTCGGCCATTATGCGACTGCCAGTGTAATGGACCGGTGGGTTTCGATTACCAGAAGGGGCAGGATTTGTCTCTTTTGTCACCGCATCGAGATCAGTTCTGGATGCTCATATGGACTCTTACTCATTACGTATCGGAGAATATTTCCCGGGTATAAAACGGCCGAACTCTGAAGCCGATCGCTCATTTTCATCTAAGTTAATAATGCGACTTCATAGCATGTCCTTGCACTTTGGCTTTGACGTGCGTAACGCACAGTGAAGAAAGTGCTGTAAAGGTGGCGTTGCATTACACATTGTGATCTGCGTTGTGGCATAGAAGTTGGTCCATTTTGTACATTTGAACATAGTGTTCAAAAATTTTGAAAAAATAAACTAAATTAATTATCCTTAAACTGAGAAAACTTAATGAATTCGTCTAGTTACGTCGAGATGTGAAATACGCATAGGCCTTGCACGTATGCGAGATGTACGAAACGCATCCACTAATGTGACTAATGTGCAAAAAAAAAAACCCACCGACTTTTTTGCCTAGAGATGCATCCGCAAAAACCGCTGATATCAGTCAGCTCATCAGAACTGTCAATATTCCTCAGCAGACATATCACAAAATTCAATTAAATCCTGGCAGAGTTTCCACAGTACTTTTTCATTGTTCTGTTGATGGAGAGACGAGTACATAGGTTATAAAACGAAGGTGGATATTTGGCTTGGGGTAGGCTAGCAGATTTACCAATAAATATGGCGAATTTCGGGTCTGAATTATTGATATTGTTTAATGCATTCTTCATTATACGTGACGCATGAACGATGACATGTGAATAAACCAAATCGACATACACTACTCGGACCATGTCTATTCCAGTTAAATCCTAAAGACTGACTTCCCTTCTAGCATCGATAAAGGATTCTTTCCCGCGATTTTGCACGCTGTTCGAGGCAACTTGGTAGCTAATTCTCGGCCACAAGATTGAATCGTAGTGCGCACTACTTAACCTGATTCAAGAACAGTGAAATTTGCCTCTTTGCATCTGAAACCAAATATTCCTTCAGGTCACAAGTGGTCCATTCCCCAGAAATTATATACCCGGGGTTCCGATATTTATCTACATGCTGCATCTAAAATTTCTTCTTTTCTGCAACAAGACTTCTAAAAGAACCCAGCTTTTGCAGTAACACGTGTATTAACACGATGGCACAGTCACGTCTCCTGCGACTGATGTTCAATACGTGTATTAACACGATGTCACAGTCACGTCTCCTGCGACTGATGTTCAATACGTGTATTAACACGATGGCACAGTCACGTCTCCTGCGACTGGTGTTCAATAAGTGTATTAACACGATGGCACAGTCACGTCTCCTGCGACTGATGTTCAATACGTGTATTAACACGTTGGCACAATCACGTCTCCTGCGACTGATGTTCAATACGTGTATTAACACGATGGCACAGTCACGTCTCCTGCGACTGATGTTCAATACCTGTATTAACACGATGGCACAGTCACGTCTCCTGCGACTGATGTTCAATACGTGTATTAACACGATGGCACAGTCACGTCTCCTGCGACTGATGTTCAATACGTGTATTAACACGATGGCACGGTCACGTCTCCTGCGACTGATGTTCAATACGTGTATTAACACGTTGGCACAGTCACGTCTCCTGCGACTGATGTTCAATACGTGTATTAACACGTTGGCACAGTCACGTCTCCTGCGACTGATGTTCAATACGTGTATTAACACGTTGGCACAGTCACGTCTCCTGCGACTGATGTTCAATACCTGTATTAACACGTTGGCACAATCACGTCTCCTGCGACTGGTGTTCAATACGTGTATTAACACGATGGCACAGTCACGTCTCCTGCGACTGGTGTTCAATACGTGTATTAACACGATGGCACAGTCACGTCTCCTGCGACTGGTGTTCAATACGTGTATTAACACGATGGCACAGTCACGTCTCCTGCGACTGATGTTCAATACGTGTATTAACACGTTGGCACAATCACGTCTCCTGCGACTGATGTTCAATACGTGTATTAACACGTTGGCACAGTCACGTCTCCTGCGACTGATGTTCAATACGTGTATTAACACGTTGGCAGTCACGTCTCCTGCGACTGATGTTCAATACGTGTATTAACACGTTGGCACAGTCACGTCTCCTGCGACTGGTGTTCAATACGTGTATTAACACGATGGCACAGTCACGTCTCCTGCGACTGGTGTTCAATACGTGTATTAACACGTTGGCACAGTCACGTCTCCTGCGACTGATGTTCAATACGTGTATTAACACGATGGCACAGTCACGTCTCCTGCGACTGATGTTCAATACCTGTATTAACACGTTGGCACAGTCACGTCTCCTGCGACTGATGTTCAATACGTGTATTAACACGTTGGCACAGTCACGTCTCCTGCGACTGATGTTCAATACGTGTATTAACACGTTGGCACAGTCACGTCTCCTGCGACTGATGTTCAATACGTGTATTAACACGTTGGCACAGTCACGTCTCCTGCGACTGATGTTCAATACGTGTATTAACACGTTGGCACAGTCACGTCTCCTGCGACTGATGTTCAATACGTGTATTAACACGTTGGCACAGTCACGTCTCCTGCGACTGGTGTTCAATACGTGTATTAACACGATGGCACAGTCACGTCTCCTGCGACTGGTGTTCAATACGTGTATTAACACGATGGCACAGTCACGTCTCCTGCGACTGATGTTCAATACGTGTATTAACACGTTGGCACAGTCACGTCTCCTGCGACTGATGTTCAATACGTGTATTAACACGTTGGCACAGTCATGTCTCCTGCGACTGATGTTCAAATCTACAAAACTTCTGGACCCATTGGCATCAACAGAACTTTGTTTTAGTTCATCTTTTAAAAAGCCAGTAAAATATTACACTGATTGTTGGCATTGCGAATTCCTTCAACCCACATGACGACGAATCACTTCCACTGACATTATACAAGACAGGGGTGCACAAATTCCGGGCGACAAAATTTTGTACGGTGGCGCCTAATGCTTGTGGGTTCTGAGTATGGAACGTGTTTCATGTCATCCAACTGGCGCATAGAATTTTGAGGTGGCTCCTAAATATTTGGAAAAAATTGCAGACCCCTAAAAATAACCATCTTCTATACCCACCTTACTAATATAAAAGAGACTGCAGTCTAACACAACTACTTTTATTACACAAACAATAACCTTTGTTTTTATATCTTACAAAAACAAAACCTGCCGTTGTTATAACAAAACAGTTCGGTTATACTGCATCATCTATTACTGACTTATGAAACACAACGGGATGTCTGCCATCGTGAAGCTTTTATACGTTTGACCGATTTATATTTTTAAATAAAATAACACGTATTGCTGCTAACTCAATGCACAAGAGTCCTTCTTGAAAAGCTAACAGTCGCTCAGCCAGTCGGTAAACTCCCTAGCCTTTTTCAGAGCCAGAAGAATCATTACAGTATTCACATGGACAGCCACTATACAATGCCCTGAGCCAGGACCGTTTTGAAATTATCCCAGTCTATGCAGTTACATGAAGCCCTCGGAACAGCTTGATTGTATTTCACATGTTGTGCCAAATATGCCATTATTTCACAGTTTTCTTTCAAATCTTGTGCTCTAACTACGCTGTCTAAGACTGCGAGTGGGAACTAAGCCAAAATTTATTTTTGCATTGCAACCATAAATGTCTTAAACCGGCCCTGCCCGCAGCCACATGAATCCAATCCACATCTGAATTCGTCTAAGATCCATTGTAATGTTATCCTTAATCCCCTAGTCATTACAATTTATAGAAACATCGGAGTTTCCACAATGTACACCTAGTAATGTTATGACGGATACAATCCAGTCACTTCTATCCGACATAAGGCGCAATATCGCTGAACGAAGTACACCTCACAGCAAACGTATGACCTGTTGTTAGTCACAGTTTCCTAACACCGAATTTGTTACTGTCACAAAACTAACATATTCACATTATGAAGCCAACAAATCTGTAACCATAACTTCAAAATAGGCTATATCACAATAATAAAATTACCGCCTAATCAACGCGAAGAGCTTTTGGTCTCGGTCAATATTTTCTAGTAAACCTAGTTAGCCGGAAGGGGCAACAGACTTTTCTCCAAAACGTCCAGACCAGACCTGGGGCCCATCCAGCCTCCTCTTCAATTGGTACCGGGCTTCTTTCCCGAAGGGTAAAAGCGGCTGCAGCGTAAAGATGACCACTCACCCTAGTCTAGTGCCGAGGTTAAGAATGAGTAGAGCTATACCTCTACTTCCCCCCGCATACCTTCAAGGCGTACACAGCACTTTACCATTTTCAATATCTTCAAATAGTAAACTTCAAGTCATTTAACTTGCATTTTAGTTAAAAACAGAAAAACAAAAGAACCTGAGCTACGGTCCGATCAGCCCGGACATAAATTTATTATTGCTACGAAACAGAAAGACCACTACTCCGTCCGATTACTGTGTTGTTTATTTTTTTATTTTTTTTAATGGCTCGACAGCCCCTTGGGGGCCTAGGCCGCCTCATTTTTCGAGGCTTCACGATCACACTTTTTAGACACACCACACTCGGTAGGACTCCTCTGGACGAGTGACCAGCCCGTCGCAGAGACCTCTACCTGACAACACACAACACTCACAAGAGACAAACTACTTTACCCTAGGCGGGAATCGAACCCACAATCCCAGTAAGCGAGTGGCCGCAGACCCACGCCTTAGACCGCGCGGCCACTGGGGATCGGCGTTATGTTATTAATGGTAAATAATCGACCGACAGCCCTAGTACATTCGTAATATCGGTAACACACAAAAGCACAGACTATTCAATGGGCGCTGAATAGTCATCGAACAGCTATGTAGAAGTGACACCGCCTAAAACTTGTATTCTGGACCGATGCGTTTCGAATGCCACCTGAAATACATCCCGGCATGATGACTTTCTCATGATTTCCCTCCACGCGCCAGTACAGTACTTTAAGAAACTTGCCATGACTGCAACCTCACAAATCATTACCGAATCATTCTTGTTCAACTTTCACCTCATTGTATGGCACATCAGCTCCAAAGTTCGACGTTAAATAACACAGAACGCCCCGTATGAATTCGAGCCAATACTAAAGAAACGGATCTTCATAAGGACTGGAACAGTCTAATTCATAATAGTCTGGAAATAACTACACAGTAAAAACGCCTAGCTGGATTCCCAGCACGCTGGCTTACATGCGTGAGGCATGAGCATTTCGTTTATCTTTTTTTATTTTATTTTACTTGAGGTTATGTTATTTGTCACAGTGTCTGTCACACAGCACTGCTGGGTGGCCAGCAGCGCCACACAGCACTGCTGGGTGGCCAGCAGCGTCACACAGCACTGCTGGGTGGCCAGCAGCGTCACACAGCACTGCTGGGTGGCCAGCAGCGTCACACAGCACTGCTGGGTGGCCAGCAGCGTCACACAGCACTGCTGGGTGGCCAGCAGCGCCACACAGCACTGCTGGGTGGCCAGCAGCGCCACACAGCACTGCTGGGTGGCCAGCAGCGCCACACAGCACTGCTGGGTGGCCAGCAGCGCCACACAGCACTGCTGGGTGGCCAGCAGCGTCACACAGCACTGCTGGGTGGCCAGCAGCGCCACACAGCACTGCTGGGTGGCCAGCAGCGCCACACAGCACTGCTGGGTGGCCAGCAGCGCCACACAGCACTGCTGGGTGGCCAGCAGCGCCACACAGCACTGCTGGGTGGCCAGCAGCGTCACACAGCACTGCTGGGTGGCCAGCAGCGCCACACAGCACTGCTGGGTGGCCAGCAGCGCCACACAGCACTGCTGGGTGGCCAGCAGCGTCACACAGCACTGCTGGGTGGCCAGCAGCGTCACACAGCACTGCTGGGTGGCCAGCAGCGCCACACAGCACTGCTGGGTGGCCAGCAGCGCCACACAGCACTGCTGGGTGGCCAGCAGCGCCACACAGCACTGCTGGGTGGCCAGCAGCGCCACACAGCACTGCTGGGTGGCCAGCAGCGTCACACAGCACTGCTGGGTGGCCAGCAGCGCCACACAGCACTGCTGGGTGGCCAGCAGCGCCACACAGCACTGCTGGGTGGCCAGCAGCGCCACACAGCACTGCTGGGTGGCCAGCAGCGCCACACAGCACTGCTGGGTGGCCAGCAGCGTCACACAGCACTGCTGGGTGGCCAGCAGCGCCACACAGCACTGCTGGGTGGCCAGCAGCGCCACACAGCACTGCTGGGTGGCCAGCAGCGTCACACAGCACTGCTGGGTGGCCAGCAGCGTCACACAGCACTGCTGGGTGGCCAGCAGCGCCACACAGCACTGCTGGGTGGCCAGCAGCGTCACACAGCACCTGTCAATGTCGCAGCGCCACACAGCACCTGTCAATGTCGCAGCGCCACACAGCACCTGTCAATGTCGCAGCGCCACACAGCACCTGTCAATGTCGCAGCGCCACACAGCACCTGTCAATGTCCCAGACACTCGCTCTCCTCTTTCGCATTGTCCTGTACATCATAATTCAAAACGTTCACGGACGTAAGTGTAAAACCTGTCTCAGAACTCATCCAGACAGACCTACTAAAATCATTAGATGATAAATACACTAACACTAAGAGTTTAACAATAAGAAAATACCAGAGTCGTAAACAAAAAAAAAAAAAGAAAGCTACAAGTATACTGTCTACCAACACATCATGAACAAATGCTTCGGAACATTCTCCTGAAACATGAATGTATTATACATGTATACATACATACATACATACATACACACACACACACACACACACACACACACACACACACACACACACACACACACAGAGTCGAACCCGTTTATAACGACATCGGTTTATGAGACACCTCGCCTACTGCGTCAGACATTCTCTGGTATCAATTAATTGCTCACTGTTAACCATAACATTATACTCCTCGGTTACAACAACACTCGTTTATAACGACACAAAATATTCAGTCCCTTCCATGACGTTATAACCGAGTTCGATTGTAATATATACACTCCCCGACTTACGAACAGAATACGTTCTGAACACCTGGTCGTCAGTCGAAAATACGAAATGAGGTGGACTATACACACTCCAGCAAGCCGAGGGGGATTCAAGTAAGTAGTCTTCCTGTTGCAAAATAATAAGAACAGAGTCAGCGTTGTGATAATCAACACTTTGTGCGCGAAATTCGAAATGTAGTTCTAAATGAGATTTTAATGGAATTTTTATAGTAGTCTAAATTGACATTTTCTTAAAGAATTTTGGTCGTAACTTCGGTTGGTCGTACGTGGGATGGTCGTAAGTCGGGGAGAGGTTGTACATATACATATATATATATATATACATATACACACACACACACACACATATCATAGACCTGTAGGCAATACATGAAGCAAATAAATAATCACAATGCACAAAATGAAGAGTTTTTCGGTGTTAAATATGGCGGTGTGTACAGTAACGACAGATCTTCAAAGGGGTTCAAGTTGAATTAGAAAAACAATTTTTGCCATAGTCGAAAATACACGTATCAAGAATCTAACGTCAAAATCACGTGGTACTTCGGACATGCTAATTAAATGGTTTATTTTGTATAGTCACTGTACAGTAGACTTCCCCTCAAGAAAACACAGGCACATGACAGTAAGACATAACACAGTTCCCTGTCCACTGCCAATCATTTAAAAATACCTTCCTTGTTCATTCATGAACATCCAAACCACCACTGTTGAGCAGGTGTAACGGACAGACAACGAATATAACTGTATTCAAAACGTCACTTGGTTGGGAAACCAGCTAATTTGGCATCTATTATGAACTTCAGTTAGTCAATCTAATAGAAACACGGAACTGACAGACAGTACAAACAAAATTTTTAAATGAAACCTGAAGACGTTTCTTCCACTTTTGTGTATCCAGAGGCGGAACTGACAACTTCTAAGCACAGACCCACCGCAACCATCACTTTTCTAACCAGCACAACCAAGAAACAAAACTGTAACAACAAATGTTATAGCATTTATAATTTACAACCAATCAAAACGCATAAGGAGGTATACCTTTCGCTTCGTTCACAGTTCATAGTCTCATCCAAACGTAGTTGGGTGATTTTTATTTATATTTTAAACGTTTCCAGACTGCGACCTGCCCTACCTGGCCAGCTCACCACATATCGCTCGGCCACTGCACCCAACATTTCCCATCCTCATAAATTTTGGACGCAAGGGCGTGCACGTATCAACCAAACAGAGAACACTTCACATGTAGCCCACCTATTTACCGACATGGTCATCGCTTGGGGAAAACCCACACACACACACTATTACTCACGCACTAATTAGTCACAGGGTAGCCCAAAATAAACTACTTACGAGTATTACACTCGAGGATGCAAAATGTCTTAAAGTTTTTTATACGTGTGAACATCACGCACATGGGGCAGGTTGTTACGAATAGGAGGAGATGGCAGCAATACGTATACGGCAGTGGAATGTATGCTGAGTCGGTATTGCAATATCAAACTTTTCCTAAAGACAGCAATAAGTCACCAACAAATGCACAAAACCGTGCATTAAAGTATGAATTAACCTTTTATCATTATTAATTACCTTACATACGTTTCAGCTTGCAAGAAGCCATCATCTGGGGTTTACAGTTGTACTTATCAAATGCTGTGCTACGGTCTGTCATCGACACTCGCAATATAACTTCACTGTTCGTTTCAGGTAGTCGTAAAACAGTTTGTATCATATGTTAAAAACATAAACGATAAAAGTATAGAATTAAAAGGTATAGTAACATTACACGGTTCACTGTTTCTTCATACGTTCAAGGTTTTTCACAGTGAACCGTGTAATGTTACTGTACCTTTTAATTCTATACTTTTATCGTTTATGTTTTTAACATATGATACAAACTGTTTCACGACTACCTGAAACGAACAGTGAAGTTATATTGCGAGTGTCGATGACAGACCGTAGCACAGCATTTGATAAGTACAACTGTAAACCCTTGATGATGGCTTCTTGCAAGCTGAAACGTATGTAGGGTAATTTAATAATGATAAAAGGTTAATTCATACTTTAATGCACGGTTTTGTGCATTTGTTGGTGACTTATTGCTGATTACAGAAATGCACGGTTTTGTGCATTTGTTGTGACTTATTGCTGATTACAGAAATGCACGGTTTTGTGCATTTGTTGGTGACTTATTGCTGATTACAGAAATGCACGGTTTTGTGCATTTGTTGGTGACTTATTGCTGATTACAGAAATGCACGGTTTTGTGCATTTGTTGGTGAGTTATTGCTGATTACAGAAATGCACGGTTTTGTGCATTTGTTGGTGAGTTATTGCTGATTACAGAAATGCACGGTGAATTAAGATTAAATTTTCCTACAGACGTTCTTAGGTAACTCTCTCCATAACAGTATCGCTTGGTGAATACTGTTTTTATAAGAGTTTTAGTACATTAACATACAACATAGCTATATTTTAAAGTCCACAACGTGCAAATTTAGTGAAATCCTGACTTCAGCGTGCCTCAAAGTCTACAATTTATAAAAGTTGATCACAATAAATAAGCAGGACGGCCGGTCACCAAACAAGTTACTGTCGCATAATTTCGTAACTAAAGAACCTACACTGATCGTGATTATAAGAAAGAAATTAGTAGTACAGCAATTAGCTTATGTTTCCAGCGCTGAATAAAAATTCGGCGGCCACAAATTTAAAGATAATCGCGAGGCGGAAACAGATGTGACATGATGGGTGATAACGCAGTAGCACGGACCGATATCAACAGGAAACAGAAAAGCTCGACCCACGAAATGACAAACACCTAATCTGTGGCCGAGACTATGTGAAAAAGTAGTGGAATAGCAGTACAACTAGTTCTGAACCGTTCTTATTAGCGGTAAATTTTAACAGCCCAAACCATATGTATTGTAAACATATTGTCTGACCAACCTGGTACACTGTAACCATGTATGACAATGATAACTGTAACAAGTCCCGGTTGAAATTTCAACGGGCTTCATGCTAAGCAATACCAGTACGCACATACTGATGCCTACCATACCCACCAACCAGTTACATTCCTCAGTGTTTTTTTTTTTTGGGGGGGGGGGGGGGGAGGGCCCCGCAGCAGATGCTACAGACGCACCGCAACCTTTAAGGCTTATTGTGCAACCCTGTGAGGAAGAAGATGAGGTTTTTCTGCTTTTCCGTTTTAATGGAGCACAGGTGGAATGGAATTGACAGTGGCAAACAGAAGTACTCGGGGAAAACCCTTTTCCAGTGCCACTTTGTCCACCACAAATCCCACGTGGACTGGCCCGGGATCGAACCCAGGCCTCCGCGGTGAGAGGCCGGCGACTAACCGCCTCAGCCATGGCACGGCCTCCTCAGTGTTACCAAATCGCTGTGTTCAGAAAAAAATGCCCACTTTCTACATCCATGCTGTGACATACAGCACGTCTAACGCCGGGATAAGATGTGGGCAATTGCCACATGAACACTATTACTCTGCTTCCGTAACTGTCACTGCAGGCGGTCTTCGAACTTCTGACACACAAAACGTTGATTCCATCCGTCTCGTTATTCTCTTTTTGAAAACACACAGCTGGTCCCCCATACGTCACCATGGAGAAGGGGGCAGATACAACTATGTATGGAGATCAAGCGCTCTCTAACAAACCTGCACGTGCGAGATACATGCTCGAAAACCTGGCTCAAGAATTTTCGTGATTTAAACTTATAATGAGAGATAAATACATACTGCCTATCATGTGAGATGACTATGAGGATTGCTGTTTTCTAGGATGTGACGCCGTGTAGTTTGGTAGATAGGGACCAATATTTGGATACATTTGCTACCTCTATCTACATGGTAGCTTTGAAGTAGTGGTGGGGATTGCATGGTCAAATGATCCTGAGAGCTATACCGGCGGTAGCATAGCTACTGGCAGGGTCTCCCAAGCCGGGCAGGTCAAGGGTGATGATCCGGACAAATAGAGGTACCCTGGTCCTCCAGGTTGGGGGTTGAGCGTAGGGTTAACAGCCCTACCTCGTAAAAAAAACCTACTTGTTACGGATACTTTACCACAGCAATGTGGTCAAGAAGGCCGAGGCCCTACATGGGCTGTAGCGCCGACCAGAAGAAGAAGAAGAATCTAAAGGGTAGAAGAGAACCTGAAGATGGAAACAAACAGGTTCCTCAAAACCCAAAACACAACATCTCCCCCAAAATGCAACATTTTCAGGGCCTATTATATCACCTCAGTATAATGCACCAAACATCTGTTGGTAACTGAAATTAACAATGCCTTCATCTTCATTTACACACTAACACAAATATATGCCACAAATAATTTCAAACGACACTTCCAATAGGGCCTACATCTGAAATATCAAATAAACTGCCTTAAATACTCGTCGTAACTACCCAACATTTTATTATTTCATCTTGAACTCTCCTCCACGTGCAGAATTCGTAGAAGCAGGACACCGCCATGGCGCGCCACGTGCTAGCTGCACAGATAACCATGCAGTCCAAGGTACGTTCTTTAACAGCGAGAACAAGAGTTCGAATGCAGCATGAAGCATCACTGCTCGCTGTGTAATCCTGTATAAGTACAGGTCTTGTGACGAGCCGATCCCCTTCCAAGGGGTGTACTAAATATCTGAAAGCGCCGTTTCAGACATTAATTCTAAATCGCACGAGGCCAGATAACCTCTCCACGACAGCCAAAGGAATCAACTATAACGGTCTTCGTGTAATTTGTTGCGCATACAAATACACTGCTCCTAAGTTACTGAGACATCTTATCCATATTTTTATAAACATGTTTTATTCAAGGTGACGGTGAGATATCTATCTACCCCATTATGGCATATAAAGGGAGTAGAGGTAGAGTTCCACTAATTCTTAACCTTGGCACTAGATGGAGGTGAGTGGTAAACTTCATGCCCTGGCCGCTTTACCCCCCCCCCCCCAAAACCGGGGAGGAACCCCAATACCCATTGAACAAGAGGCTGGGGGGCCCCAAAACCGGTCTGGACGGTTTGAAGAAAAAAGGTCTTTCTCTCTTTCCGGGATTCGAAACGCGCATCGTTCATCCAGTAGCCTCACGTTATACTATTTATTAAGCTATCCCGGCTCTTCAACAGCTGTTTCAAATTATTCTAAATATAGTTTCAAATAAGATACGGGCCTATGATCTATGTCATGTCCTGTTCCTTTACAGATAAACTATTTTTCAGAAAACTCCTAAATTTAAAGTTTAGGGTTAATATATGCAGTGAAGGCATTATAATGGAACGACGCAAACCGAAACAAATTTTACTTCATTTTCAGTGTGGATATCCAATATTAAATTTAGTCAAAATTCAATAAATAGTTTCAGAGATGAAAGCACGAAATCAAACAACACAAATATTTTCAGAACTGAAACTTGCAAAAAAAAAAAATATATCTAAAATCCAAACTTCTCCGATAACACTAAAGAGGATGTTTTCTGCAATTAAACACGACGCCACTGTCAATGCTCACGGAAAAGTGCGTGCCTCAACATGACGCCACTGTCTGTTCTAGAAGCGGCCGTTCGACTCATCTGACCGCATATTTAAGATACAGGACAACAGCCCATTAATTATATACGGTAAACTAGCTACATACCTAGCTATACACCCGCCTTGGATCTTCGCTACCCAAGACATGTCTAGACCGTTTCCATCACTGACACGTGGTAAACTATGTGGCAGGCATGTGACACTGACACGTGGTAAACTATGTGACAGGCATGTGACACTGACACATGGTAAACTATGTGGCAGGCATGTGACACTGACACGTGGTAAACTATGTGGCAGGCATGTGACACTGACACATGGTAAACTATGTGGCAGGCATGTGACACTGACACATGGTAAACTATGTGGCAGGCATGTGACACTGACACATGGTAAACTATGTGACAAGCACCAATCCACAAATTCTTAGTAACCCTTCAAGAATTTTTGTATCTTAAGGAAAAAACAAACACACACACGCCAAACTTTGTTGGCCGTGCCATGGCTCAGGCGATTAGTCGCCGACCTCTCAGCGCGGAGGCCCGGGTTCGATCCCGGGTCGGTCCATGTGGGATTTGTGGTGGTCAAAGTAGCACTGCGACAGGTTTTTCCCTGAGTACTTCGGTTTTCCCCTGTGAATTTCATCCCACCGGTGTTCCATTAAATGGAAAAGCAGAAAAAACCTCATCTTCCTCACAGGGTTGCACAATAAGCCTCACGGCTGCGGTGCGTCCGTAGCATCTGCTGCGGGGCCCTTCAATAAAAAAAAAACTTTATGTTGTGTGCACCCCGTGGTTTTGGTAATTAACTTTATTGATATTACATACCAACTACATTTATCACAATGTGTGTCACAAGTATTGTAATGACAGTCTCGGTGTCGTGTCAACTTTGCTAGACACGTCTTCTACCCATCAAGCTATCGGTTAGCGCGATAATGACACCAAAAACACGTAGAAACCCTGTGTTATCAAAGTTGACACTGATGATGGCATAACGCTAGCACAGACGTCAAAAGGCGTATGTAATAACACCAATTGTGACACTTATTGTGATAAAGGTGGCGTCTGTAAATGTAAATTTAATTACACAAAACTTTCTCACCATTTCACACAAACTTGCCCACCATGGTCTCAACACAACCATGAGCAAATTACAGACTCTAAGAGCAGTTACTATTTCCTGTGTGTGGACCACCCATTTCAGTCCTACGGTCACCTTAACAAGTGCGATTGCTTCACGTGGTCATTAAATAACCTGAACAGCCTGATATTATAGGCACTCTTATCAGCCTAATTATGCCTCCATTAATAGGTCTAAGTTCATGTAGTATCACAAAAACTTGTCAACTTACTGACTTGTAAACTGCGGATACATTTTTTGTGATATTGTAAGGGTCTACTGTTATTTTCTACATATATTATAATAAGAATGTATATTAATATTATTCAGTTTTTGTCTAGTAAATGTTGGAATTCCATATACACATAAATCCCATTCGTACATAGTGTAGTTAAACACACACACGGACTTAGATGGGCACATTATCAGTATTTACATCCCACACAACATTTTCTTCGGCGTCACACGTCAGTTCCCTTGGCACGTTTCGGCTTCAAAATACCAATGATAGATCTATCCTTATCTTTAGGGGTCTCCATATATTTCCCTTATCCCTTAAGGTTTGAACTTCAATATTTGCTTTATACAGCTTCGTATTCCGTATTTCGAAAGTGATCAATCCAGTTGTGTCTTACACTCAACAAAATATTTATTAAAGAGCAATCGATTTACAGTTTCCGTTCATGACTGTTAAACAAAATTTAAAACCTGGTATATTCACTTTCGCAAATAATTATGCATGGAGTAAAATTATCAGGCTAGAATTCACCACGATTCTTTGAACTTATCTTGCGGGAGCTTATGTACCTTTTGGGGTTACTCAAGGCAGAAAGATGAATGCGTAGAGAAATTATGGTTTTGTTAAAGATACACTGTTTCAACAAATCATATTTCTTCTTCTGCTGCAGGTTAACTTGAAATATCTTCTTATAAACTTATTTACTTTGGCCCTGATATTTCTGGTTTACAATTTATTCCCTTTAATCACACCTTTCTGGCGCAAGGCTGACGAATACTACCAACATTACGTGAGCTATTACAGGCATTCTACGCCTGGTTGTAAGCGAAAACAGCCCAGTATTAGCGATGTAAAGCGCCATGATTCTGAAAGGAACGATAAAAACAGGAAGTGAGACTGCCGGGCAGTCGGCCTTGAATGAGACCCAAGCAACGGACCCGGCAGTATATAGGATACTGCCGGCAGACGTTTCCGATATAGTGCTATGTATTAGATTAGTTCTCTTGTAGGAACGTATAAAAGCAGGTTCCAATCATCGGGACATGACGCCGTGTGAATTGGTACATACGTACTAACGTTTCGGAGGTAGACCACCTTGAAGATGGAGGCAAGAGTTCCGAAACGTTGGTAACTGTTTACCAATCGACACGGCTTCGTGTCCCAGAACACTCGCATCTTGAAGCACAGCGCTGTGACAGAGTAGCACCTCGCAACATGTGACAAGAACTCACATTTAAGACTAAAAAGTATTCTAACAAACTGATAAATGTTTCCTGAGCGTCGGAACTTTGCTGGTAAACGCGCTGTATAACAGCGGTTCATTATTTGTGGGCAAGAATGTCACTGTTGACTCTTCTCACCACACTCCTTGATGCCGCAGAAGAACTTCTTTGAGAAAGGATATCGACCGTATATATATATATCTCTCTATCTGTCTCTCTTCTTGCTCCAGTAATTTATCTTCAAACTCGGCACACTTGCCCTCCTTCAACGTGCAGCCTGCCATCTGTCCGCAACGCTTCGAACTGTACAACAACGGATACTCACTTAGCCCGGCAGATTGGGCGCAGCGCGGGCGAGACTCAGGATGGGCTCTTTTCCAAATACCCACGCTAATCAAACTGCATCTTACAATCCATAGCAAAAATATATGGTCAGAATAGGACAGCCGGAAACCTGCAACACTCGAAGCGGTGTATGGGTCTTTGTGGAAACGTATAAGCCGAACATTGCTTTCGAACGGATGAGGACTTTCATTGCAAGATTTGAGGTTCTGTAGGCGGTGTTGCTGAAGATTCAATGTTACGCCACGTCGACTGGTAAACAGTTACCGACGTTTCGAAAAATCGTAGTGCCTTCGTCTTCAGGATCAAGCAGCCACTCTTCTATTCCCTCGGAATTTACCAGCTGACAAGGTGTAGAATCCCAAAGACCTGAAACTTCTACTTATTAATGCAACAACATATAATAACAATTTAATAACTACTCCATGGACTACAATCCTGCTTTAGAAGCTAAAGGCTCCTCAGACAGTCAAGAAATTATGCAGGTCGAAGGTTCATTACCGTGTACCCAACGCCCCCCCCCCCCTGTCCTTATCCTGCGCCAAATTAATGCAGTCCACCCATCTCAAACATTTTCTTTAATTTACCTTTTTAATAATATTCTCCCATGCACCCGTATGTCTTCCAGGTGATCTACTTCCTTCCGGTTTCCTCACCGAAACCCTATATGCATTTCTCTCTCCACCATGCTTACCACATGCCCTGCCCATCTCATCCTCCTTGGCAACAACTCAACAATTTGCACCATACTGTATGTGCCCTTAAAATCTTTCCACAAGAAGGATATAGTTAACTCCCAAGTTATGGTTCCCATAACAGCCGGGAGTCACCTTAAAACCAATTCAGCATAGTTAATGTCTCTGCATATAATTCAGACAGAAGTTTTCACAAACCAGTACAAATTCTGTCACCAAATAGCCCATTTCAAAATTAAACTTTCAATGCAAAGACATGAAGTACTAGCGGTGCATCGCAGATCAGTATCACGAGGTTGTTAACAGCTACGGAGTTGCTGAGATATGAAATTACTATATTAAGAAGGCAAAACATACTCAAGTTTTGTGGAAGACATCTGTTTACATGTGTATTAAATCGCTAACGTACCGTTACACCAACCACTAAAAGTAAGTTAATGTACATGTATGTGTAAGCGTTGCTATTGTTTATCACAACAGAACCAGCATACTACACAATATAGTATACAACAGTTTTTTAATATATTTTTCCCACATGTTTCGGCCAATCCTGGCCATCCTCAGGGGAACAATCATATATATCCTGGAAGGTTGAGAAGCCTTTACATTTCTGGTTATGTTAGGTATAATATACTTCATTATGATTAAATATTTACGGGAAATAAAATACGTTCTTTATGTTAATATCTTAAAGTAATTGTCCTAAACCACCCTGTATATATATATAATTATTAAATATTTACGGGAAATAAAAACGTCTTTATGTTAATACTTAAACTAATGTCCTAACCACCCGTACTATATATATGATGAATATTTAGGAAATAATACGTTCTTATGTAAACTAACAATGTCAACACCTGTATATATATATTATTAAATATTTACGGGAAATGAAATACGTTCTTTATGTTAATATCTTAAAGTAATTGTCCTAAACCACCCTGTATTATATATAATATAATAATATATATATATATATATACATACTCGTATATGAATATTTACGGGAAATAAAATACGTTCTTTATGTTAATATCTTAAAGTAATTGTCCTAAACCACCCTGTATAATATATATATATATATATATATACCGTATATGAATATTTACGGAAATAAATACGTTCTTTATTAATATCTAAAGTATGTCCTAAACCACCTGTATATATAATAGTATATACATACCCATACATATAACATCGTCAGTTTCTGTACACAACTAGACGAGTCGCTACATAGCCACCCCATTAAAAGTATAACATTTCTTTCGTTCTAAAATCCAGAGTGTATTTGTTTTGGATGTGTGTTCAGGTAAGTCGTTAAATATCCACTCCAGTCGCTGTCATATGTAATTAATATTCAATAACTCGGAAAAGAAAACTTCATGTAGTTCTGCACCGGATATACCAAGCGAATGGACGCGATGCGCACAACGCACTACGTAGGAGGAAGGGGGGGGGGGGGGGTGTGATGGTTGGGGGGGGGGGGGGGAGCAGCTATATGTCAACTCTCAACGCGTTTAGCCCGAAACACTGGATAGTAATAGTGTGTCGTTGACGGTGTAATATGTGTGTTATTTTACGGGTGTCAGAACCACTTTTCGGGTAAAGTAGGGACAGCTGTTGGACTGGTGACGGCGCGCTACCAAGCAGGAAAGGAAGATGGAAACGTAAAGATACCTCAGCTGACTGCTGACTGGTTGTGTCAGCGGGCACCGTCAGGCCTAACACCAACTTCATGTTCACTACTGTGCTTACCTGCACGGCGCTGTACACGCGAACAGGGATAGATATTAGCCAGAAGTGTGGTCTGCGGGTTTCCACACCCGATCGGTCTTTTCATTTATGCCACGTACACAAATCCTTCTTTTATCCGACAAATATCGTTTCTCACTTCCAACCGCTACTCAGTCACGAGTGTGGGCGGTCGGCTGAGTGGGCTACGTTAATACGATAAACGAGCCGACAGGAAGCGGCAACCAACAGCTGTCAAGATAAAAAAAATGATGACCCTCTATTAAGTATATACCTATTACTGCAAAGCTAATGAAAACGACGGCATGGCATTCAATTGAGGCAAGCTTATTCTCGTATTTTTAAGCCTTTAAACCTGAAATTTATCTAAATAATATTTACAGATGCAGTTAATATCTCATAGAAGACATGCACTTTGTGGAAAGAACGCACAACATCGAAGCTGCCGTAACTTGTGATTCACAGGACGAAAACACCCTGTACCAAACTACGGTAAATGAGCAGGTTACACTTTGCCATATGCTGGCTGGTAATTGAAAACGTACCTCAACAGTTCCTGTCCCACAATGCGGCTACAATCGGAGCCCTCACCATTATTTCAGTCCCGGGTTTCAGCATCACGATGATACCCATGCCCTTCATATGTTTCCTTTACAAATCTTTGCTGATGGAAGACCGAAATACCAGCAGTCGATTGCCACTCTCACTAACACCCATTCCAAGGTGCCTTATTCTGTCGTTATATCATTGACTAACACATAAGTCATTCTGTTGATATGTGGCTTATGTCCACAGGTAACACCTACAGCCTGGAATATTTCGAAAGATAGAAGCTGTTGCTGGAATAATGTAGGTGCGTTTAACTGTGTAATTAGATTCTGTGAGAAAAGGCTATCCATCAACATCATAGAGTTGAACTCGGTTATAACGTCATGAAAGGCACTGAATATCTTGTGTCGTTATAAACGAGTGTTGTTCTAACCGAGAAGTATAATGTTATGGTAATTTTTTTTTTCTATGGCTCGACAGCCCTATATGGGCCTGGGCCTCCTCGTTTCGTCGAGGCTTCATGATCACACACTTTAGACACACCACAGTCGGTAGGACTCCTCTGGACGAGGGACCAGCTCGTCGCAGAGACCTCTACCTGACTTCACAAGAGACAGACATCCATGCCCCCGGTGGGATTCGAACCCACGATCCTAGTAAGCGAGCGACCGAAGACCCACGCCTTAGACCGCACGGCCACTGGGATCGGCCTGTTATGGTTAATAGTGAGGAATTAATTGGTACTACAGAATATCTGACGCTATAGAAGAGGTGTCGCTTAAACCGATGGCGTTATAACCGGGTTCGACTGTATTTTTGCAATACAGGGGGACGTGTCTTGACAGCACACATCCCTCTTCAAATAAGTCCGAAATGGAACTGAAACTGCTTAATTTCGTGGCAACTAAAAATGCAAGATTTCCTTACGACCCAACCAAGTAAGAGCTGCTGTAATTTTGAACGAGACAGGCTTTACGTTGGCTGAACTGCAGAAGATACAGATATTGGAATTTTTAAAAAGGAACTCAGAGACGACGTCGTCAGAGATGTCGTATAAAGTGGATGGAAATAATGTGGCGCACATTCATATTTGTCGGCCTCTAGTTACTTGCTGACGTTAAAGTTACACAAACATTCTCACATCACCATACCTGCGTCTAAAATTATCACGTTACCGCGCCATAAAGAGCTTGATAACGACTGCCACCAGCCATAAAGCTGTGCTGTTGATAGCTTTACAGTAGATTTGATAAAATGCTGTGCGCAAAGTGCGCAAAGTAAACTGCACAAGCAAGACGATGATCATCCTGAAGAACGAAAGTCATATACATTACATAACACGTATATGATATAACAATTCAGTTCATACCTCACAGAGAACAAACTCCAATCTCCAATACAAAGAATAACCAGCTAATGATGTTTAGGACAATAATCGGTAATGACTGTCAGAATAATGTTACAGTAGGTGGTACATATGGTTACCACTGTTACACTTCTTTTTTTTTAGAATAAACTGGGACATAGGTACACAGTACACAAGGACTCTGGCGCCAAATATGGACGCTTTAAATTGAAATAAATGGAATCTTCCCTGTCCACGCGATAAAAGCATACAGGGGGAGACCAGATATAGCTCCACAAAAGCTAGGCACTAGATGGAGGTGAGTGATTAAACTCACGTTCCGGCCGCTTTACCCCCGGCGGAGGAATCTCGGTACCTATTAAACAGAAGGCTGGGTAGGCCCCTGAGCCGGTCTAAACGTTTTGGAGGAGAGAAAAATATCTTGTCCCCACTGGGATTTTTTTTTGGTGTCCGGGGTTTTTCCCCTTTGATCCATTTTTGTACTGTTTAAATCCTTTCGTCCTTCATGCCACTTTACGTTCCATATTACCATCCTTACAACAAACACAACACAAACATCCATGCCCCCGGTGGGATTCGAACCCACTAATCCCAGTAAGCGAGCGGCCGAAGACCCACGCCTTAGACCGCACGGCCACTGGGATCGGCGTTTTCGAACCCCGTACCGTCCAGTGAGTAGTCTAGTCACTATACCGACTACGCTACATCGGCTTCCCACTGTCTCAAAATTGACCCAAGTACCAAATATTTGTCCCTCGTACTATGAATTGGAAGCAACCAAAGGAATTACATACGTGTATGAAAGTAATCTACTCTTTTTTGTATTTTCTTCAAAACCTTCGAATCAGTGTACTCTGAAAGCAGAGGTAAGAGAGTATTCGAAGGTAATAAAATCTTGTGTTATGCAAAATAATCCAAGCTCCATCGCACTAACTTAACTTTAATAAGGTCCAATTCCGCTGCTGCCGTGCAGAATCAAAGGCGCTCAGACATGATATTAATCCCGCACGCAAGTAACCGTAAAAGACAGACTTGCTCATTGTGTTAGAACGTACACACCGGTGTTACTGGTTATTTCTGGTAACTTCCAACACAAATACTAATTCAGTGGCTAGACACAAATATTTATATTTGCACTCACCAGACGGCTATGAGGATAACCGCTTCAGCAAGCAAACAAATCTGTATAGAACCGACCTTAAAGTTCCTCATCACGTAACTAACGAGCTGTTTGGGCAGGCGCAATTCATGCCTAAGAGCAAGCCTGCTGAGCCTTTTTGTGTGGTGCGGGCAACACGAAATTCAAAACACAGAAAGAAGAATGAAAATGTATATTATAATTATAACCTTTTTTTTTCCCCCTGGGATTTGTAGCCCACGGAGATTATTCCAATATTGGGAATTGCAAGACAAAATATCCCGAGAAATATTGCTGGAATTTTTGGCGGTATTTCGATTTCTTTTATTCCAAGATTTCTGGCGGAATAGGTTTCGCGGAACCCTGATTGGGAAACACTGCTCTACAGTATAGCTAGACACTGACGACGCATACGCAGGCATCGAAACGCTTATCCGTCAAATAAACAAATAAATAAATAACACCAAGTGTGAAAAGGCAGTAAGACTACTTAACAAATGTACTATACTAGACGGTCAATATACAAATCTGCAGTCATGATTGTAAATTCGTTATGAGTGACATATAATGAGAAAATTAAAAAAAAGATACAGATTCAACGTTTAACACAGGCGAACAAACACCGCATGAAAAGAAAATCCCGCCACTGGTGCTTTCGACACGTGGATTTATACCAAAGACCCGCAGACATTCGGATACCATAAAGTTTCACAAGCAGGAGTTTCCAGAAACATGCAATATTACAAGACAAATTTTAAATAATTCTGCACATATCACGCATTTTGGTTACTAAGACCAAACGTGCAATACAACTACACAGCATAACATGGTAACTGCAGGTAACATCAGTAACAATAAAAATGACTGTAATGAAAGGGGAAAAAAGTGAAGTTCGCCCTATAAGACGGCATGAAGGCCCAGAGGTTGAGCAGAGGTATAGCTGTACTCTACATGGAGGTGGGTGGTCAGAACCACGCCCCGGCCGCTTTACCATCGAGTAAGAGGCCCGGTACCCATTGTACACGAGGCTGGGTGGGCCCCAGGCCGGTCTGGACGGCTACGGAAAAATATCGCCCGCCACCGGGGTTCGATACCCGGACCGTCTAACCCGTGGCGATTCGCTACACCGACTGCGCTATCGCGACCGTCACTGTAACGAACACAGTCTCACAAAATGACAACTGTCAACAAGGTCACTGACTACAAAAACTTCATTAGCAACATCACACGTGCAGAACACTACAGACAAAGAGAAAAATTACTGAAATTCAAGTCGTAGCCAAAGACATGGAAATCACGCAGCACACCACAACAACAAATATCTTGGTTAGAATATTTACAATGAATGTGTTAACAAAAGGTCCCGAAGGACACGCGGCAAAGTTGCCAGCACCACAGAACTGCTAAGGTGAGGCACAAAGACGGCGCTGCCTGAAACTGATCACACTCCCTCGAGTACAGTCCGTTTACAGGGAGTGACAGGACCTCAGCCGTTCCATACCAAACCTTATTTCTTTAATATCAAGTATTCTTCCACCAAAGTCTCCCATGTGATATTCCTTTCACGTTTCCTAAAATTTCTCGCACTTTTTCATCTCCACCGTACGTACCGTATGTCCCGCCCATCTCACTCCTTTTCGCTCAAAATATAAATACCTCAATTCAGGGGGTACACAAATCCCGGTTGCCAGGTTGCCCAGGCGACTGAATTTTGTACAGTTGAGCCTTAAGTATTGAACTTGCTTCTCGTCACGGGGTTTTCTCCGAGTACTTCCGTTTTCCCCTGTCAGTATCATTCCACCGGTGTGCCATACTCATATCTCATTCATTCATCAACGACACTATAGGATCTTAAGGACTGACCGCGTCGTTAAATAACATGCTTCTCCCCCCCCCCCCCCCCCCCCCAAACATTACCAACACATTTCAAGGCGTATTCTTGTAAACTTCCGATTCTAAATCTCGGACTGAGAACGCAACCTGACAAGTTAAAACCATGAAAGGAAAAAGCCCTATTTTTTGTGTTCGAGGTGGCGAAGGGGTGTTGAGTTCCGCCGCAGAAAAAATTCCCGCCACACAGACCACCACCGTTTCTTTAGCTGTCCAGGGTTTAAAAAATCAACTGGAGCTATTCCCGGGGTGCATAAAGCAATAATTAGTGAGGCCAGAACTTCAGCAAGAGCTGACAACCAATCAGACGACTTAAAGTTGAAAGCCGCAGTCGAAGAAATTCCAAGTCGACCGGTACTTTGCTAGCAGACGCACAGTTTCTGAGCTGTTCATCTATGACGGGCTAATATAAGATTCATACGTTTTTCCTCGGCCTCTGTTCTACTGTTTCTTCGGCCTCAGCATGTAACCCACACAAGGACAACTCGGTAACAATGGTTGCCATGGTAAGTAGGACGTGGCTCACAACAAGGGTATTATATATGGCAGATTACTTGGTCACGTGACAACGTATAATGAAATATATATCATACTTTACGCGTCAGGAATGATGCACGAGGACTCGGTCACGAATTTAGCCACTTTCTGGCTCATGTGCTGCTTGTTTTCAGTAATTGATTATACAGCGTCGAATGCAAAGATTAAACGATGAATTGAAAGAATGGGGAAGAAGCGGTAGTAGCCTTATTTAAATTACTATTCTGGCATTTTGCTGAAAGGAATGAGGAAAACCATGAAAGCGTCGGGTAGGATAGCCGGTCCCCGGGCCACGATATAAAATCGGGACCTCCCAAATTTGGAGCGGGATTGTTACACACTCGACCGGAATACAGCACTGAAAAAGATATAAGACATAAAGAAAACGAACCCTTCCTCATTGGCTGGCCTACCTACTTCGTTATAACGGCTGAGGCGGGAACCTTAATATTGTGACACAACACAGCTGCTCCGCCGACAGAATGCGCCACAGAAAAATGGCGATCTGTGATACCGCGTGGCCAAGAGGTGTTTAAACTACCGAATTTGCGCCGGTATTTGATGGTAATTGTACCGGCCAGAAGAAAACGTGCCAATGGAAAGAAATTTTTAAAACAGGGCCGAAAAATATTAATTACGCACATTATATTTACCCATATATTTATATTCTAACATGTGTTGCAGTTAGAAAGCAAACTTAACAGCATATTCGGGACAACTGAGGAGTCAGCATAGTCCACGTGGCATCTAAAAAGAGCTCCTGTCGTGGTCCACGTGAGTTAAGGAAAGCTGAATGTTCAACAGAAAACACTTTACCCCGATGTAATCGTGACACCTGTGGATCACTGAACCATACGCATCGGCATGTAGGACACTTACGTGGAGAAATGAGACGTGTGTTAGCTACTGTATGAATACTTTGTCACTGTGTAATAAAAATTGCCTTCGTATTTACATAAGGTCTATACATGAATCTATGGTCACTGACCAACTTCTCAGTCGTAGAGAACTGAGTTCCACTCCAGGATTATTTCGTGTCTTGTGTTTGCATAAGGTGCTAACACGTTGGTATTACGCCGGACTGTAATTCATACACCATACATGCAGTTTTAACAAACGCAATAAAAAACATCACACTGTCTGCCGGCACTTGAATATATAATGTTGCACTGATGGGTACTACTACTTGTTCATCTAATTCAATATAAATTTCACTATATAAATTGAATGTAAATTTACCATTTGTTGAATACAATCCCTTTGTGTTTGAATTTAGTTCCGTGTAGTGCAAACAACGACACACGTCTGTTCTTCACCAATACCAAAATTTAGTTCCGTGTTGTGCACACAACGACACACGTCTGTTCTTCACAATACCAAAATTTAGTACCGTGTTGTGCACACAACGACACACGTCTGTTATTCACAAATACCAAAATTTAGTTCCGTGTTGTGCACACAACGACACACGTCTGTTATTCACAAATACCAAAATTTAGTTCCGTGTTGTGCAAACAACGACACACGTCTGTTCTTCACAAATACCAAAATTTAGTTCCGTGTTGTGCACACAACGACACACGTCTGTTCTTCACAAATACCAAAATTTAGTTCCGTGTTGTGCACAACAACGACACACGTCTGTTCTTCACAAATACCAAAATTTAGTTCCGTGTTGTGCACACAACGACACACGTCTGTTCTTCACAAATACCAAAATTTAGTTCCGTGTTGTGCACACAACGACACACGTCTGTTCTTCACAAATACCAAAATTTAGTTCCGTGTTGTGCACACAACGACACACGTCTGTTCTTCACCAATACCAAAATTTAGTTCCGTGTTGTGCACACAACGACACACGTCTGTTATTCACCAATACCAAAATTTAGTTCCGTATAGTGCACACAACGACACACGTCTGTTATTCACAAATACCAAAATTTGTTCCGTGTTGTGCACACAACGACACACGTCTGTTATTCACCAATACCAAAATTTAGTTCCGTATAGTGCACACAACGACACACGTCTGTTATTCACAAATACCAAAATTTAGTTCCGTATAGTGCACACAACGACACACGTCTGTTATTCACAAATACCAAAATTTAGTTCCGTGTTGTGCACACAACGACACACGTCTGTTCTTCACAAATACCAAAATTTAGTTCCGTGTTGTGCACACAACGACACACGTCTGTTCTTCACAAATACCAAAATTTAGTTCCGTGTTGTGCACACAACGACACACGTCTGTTCTTCACAAATACCAAAATTTAGTTCCGTGTTGTGCACACAACGACACACGTCTGTTCTTCACAAATACCAAAATTTAGTTCCGTATAGTGCAAACAACGACACACGTCTGTTCTTAATGCTGGAGAGAGCGCTTCTTCTTCTTCTCTTCTTCTTCTTCTGCGTTTCCTGCAGCTTCCATATTTGGGAAATTAAAAACCGAAATTGGTTGGTTTGACACAGTCTTGTTGTTTCTTACTTGTCAATCGGTCCTAAACTAAATGCTGAATTTCGATTGGCTGTGTCAAACGGCAGATGTAAGATGGAACACGGCGTTCCCAGTGGCTTACACCTCAACATCACACTGGGGCATATGGTTACCCTTAATCTCCCCTAATCAGTTCACATCGGCGTAAAGATTACGGACTGACCCGTCACTTCTCAAAACCAATTGTCGGCCTGACAGTAAAATTTCGAACATTCTACTTTTTGCTTGGGTTTACATGATGTTACGCCGAAAATGGAGCCAAGCTCTCTCTTTCCTTTCTTGTATAAATATGGGTCCCTAACAAGCGTACGTTAGTAGCTTTCGATATTACATTTATATAAAATATAGATTAAATAGTCTTTCATCTTGGGTTCGCACGTCATGGATACGAACTCGAGACTGCTGGGGACATTATACTGCGATGAAATTTTATTTTTAATGGTAAATTTTATGACTCCAGATCAAATCTCTAAAAATCTGATCTTCCAGAATGGATTATTGTATAGCATAAACACACACACTGATTACAGACCTGTCGTATTCTACTGGTAAGGAAGTAAGGACGAAGGACAATACAGTCAGGGAAGTCGGCACCCCGTTATAATTTCGCCAACTCCGCCGCTCTTACTGCAGTAAAAACACTAAGCCATCACCCTGACAGATCTGTCTGTTCGTGAGACGCTGGCAACTGCAGTAATGTCCGTCTTATCCGTTTTGATCACTTACACCTATTTTCTTCAGCTTTACTGATTTTCATTCCTAATAAATCATAAGGCCTAACTTACTAAGTAATACCGATACTAATGGCCGTGCCATGGCTCAGGCGGTTAGTCGCCGGCCTCTCACTGCGGAGGCCCGGGTTCGATCCCGGGTCAGTCCATGTGGGATTTGTCGTGGACAAAGTGATACTGGGACAGGTTTTTCTCCGAGTACTTCGGTTTTCCCTTGTCAGTTTCACAGCACCAGTGCTCCACTACAAGGAAAGACGAAATAAATAATCATCTTCGTCACAGGGTTGCACAATACGCCTCAAGGCTGCGGTGCGTCCGTAGCATCTGCTGCGGAGCCCTTCACACACCCCCTCCCAAAAAAAACTATACTAAAACAAACCATTTCGAATTCCTTGTTTCATGTTATGGGCATTTTATATTTGAGAGTAGTTTACTAAGTCTATGGGGGCGAGGGGCTTGACCTGTCAAATATTTCAAAAGGGCTCTCGAATCCGTAGGCTCCGCCGCCTATGGTGGATAGACACAGCGAGGCCAACAGACACTCGCGTGTTTATGCTACGTGCGACATTTTCACTATACTGAACAAAGAGAGAGTTTACAAGTTTCACTGCATTGTTTACACCAAGCATTTGATTTATAATCATTAACTACAAGGTACCAACAGCAATGCACAAATTTAACATGTAACACAAAGTCGTTTGAGGATCACTTTAACTCCGACATGTTTCGGTGGCATATATACCACCATCATCAGGGAGAAAGTTCACACCGAAAGCTGGAACACCGCTAGTAAGGTAAAGTCCTTCTTGCTATGTACACATTGTAAGAGTCACTTCACATAAATGCACGCCCTCAGAGCACGGTACGCACTGTATACGCGCTGCGAAAGTCCCCTTCACAGAAGGCTTGACACCCCTGCGTGTAAGAGACGAGGGCTGACCTGTAATACACACAGCTGCGGTGCCCTGCACGTATCATATGGGAGGTTATAGGAAGTAAATTCACTCACATGTGTGCAGCCGCAATGGACATCCGGGCTTGCGGACCGCGGGAAGTACTTACTCGAACCAATCACACATGCTTCCTGCCTTAAAGCCCCCCTGCTAAATTAAAGCCTTTAAAGGTTTCAATGGCAGATTAGCGTCAGGCTCACATCTGTGAGGAAAAAGGCCATGGCCTATTTTAAGGTACTATCCCAGCATTTGCCTGAAGTGACTGGGGTGAACCAACACAACCTTAAGAAAGCTGTTGTCTGGGCTGATATTCTGACCCATAAACATAACGAATAGGAAGTAGCAGTGCTAACCATTATATTATCGTGAACGTCCGAAGCTTACAGACCACCCACTGTCGGCTGTTCGAGATTGCTTATTCAACATATTCACATCTACATTAGTGCAAAAGTTACTGTGTGGCACCAGATCATACATCAAGAAAGACTCTTGGCGAGCTGATAGCGGTCTGTCTACAGCCCTAAAGGCGGGGTTACACGTGAGAGTAAACTGTCGCGAGGATCTAGCGACAATGTTTAGACGTGAGAGTAAATCCTGGCGAGCCGGCTCGCAGCGAGTGCTCTGAGAGCGGCGGACTGGCGAGAACTCTCACACTACTAAATTTTATTTTACACGTGCGAGTGAACTGCTGCTAGTTCTGACAGCAACAACATGGCGGCGGTCGAATCAGCTGTGTGTGAAACATGCTGGAGAGAACTGAGGAAGTTCAGTACCGCTCAGCCATTGACAAGTCATGGCTCGCTTTCGGGAAGCAAAGCTAGCGGCTGCCGTGTATGTAGCTTTAGCTATTAATAAGAGAAGGAAAGTGAAAAGAAAGTGCTGGGTTAAGGACTGGGTAAAAAGGCGTTACCAACTGGGGGCATACACGCAGCTGATAAGTGAACTGCATCTTGAAGACGCTCAGCAGTTTAGAAATTTTACAAGAATGTCTGCTGTAAGTTCAGAGCCTTGTAAACACGCTGGGCCCTGTAATTGGCAAGCAGGAGACAGCCATGAGAAATGCAATTTAAGCAAAGGAAAGGGTGATAGTAACACTTCGCTTTCCGGCAACAGGCAAGTAACGAACTGAATGAACATATGCCGCAAGTTCTAATTTCGTGTTAAAAGCAATCCCACTACAGTCCTGGACAGGCCCTTAGGGTTCCAGGAGGTTGAGATTTCAAGAAAACCGGCACATGAAGGTGGTAAGGTTGTCAGTCCTACGCACCGGCCGCCTTTACCCCAGGACATATTCCTGATACTCATTTCTTTTAGAGGCTGAGTCGACCCCAGGGCCATAGTGCGGCCGGAACATTCCAATAACACCATCGGGAATCGAACCCGCAACTTTCCAGTTTGTAGTGCAGTGCCTCAACCAACTGCGCCACTGCGTGCCTAATTTCGTGCTGGCTCCACTGATTTCAGTGCAGCGCCTCTCCCATTGATTGCCAACAATGCTTCTTTTTTCTCTGTCATAATGCAAGTGCCGGCTGTCCCAATCTCCGGACAAGACTCGTACACGTTTCGCCTTCGTCCACACCTTCCGAGACGCCATGTTTACAGTTCCACTCGCAGCTATACAGACTTTCCTGGTCTATGTGAGATTGCAGCTGAGAGGAAGCGTGGCGCTAGTTTACACGGACTAAGGCAGTGCTCTCAAGCAAGTTACCATCACCTTGGAGATTCGGCTCTCGCAGGTGGTTACACGTGACAGGGCGCCTCTCTAGAGCAGCTGAGAGAGACCCGCGCGAGTTTTACTCTCACGTGTAACCCCACCTTAAGATGACTGGTGAAACAAGTGGTGTGTTTTTCTAAATCAGACCCAAACTCCTTTTGTTTCCTCAGAAGATGATACGTCCTGCATACAACTGAACCTGTTAGGTGACGACGGGAACATGTTCAAAGGTTGAAATGCGAACACGTTTCCTTTTATAACTAATTCAATTATGCTAATGTAGAACGTACTTCCAATAATTATTGTAATTATGATCAGCCTACACAGCTGGCATACAGCACCGTGAGTCCAAAACAATTAATGGTACCTTCATTTACACGTCACCTCTCTATTTATTTACACTTGTACTTTAACCCATTCATAAATTAACCTTGATGTCAGGCTTCCGCCGCGATGTTGATGATATCTTTGCTCTTCTGGGATATTACGCGGCGTCGTGTGGTAATTGTTTACTGACGTTTCGGGACAACATATCGGTCCCATCTTCACGGGTCAAGAGTGGTGTATTTTATTTATCTAGCTTTATCCTTATACTTTCCTCCTTTACTGTTGCTTTATTCTATATATGTTTCTTCCAACTATCTTAGCTGTTTGCATTTTCGGTACCTCTATCAGCTTTACGTTGTTTGTATTTACTCCTCTCTCACCCTGGTTCTACCCTATTGGCTGTCATCACTCCTACTGATTGCTACCCCGCACGCACTTTCCAGAATCTACGTTATAGGTTGCTTTCTTTCTTTCTTTCTTTCCTACTCGGACTCTTGACCCGTGAAGATGGGACCGATACGTTGTCCCGAAACGTCGGTAAACAATTACCACACACGCCGCGTAATATCCCAGAAGAGCGCAGATCTCATTCATATATTGCATTTAATTGATCGACACACCTCTGTAACAGGCCTACATTTCGTAACTTGTCCCTTTGATTTGATTTGGCTCGCAACGTCTGAATTGGTTAATGCCAAATAAAAATCTGACGCCGGTGATGTAATTAAACTGTCAACATCACTAATCACAATTAACCATCAAGCTCTGTCCTAATGACAAAGAAAAGCGCTTAGACCTAAACTACAGCGAGGCGCAAAAGTCAATCGACACGCGACGCTGAACATGCTGCCTCTAGCGTCAAGTGACTGTTGCGCCACTCTATATATCATTTTATGCGTTTTGCGTTAATTTCTCTCTTTTTTGTTGTATCACATACAGACATCTCTGTGTGACGGCCAACAGGTGGCCACTATACGTCGCTACTTGCCACGCATTTCTTACCTTTACCCCGTAACGATGGTGAATGATGCAGAAACATTTTTTCTAGCACTTACACTTTCCACATCGACTTAAAATTTCGACTTCTGGCTTGCTTTGTTGCCAACCCTTGTGTACATCGTCCTAACCCCTCTCTTGTTTGTCCTGTCACCCTCTAGTTAAACTCTGAAGAGCATTTACCTTTGTATAAACCCTTCTCACCTGTACGTATACCTGAGAAACACTTAAAACGCTGTTTTCGTCTAACCATAACTTTTTGGGCCCTGTTACTTGTGAATGGCTTTATTCTGTTATTCACACTGCATGTGGTTAGCGTCAGAATGGCAATATATCCCTCGCACCAGGGCTTCAACTGTGCGTTTGGAACACGCTTGCAAATCCGCATATGCTCACGAGCCAATTTTATTCCTTGCCCTTCTAATACTACCGCAGAGTAAAGGCAGGTTTCATAAGTGTACGATACCGAAAATTTAATCCCGCTTAATTTGTGGTGTTAATTACAATTACCAGTACACATATAAGTAATAATAATAATAATAATAACCACAGTTCTTGTTTTGGTGCTACCTTACGATTAACCGCAGGTTGTCAGCGGTGGTAACACCCTCGCCATTATACATATGGTATTTACAAATTTCTAACTTTATAAACTACTTACATTGAACTTTGCTTAGATCTAGAGCAAATACTTCATTAGCACATCCTAATATGTTCTGATAAGCTACCTCCTCGTTCATATTTATTTAAATAATTAATTCAACGCTACCAGTAACAAGCGAGGGACCACACAAGCTCCCAAAAACTACAGGCTGTCTTACGTTTCCGCACGCCTGTTAAAAATCTTAACGTTTCTATAGGAGAGCATAACAAAGTTTCATTGGTGTTTTTCTGTAATTCAGACACACTTTCGCAAACCCGTAACAGTAGAGTCCTGTTTTACAAATGGTACCAGAAGCACTTAACGCGCCAAGAAATGGGGACTTATACAACGGGCGAAAGCAAAATTCCATGCTTTCTGGACTTAATCACTAGACCGAGCAGCTACCTTCAAGTTCCCACCGATTTACTCCCGTGAAAGAGCCAGTAGTACCCACAGGACAGGAGGCAGTGTGCAACAGACAGTTTGGATGTCCTGGCAATAGTAAAGCACGTTCCCTGCTGGGCAGCAACTTCCGGTCAGTCAGTCAGTAACAACTACCGAAAACTTATTGCAGTTCATAAAGAAACAATTACAGGCAGCCTAACTTAAAACACACTTTCTGCTATCGTCGTTGGCGAACATTATTGTATAGTAACAGAAAAGTGCACCACGATTCAAAAATTTATCACGAATTTAACGATGTGTGAATGTTTAAACAACGACGGTATATCCGAGATTTCAGGCATCCGCCGCGATGTTGATGAGATCTGCGCCCTTCTGGGATATTACGCAGCGTCGAGTGGTAATCCTTTACCAATGTTTCGGGACAAGGATTTCTTGACCCTTGATGATGGGACCGATAGGTTGTCCCGAAACGTCGGTATAGGATTACCACTCGACTCTGCGCAATATCGCACAACAGCGCAGATCTCAACGATGGTCTAGTGTTTCCATACGACAGAGGAATTTTTAAGTAGCTGAGCGACTCTCAGCTTATCAAGGAAGGCCGCGTTCTAATAGACTTACAAATTACCATAAATACACACAGCCGGAAAATGTTTGCGATGAACGTTGTGGTATTTACTACAATCGGCATTACTTCAAACAGTGTGCTAATTCCATTAAGCTGACCACATACTACCCTCTAACTTCTTAATACGGGCAGGCACACGAAACGTGAGACTCTGTAACTGCGATACGCACTTTACCGGCCTCGTTAAATAATGATCCATTGTTTCGTTGCAAAGCTAAAGACATAACGTCCGGAGACAGGGTGACAACGAACAATGGCACCGGAACAACTGGAGAGGAAGTGATAATGACCCCACGGCTTTGTCGAAGCAAAACGCTCGGATAAGTGCCTTGGTAAACTGTTTGGGTAGGCACATGGCACACCCAGGTAGATACAGCGGTTCATAGACGTATATTTTAAATTCGTTACTCTCACAGAATGCATTTTCACTCTTTGTTTGCAAAGAACATAAAATGAACGCATAACGGGGAGAATTTGTCTGCCCATCTACACGTCCTTCCGCATGTTGCTTCAGCGAAACTACTGAACTACACTGCAGCGTAGACACAACATCCGTAGTGCAATTAGCTTCGTGACGAAACAGTTTCCTATCTGTAACAGCAAAACAATGTCAATTAATAAATCTGAAAAACCTTCACACGCTGGAACTGAATAACACGCCCAAACTTTTCCACTCCAATAATCGTTTCTGCAATCGACTAATGAGCCATTTCTTGTTCTAGTAAAACTATGCGTTTATGTTACAACGTTCCTTTCGCAGCGACTTGACACAGTGCACAGCTAAGGTATCAACTAGAAGCCGCCCAGCCATAGGAAGCTGGAAAGGTCCCTGTGAGTTTATCTACGACGGCGTACGAAAGTAATCAACGACTATGCCAGGAAACGAACTCTGACCATTCGGTCCACGTGTGGTCAATTACTTTGTGGGAAAATGGGGGGGGGGGTGAGGATACTAAACCCTCATTACAGTCATCATATCATTCTTAGACAACAAGCACCACTGGCCTCCGCCAAGTTCACAATTAGAAGCTACAAACAAATGCCTTCTGTAGTTGCAAGTACGTGTGTACACAGTCCGAGACTGCAAACAAAGAAACAGAGCAAAGTGCGTGCCAAACGCGCCCAAATTCAGTGGATACAGAGCTATTATGCGTAATTCTTTTGCCTTTACGGAAAAGCCCGTGGCCTGTTACAGCTGCATCTCTCCAACTTCATACACACACAGATATTTCTTATCCATCCCTTCGGCTTATATCTGAATACTGCATTTGGTATCCACTGTACAAACACTGACCACACATGAGACAGCCAATTTAACTTCACTGGCACTAAACCCATTACTTTTAACTCTAAATATCTTCATTTCTCAGTTTTGGAGTTCGTGTAACGAAATGTATGGAGCATTAGTAAACCTGAGTTCAGTTACCACGTTTAAAACAACCAGTCAACAATCCCTATCCCAAGCCACTTGAATCCGGTCGGCATCATCATATCCTCTTCTTAAATTCAACTCTAACCTATGCCTGATCATCCAACTGGATCAACTTTCTTGACTAAAATCTTTTAACACCCCCCTCCCCCCCAGACCGGTGTTCTATCAGCACGTCAAGTTACAGTAAATTAATGCAATGCGAAATTTTTCGAGCGAACAAATTCATTATAAGAATCGTAGGCGTATTTACGGCGTATGGGTAGAAGTGTCAGGAACCGGCGGACATGGTGAAGATATTTCGGTACATACAACAAAACGCGTACTTTAACACCCAGGCTCATTTCCTGTGCAGTCGATATCATTCATCAGCTGTTCGGGAAAATCCTTTTGCATTTCTGCAACACGAAACTTCAGTAACAGTATTAGCAGGAACTGCAACTGGACCTCATCGTCATCTCCTCCACTTCACAACCTCAAAACCTATTTTCTTCATCGTCCTTCTTACTAACTAACTAACTCCATGGAGCACAGTCCTTCCTGAGAAGCTAACAGGTCGTCAGCTAGTCAAGAAATTCCCCGCGTTTTATGGAACCCGAAGGTTCATTACCGCACCCACAACACCCCGCCACCTGTCCCTATCCTGAGCCATATCAATCCAGTCCATGCCCCCCATCCCACTTCTTGAAGATCCATTTTAATATTATCCTCCCATCTCCCATCGTCCTTCTTACAGACCTCAGTATACAACTGGTCTTTTCAGTTACGTTTGGAACTCAAAATGTTGTACGTATTTCTCCCCCACGTCTTGAACATTTAATTTTATGCTCTTCAAGAACATACAGCATAACCTATTACGCCCGACTGACCCGTTTTTTCAGCTTCCTCAGCTATAATAATCCCCGCGGTGTTGTCTTATCACGGTTCTCCCACCACAGCAAAGCACAGCATAGCGAAACGAAACGAACTGAAGATGTCCATGCGAACGCCATGAAGGCAAATTGGGAGTGGAATTACATTAGATCCACCTAATCATAACCTCAGCACTAGATAGGAGTGGTCAGCTTCACGCCCCCGGCAGCTTATCCCAGAGAACGTCCTCTCGGTATGCACTAAACAGGAGGCTAGGTGGGACCCAGAGCTGGTCTGGACGCTTCAGACAAGATAAATCTCTTGCTCCTGTCGGGAACCAAACCGCGACTTCTCAGTTGCCCAACCTGCAGCCTAGACATTCTGTACCCATATAAGGTTCTTTAAAAGTTAATAAAGTTCTCCCTAGAACAGGCCATGAAGGCCCAGAGGGGGAGCAGAGGTATAGATCTACTCTTTCTTTAACCCTGGCACTAGATGAGAGTGGGTGATCAACTCCACGCCCCGGCCGCTTTACCCCCGGGAAAGAGACCCGGTACCCATTGTATAGGAACGCTGCGAAAAATTTCGCCCCCACCGGGATTCGATCCCCGGACCGTCCAGCCCGTAGCGAGTCGCTATACCGACTGAGCTATCCCAGCCCACCATATAAGGTTCTTTATGTGTATAAATTCAGAAGCATACATTTCTTGACTCGCCTGCACAAAAACGAAATGGCAGAAAGTTATTGCGGTATAACATACATTTTGTGGCCACTCCTATGGCTTAAAGGTGATTAATGAAACTAAGTTATAACACATGTTTAAGGGGAAAGACGAAGGACGTGAGATATAATTGTAAAGCCTGTTACAAGTGTGTAAACTACGACATCGTTACAAACACACAGTAGGAATGTTACAGAGCAGGAGAAGTGATCAGAAAACGGCAAAGACTGCAAATGAACGTACTGACTAAGGACTGACAACTTGGGGCTTGGAATGTATTTAACGAATGCGAATAGTCGGTTGAAATGTCTACCTGGCGAGACCAACGGTCAGAAACTACTACCTGTGCAAAAAACATTTATCTTCTACGCACTACATACATCTCTTTTCAACTACTCTAGCGGCCACTGCATTTGGCAATGCTCTTTTTCAACGACTCGCTATAAATTCAGATGCTCACATTATAACCACGGCTTCCTTTTCCTTCCTCTTTGCCCGCCACGTTACTCAGCAAGTCTCAAGTTATCAGTCCTAGACTGTACAATATACTTTCGCTTATTTTACACACACGCTACAGAGTTTATTTTGGGACAGTGTTTAACATTTTGAATGAGTTCTAAGTGAATAATTCATAACGTTTCGTGTGTGGTACAATACCACATACGGCGCTCAGTAACTTTCATGACGTCATTTGCCACTTTTTGTTTACTAAGATACGAGCAAGAAGTTCTGATCTCAAGATATTGTATCTAAAACTATAGATAACTACAGGCATAAATATGCGGGTAATAATCATCTCCACGTCTGTACTTCCAAACAGGATATGAGCACAGGGGAAATTCTGAACAATGGGCAGAAGGAAAAATATCTTGTCCATTGCTGGAAACCGAACCAAAGCTTGAGTTTGATGTTTGACGCAATACTGTTAAACTGTCGATTTATTCGACTCAAGCAATAGGCTAAAACTCATAAAGCAACAATTCATGACAGATAAAATAAAGGCTGTAGGAATTATGTCTAAAACAGAACACGGATTAAACCTGGAAAATTTATTTGGTTCCGAGAATATGGTATAAAACTAATAAAAATTACCTTTAATGAATGGAAACAATCTAGAATGGAAAATAAAAATAAACGAAACAAGAATTTAACAAAAAAAAAAATCTGGGCACGTAAGTTGTTTACTGTGTTCGTTCTCATGATTTATTCCTAACATGGTTCCTGGAATTTATACAACAAAGAATATTTGTGGCTCAAATAAGCTCGACAGTCAATAAAATATGTTCAGACTGATTGCATCTACCACTGAGAGGGAATAAAAAGGTAAGTAAAAGAAATTACAGATACCCTGAATACGTACACTCCAATAACTTTCACCTAACACATGTACATAGCATTACTTTCTGGTTTCTGATTTGAATCATAACACGCACATCATACAACGTTCGTATTTGTAAATTAAATTTCAGAACAGTCCAGACAGAAAATAAAGACCTTCAGGTGCCTGTAGATTTCGCTACAAATCGTGCGTTTTACTGTACTAACTCAACTCTTACAAAAACGACTTTGGTTGAGATTTGAAACCAAATAAAAAGGTAAAGTTGTCCCTGTCCACGCCATGAAGGCATATGGGAGAAGCCGCAGAGGTACAGCTCCACTCATTCATAACCTCGGCACTAGATGGAGGTCAGTGGTCAACTGCGCGCTCCGGCAGCTTTACCCTGGAGAAAGAAGCCCGGTACCCATTGAATAGGACGCTGGGTGTGCCCCACAGCCGGTCTCGACGTTTTGGAGGAAAGAAACGTCTCTTGCTTCTTCCGGTATTCGAACCCCGGATCGTCCAGCACGTAGCCTAATCACTGTACTAATCACGCTATCCCGGCTCCTGAAACCCAATTCAATTCCGATCTAAGTGAATGAATAATGGTTATAAGTTTTGAGGTTTTCACTGCAGTGAAGATTCAATTGTCTTCAGGGTATGACACCATGTAGTCTGGTAGGAGGTTACCAACTTTTCGCAAGAACGTAGCCTACTGCAGGCGCGGATCCCGAATTTTTCATTGGGGGGGGGGGGGGGGGGGGGGGGGGAAGAGCTGACCCTCAGGCTGTATGTAATTTATGTTCTTAAAAACCATGTTACAAAATCCATGTCATAAATATAATTACATGTTCCATGCCTCACTCACCTAATTTAAGTCACAATGTCTAATATTCTTGTTTTTTAAGTTCATCTAAAACTTTATAAGTTTGTCACTTCATTTTTAAAAATTCCAATGTACTAGTCATCAGATGATTTCAGTGGCTGATTTCGGCTGAAGTGTAAATCACGTTTGGTATCACTGTATCTACAAAATCTGTTTCTTTTTTTAATTTCGATTTGAGAGGGTTGGGCTGCAGATCGACAAATCGCTTTGGATGCGCGCCTGGCCTACTACCTCCATCTTCAGGGTAGATAAAAATGGAGTCCTTACCAGGCCACACGGTGACCACAATACGTAGTTAATCACACTTAGATAAACATCGAACCAAAGACACGGTATCCAGTTCACATTATGTACAGTTCTTTCCACAGGCCGTGTTTCTGCTCAACAGACCGGTCCCCAAGACTACGCACGCGCCTACAGCTCGTGACGAGCTATGCACTTCACCAGCCTCCTCCTTACGGGACCCGGCACCGTTCAAAATAACGCTACAGGCCACTAGTAGCCCGAACTATATGCTCAGATCCCCATTACTTCTACCGGACTTAACCCGAAACAAACCTGTTACTCGTACAGGACTGTGGAACCGATAATGCAACAATCTGCATTACTGGCTCCAATATATATATATATATATATATATATATATATATATATAGGCCTAGGATATGGTCCATTTAGAGGAATTAATTTGCAGGTTAGGAGACATTTTCAAAGCATTAAAATGCAGATGCTGTTGCCGTTAGTACCCAGCGTTCTTTGTGATCAGTTTCAAAACATAAGATGATCCGCCCTCAATTATATATATATATATATAATATATATATATTATATATACATATATTTGAAAATGTTTCCTAACCTGTACATTAATTCCTCTAAATGGACCATATCCTAGGCCAATGGTCTTCGAACCCTTAATATCTGTATAAAACCTCCTGTGAATAAATCCGAAATTTTCGCCAAGTCCTTCTGTAGCAAAAGTGCACTTTTCACCTGCAAAAATAAAATAAAATACGCCTTTCCAAAACATAACGCTTTATTTACGCATATAAAATATTTTGACATATTTATGAAAAACAACGTTTTATTACTGATGATTTAAAACTGAAAACAAACCCAGCTACACAAAATGTACGTTTCATTTAACAATCACACACAACAAGCTATTTTGTACTGGTTATCTTGGTGACTGGTTTCGGCTCCGAAAATGAGCCATCATCAGGCCACTAACTGTTCTTGTTAGTTGCCTGATGATGGCTGATTTTCGGATCCGAAACTAGTCGCCAAAATAGCTTGTTATATGTGGTTGATAGTTCAGTAAACATACACTTTGTGATTTGATACACCAACGGGAATGTCCTACACTAAAACCCAGCTACGAAGCACAAAGATGGGGGGATAATATATGCAATTAAAATTGCCGTAATTACAGTTACCAATTTCATTATAAAGAAATGTACTTGTGAAGCCCCTGGAAGTTGCCCACGGAACCCCAAGGTTCCACGGAACACAGTTTGAATACCACAATCCTAGGCCATAGCCTTGTGATCCGCAGCCACCGACATGTCTGAAAATGCATGACGACAAGGTCGCACTAGCCCTTCAGGAAAGAACAGCAGTCAGACGGTACTACGACAGAAACAACAACACTAACCAACCAACGAACAAGAAATAACAGCGTCATTGAGAATGTGACAGTCCATCCAAATACAGTCGAACTCGGTCATAACATCATAAAAGTGACTGAATATTTTGTGTCGTTATAAACGAGTGTTGTTATAACCGAGTAGTATAATGTTATGGTTAACGGTGAGGAATTAATTGGTACCACAGTATCTGACGTTATAGACGAGGTGTCGCAATAAACCGATGTCGTTATAACCGGGTTCGACTGTGGGTAGTTAACAGGCTACCTGTATTTCATGCAGCGCGAAGGTTCAAAGCCGTGTACGCAAGGTCCCTACCTAGACCCTATTCTAGACCCCTTTATTCAGATCACACACTAGAGTGTGATTCAAAAGTCTCCATATGCGGGGAAAATGGTCTCTTTATTTATTTATTACGTGCTCTATATGGACTAGTGGTTAGCGTGCTCGCCACTGGACCCAAGGTTCGCGGGTTCGATCCCGACCGAGGTCGATGGATTTTTAAGGGTGATAAAAATCCGGAGCACCACTTCCTTCGGAGGGGAAGTAAAGCCGTCGGTCCCATGTCGTAGATTTACGGCATGTAAAAGAACCTTACGGGCATGAATAGAAATGGTTCGTAAGCAAAATTCAACCTCAATTTCTCACCCAAGTCTCCTGACTGCCTGCCAGATGGCTCTGGCGGTCACATCAGGATCGATAGAACAGCAGCGCGGCCAGTTGACCAGTCACCAGCCAGTCAGTAACCTCGGAACGAGGAGGCCCGAGCCCATATAGGGCTGTCGAGCCATGGTTATTATTATTATTATTATTATTATTATTATATGGGCACCATTACATTGATAGCATATACGAATGTCTCTCTCCCACTCATAGCGAACTCGCTTTAACACGTCTAGTGTTATGCGCGCACATGCATCTCTAATGCGTTTCTTTTAGGTGGTCCATATTTTGTATTTTCAGCTCGTACACCATGGCCTTCAAATGCCCCCACAAGTAAAAATCGAGTGGAGTGAGGTCTGGAGGCCACTACACGGGACCACGGCGACAAATTCAATGATATAACCAACGGTGCACGCAGATACCATTTAATCCCTATATACGGGGACATTTGAATCATCCTGTATATACTTAATACTTAATGCTTAAAAACTGAAAATTAATACTGTATTATCAATACACGAGACAGAGCAACTCACAGCGAGGGTATGTGAGACGACAGTGTGCTTAAGACACTTACTTCTAAACAAAAGGAAGTAAATAGACAACATCATAACTTGCACTACTGCTCATCAGATATTATTAGGCTGATTAAATCATGGAAGATCAGATGGACTACGCATGGCCCTACACAAAAAAAGTCTCTTTCGGAATAACTGAAGAACACAGACCACTTCGATGACCAATGCATGAATGTGAAGGTTAATGCTAATACGGGTTTCAGGACGTGGAGCAGGTGCATCTCGCTCTGAATTAGGTCCGGTGGAGGGCTCTTGCGAACACCACAATGGATATTCGGTTCCATAAAAGTTAAGTAATTTTTTTTTTACCCAGTTACTATGCCTAAAGGAGAACTGCACTATGGACTGGTCATTCAGTTCCTCACAAGAGATTTTACTGTCACCTTATCTATATTAGAAAATGTAAAAGGTAAAGTTGTCCCTGTCCACGCCAAAAAGGCATATAGCGTGAGAAGAGGTATAGCTCCACTCATTCTTAACCTTGCCACTAGATGCTTGTGAGTGGTCAACTTACCGCACCAGCCACTTTACTCTCAGCAGAACCCCCAGTACATATTGAATAGGAGGCTGGGTCGGGCCCAGATCCGGGGTGGACGGTTTCAGAGACGAGAAAAATGTTGTCTCTGCCGGGATTCGAAGCCCGGTTCGTTTAGCGCATACCTAGTCGTTACATCGACTACCGCATTCAACATGAACTCGCACTTTTACTATTCCCTAATAATACAAAATGCGAATTCGTGTTAAAATGCTACCTGACTCGTGCAGTTTTTTTGTAAAAACTACAGCTTATGTTCAGCTTAATAAAATGCTCTTTTAATGTAAGATAAAAAATGTATTTCTTCTATAAATTCGTTATTACAAAGTCAAAAATGCCCACGGCTCATCCAGCACAACAGGCAAACGTCAATGCTCGAAGGGGAATGTCAGAGGAGGATCACGTTTGTGGAAACGCCGGACCCGCTCCGCGCTACTATCTTTCCAGCAGCACAATGCACATCACTGTCCGCTAACAGCGCGCAATCAAGCGCAATCTACACTCGTACACGGACAGTATCAGGAGCACAATGATAAAAGGATACACGTAACTCCCCGAAGGAAGTACCTGAGCTTCAATGACGGCCACTACTCAAAGTAGCTCTATTTCTTTCAAGTAACTGCAATACCGGGTAACTTTCGCATGTACAAAGTCAGTTACCTTCCCAATTTGACATGCAATTCTGATTACGATGTGGAGGAAATACCACCATAACAATTTATTTGGTATTCTGACCTCTTTCTACATAACCATGGTTGGTGTGGAGGGTTATTGTTGCACCTGATCACACTAAATGACACACACACACACACACACACACACACACGCTCGGTAGGATTCTACATACCCATTGTTGGTGTGGAGGGTTATTGTTGCACCTGATCACACTAAATGACACACACACACACACACACACACACACACGCTCGGTAGGATTCTACATACCCATTGTTGGTGTGGAGGGTTATTGTTGCACCTGATCACACTAAATGACACACACACACACACACACACACACGCTCGGTAGGATTCTACATACCCATTGTTGGTGTGGAGGGTTATTGTTGCACCTGATCACACTAAATGACACACACACACACACACACACACACGCTCGGTAGGATTCTACATACCCATTGTTGGTGTGGAGGGTTATTGTTGCACCTGATCACACTAAATGACACACACACACACGCTCGGTAGGATTCTACATACCCATTGTTGGTGTGGAGGGTTATTGTTGAACCTGATCACACTAAATGACACACACACACACACACGCTCGGTAGGATTCTACATACCCATTGTTGGTGTAGAGGGTTATTGTTGCACCTGATCACACTAAATGACACACACACAACACTCGGTAGGACTACTCTAGACGAGAGATCGGCACGTCGCAGCCATCACAACAATTTGTTTACATTTTAAGTACGATTTTTTGGGGTCATCCTATATGCCGACTGACGGGGAAGACTCGTTAAGTTAAATCGACATTAATAAAATCACCAGTCAAATACACAGTTCATTCGTTAACGCTATGAAGTATGAAATTAATCTAAATATTACTTAAAACAAGTAGTTACGAGCAGACCTCCAAGCCCACTTCCCTACTGTGGTTGCGACAGAGACCTGCAGAGTGGTACCTCGAAGGCACACAGGCTCTCGCATCTCAGTGGCATAAGGCCAAAGATTTAGGAGGAGACTATTTTGAAAAATAGGTTTAGGTAGCCAAACATTCATGTAATGATGTGACATATTTGAAGTTTCAATAAAATCAATTGTGAATGAGAAAAAAAAATGTGTTGCATTACTTTCTGAGCGCCCCTCGTAGTTTCACGTATGTATTTGGTATTAGCATCGGTTTTTTTTAATTTTATTTTTGTGACAAGCGTATTACTTAACTATAGATTCTACAAACGTTACATCTTTTGGATGTAACCTAAGATCTCGCACCATTCCAGTGTTTGGCTCCTGACCTACACGTACTCGTAGTGTTTACACGAGTACAGTATTCTGCTATAATCTGATCTACCTCCGCAACAAATTTCACGTGCCAGACTTCGTTGTTTTATTAACACAATTCACTTCCTGCATCACAGAGAACACAATTCGTCTCCAATAGGTGGATCAACCGGTATCTCGTTTAGGGTAAGAATCATTTGTTTTTAGAATCATATGAAACATAAATACATGTTTTGAACAAAATGCACCCGTTGGACATAACGTTACCACTGGGCTTTAAACGGTTAATTTGGTAAAGTAGCCCTAAACAAAAATTCTAAAATATTTAATAAAAATATGTAGACATTAACAACACAAATGTTTTACACCACACAGACGAACACAGGTCGTATTTTGGGCCTTTTTTTATTATTGAATTTGATAAAAATTCGATTCCAGCATAAAGACATTCGCACTCACTGTGCTGTCAGTTAGCACCTTGTAAGAGCACGACCTCCTACTGCGAACACTCCTAAAATAAATTGCATAACCCTTAATCAATTACACTACGAATACCAGCAACACAATATAGACTCATTATTCTTTCCTCTTCTCCTCGCGATTTTTTTTTACAAGAAAGTACAGGAGTAAATGCGGCTGGATAAGGAGTACTACACTACTAATGACTCCGGCCAAGAGGTTACTGGCTAATTGGCACCGTATTCTGTGTGGCAAAGTATATGATTTCACTAGAAGGAAAGTGTTTCGAGCAAGTCGTGCCAAGCCAGTCAGTCATGCTGAAGAAAAGTGTGCTCAGTTACTTGTTTATTGGTATTTGGCAGAACGTGGAAACCAAAGCCATTGCCCAACGCGACCAGACCCTCACGATTCTATTCTGTGGCTCGACCTAGTTTTCACTTTAAAAATCACAATGTGTTCTTTAATATACAAAACGATTAATTAACACTTACCCATGTACCTACTAACTGTACAATGTTCCACTTTACACGAGAACACCAACATGTAGGTACAGTGTATTGCACAAATCATCCTAACCGCAGTGTAATGTCATTTCCTGTAGGTTATCTAGAACTGACACAAGGTGAATTCCTTACCGCCTATGTTCAAAGTATTAAATGACCAAGGTGAAGCACACAACTTGTTAGAACAAGTTTTACAATTACTTTGGTTATGCCAGATTAATTATGTGTTCGAAAAAATCTCAACTTTCGTGAACAAAATTTATTTGGGTAATTACAACACATTGTGGCCGCGCGGTCTAAGGCGTGGATCTTCGGCCGCTCGCTTACTAGGATCGTAGGTTCGAACCCCACCGGGGGCATGGATGTCTTGTCTCTTGTGAGTGTTGTGTGTCAGGTAGAGGTCTCTGCGACGAGCTGGTCCCTCGTCCAGAGGAGTCCTACCGAGTGTGGTGTGTCTAAAGTGTGTGATCGTGAAGCCTCGACGAAACGAGGCTGTCGAGCCATAGAGAGAGAGAGAGAAAAAACACATTAATTAACCCTTTAAAGCCCAGTGTTTGCTTCATGTACCGCAAGGTTCAACATTCAAAAATTCTACGTCCTGCAAAGTATCTGTGCGTTTCGTACGGGTCTTACGTCAGAACCAACAGCGATTATTTCCCTATATAGCGCTAACGTGCTGGATTTAGACGTTCTTTACCAAGTAAAAAATCGAACGTCTTACGTGGAGACCATGTACGTACGTTCGTTCGTTCGTTCGCCTGCCCGTCCGGCCGTCCATCTGTCCGTGGCTTACTATCAGCGGCTAAAACGCTTATCGGATTTTCATGAAAATCTTTATGAAATGTTGTCGAGCAACCGTGAAAATGCATACGTCACTTCACACATTAACCCTTTAAAGCTTGGCGGTTTCTTTATTTACCACCTAGTTCAGGATTCAAAATTTCTACATCCAGCATACAGAGGACATTCATATGTTTCGTATGATTCTCAGAACAAACAGCAGTTATTTCCCTATACAGGTTGGTATTAATAACCGAGAAGAAGCGTGTTTACTGCGCGGTACGATTAAAAATTTAGTCTTTAAAGATTACTGAATCTTTAAAGAAAATTCAGGTTACTCTTAGTCTTTAAACGGCGGAGGTCCGGGTTCGAACCGAGGCCAGTCCATATGAGATTTGTGTTGGACAAAAGTGGTACTGGGACGGGTTTTACTGTGAGAACTTTTACTTAGGTTATAACGGGTTTTACCGAATACCAACATTTATTGCACCACATTTCATGTGTCCATTCATGACAGACAGACAGACACACACACACATACGCATAACGTATCGAAATGTCTATCCTATCAAATCACATTCTTAATACTTTGGACGAATAATACAAAATGCACCTTATTATCTCTGCAGCTGAAGTAACTCACTGACATAATTCGAAGGTCAGTGTCAGTACCTGTACAGAGACGGCTTAATATACATAAATGACACATCTGATCGTTTGCCATTGTTATCGGCAGTGTTTCAAGTCTGGGGAAAGGAAGAGGTGGGGACGATTTCCGGTTACAACACTGAAGCCAGATATTCAAACAACGACGGTTCGACCTGTACCTGTATATGATCACGATCAAAGGCCATGAGTCATACTAGCATATATTCGACAAATCCAGCCACTAGAAGGGTTAGTGACGTGAGACCTGCCCGCGGACTCACGGAGCAGCTCAGGACACTTAATTTGTGCACGCCTGGGTATGATCGTACAAAATTTCGTAAGGTCATGACGGGGATCACTAGTGATCACAATCAAACGGATTTTGCAATGCCGCAAAGCTACTTTCGACCGAAATTCTGTAACTATTAAAGAAAGGTTACAAGAATTGCATGTGTGGCGTTAGTGTAGCTCAAATTACGTAAGTTCACATGACCACCATGTCGGTATTATTGACAGCTATACGCCTACAGTAGAAAGCACAGGTGTCCAGTACAGAGGGAAACCCGCTCATGAGTATACATTAACAATCGGTGTTATACAGGGCGTTTTTTTATATCGCGGGACCGCTTGCCGTTGAGCGAACTTGCTACATAACGACAGATAATGCCGTCTGTTCTGCAGTGCTCAGTCTTGCTCAGACATGCGTTAAAGGAACGCTCTGTACTAAGGTCGAAGATGTCTTATGGACTGATATTTATTTAACCTTCCACGTTTCACGTCAATCCGTCAAATGTTTCAGCATTTAATGGGGAGGAAGAAAACACTGACATGATACCGTAAGCATACAGTCCTTAGTAAAACAAAGAAAATGAGTTAAAAGGAGTATCAACGCCTTTAATTAGATAGCCACAGTGTGCTAATGGCAATGTTAGGCGGTCAGATTATATTCCACGGGGTCTTTATTTTAAGTGACAAATATGTCACTTCCCGCCGTCATTCCGCCGCGCGTGTGGGCGGTCGGATGAGTGGGCTACGTTTATACGAAAAGCGAGCAGACAGTAAATAACACACGATATTTGTCAGATAAAATAATGACATTATACAAGGCACTGGGGGACATTTGTGACATGCATTCGAGTGGTAAATTTGGTTATAATACCGACCATTCAAACTGGGGAATTTTGTGTTTTCTCTAAGATCTTCCAGACGAAAAGACGGAACAGCACCTTAAAACAGGTCACGAAAGCAGCCCTCCCAGACGTTTCAAGTTCACCGGACACAGTCTCACTGTTATCAAACCAATGAAGTTAGCAATCGTTACACAGTCATCCCGATAAACCTGAGGACTCGCACAGATCAGCACTACGGTCGCTGTCGCCACCTCTCACACTGTATTACCATTTCGTACAAAAAATGTGGTAGCCGCAACATTATTAGAGCCTAAATACCAGCTTCACGCCATTCATCTTCTGTTTCAACGTCGAAGCGATTACCACCTGTTGAAGTCTTAGCACCGGACAGACCTCGCAGACAACGGAAACACCTTAACACAGAATAGAGTAAACTCTACTAACGAAGGTAATTTCTAAACATACCTGTTTTTTTTTTCTTACTGTGTGTTAAAAACTACGGTAAACACGTTCTAACGTAATGTTTTTATTGATCAAGGCAGTTTTCTCCGACTTTTTCCATTTATGTTACTACGTTCTTGAACATGTAATGAAACCGTCAACACGTAACGAGGACTCATTATTTTCGAGGAGGAAGGACAGACAGAGAGCAAACACAGTCGCAACGTGGCTGGATAATTTCAACTGAACATTTAGACACGGCCTACATCAATAAGGTTTAGACCAGCGGTCGCCAACCGGTGGTCCGCGAACCACTGATGGTCCGCGAGAAAATTTTGGTGGTCCGTGGAGAAATTTGGACATTATTTGCAATTTTTATGTTTATTATACTTATTTCAAACAAGCAGCAACAAATATCACACTAATAATTTTGTTATAATTAAACAAGTGCATTTCATATTAATAAAATGGAACTTTTATGATCATTATTTTATAGATGTTTGTACCTTTTTAAAAAAATTCATGTTAGTGGTCCGCGGGATTCAAAATTGTGAGTTTAGTGGTCCGTGAGGTCCGAATGGTTGGCGACCGCTGGTTTAGACGGTAAACGCATATTTCACAAAAACTAAATGCTAAATATTTAAATACATACAGAGTCGAACTCGGTTATACGTCATGAAAGGGACTGAATATTTTGTGTCGTTATAAACGAGTGTCGTTATAACCGAGGAGTGTAATGTTATGGTTAACAGTGACGATTGAATTCGAACTACAGAAAATCTGACTCTATAGGGGAGGTGTCGTACAAACCGATGTCGTTATAAACGGGTTCGACTGTATTTAAAAATAGCTACCGATGTTTTCGACATAAAAAATGACGAAAATGTCCACATTTAAAGTGAAGAGTCCGGAACCCCAGAACATTTCGAAAAGGCAATTATAACACTCTGGCCTCCCAACTTTCAACGAAATACAGTTAAATGTTTAGAAATTACTCAATTAATACGATGCCAGATTCATACACCATCTTAAATTATAATAACTACATACTTATTTCATTGGGATTTTTCATTGACTTAATCCTTCCGGTCGCACTATGGCCCTGGGGTCGACTCAGCCTCTAACAGAAATGAGTACCAGGGATATCTCCTGAGGGTAAATGCAACGCGTGCGTTTGGCTGACAACCTTACGACCTTCAAGTGCCGATTGTCTAGAAACCTGGAAGCCCTCAACCTCCTGGAGCCCTAAGGGCCTGCCCAGGCCTGTAATGGGATAGCTTTACATTTACCTTTACACAATTATATCAGAAAAATCAAACTTACATTAGTTGTGTATCAATTTAAATCCTACAAACACAACTATTACATGATCCCCTGTCACAAACACAAGCTTTCCTTCTGGTGTTTCTTTGAATTATCTTCAAAGACTCGTGAACGAAAAATACCGTCGTTTAAAAGCCGAGGTTCAACTGATTAAGAAATTCCGCATGCCACGCAGTGTACATAATGTTATATGTAGTATTTTTATGCGAGTTTCACAAAATAAACAATGATCACGTCCCTACAAAATACCACTGAGTTCTGCAAAATACGAAGTGAACTGTTATACTACAATTTCGATAAACATCAGCCTTCCAAGAGGCGACTAAATATAGTAGACGTCATATAAGAAAAGGTATAACAAAGTGACCAAGGCAACTAAAATTCTGATACAAAATGGCGGTGCGCATTATGTTTGGCCATCTATGTTACTAAACACTTTCAAGCCAGCTCGCGCGTGTCATTTCAAGGCACAGACCTACTGCAAGTGTCCATTATAGACCTATCATCATGAGAACTGACAGTGACAGAACGCACGAAATCCTTGCTCGTGACGTCACAGGGACAAATTTCTCACGATGATATAACTACGGCTTAACTGTCTTTAATCTTTTAATTCAGAAGCTTTCGATTAATGTTTCATTTCCTTGGCGCCAGTGTGGCGCCCGGGTGACCATTAATGAGTTTAGGCTTAAATCGTTCAGAAACTAAAAATGTGGTGTTGAAATGCATTCGAGCACACGTATCGCGCACAAGCTGCAGTTTGCCTCGCGCTGTGCTGTCTGCGAAACAACGTCAACCAAGCAGCAGCAAATAAAGTCCGATTTATCAAAAAAAAAAATACAGCAGTGGCATATGCTCTTACGCAGCCAGGATAGCGCAGTCGGTACAGCGACTAGGCTACGGGCTGGGCGATCCGGAGTTTGAATCCTGGAATAGGCAAGATATTTTTCTCTTTTCCAAACCGTCCAGAATGACTCTTGCTCCCCCCCCCCCCCAGTGTCTTATTCAGCGGGTACCGAGGATCTTTCCTGGGGATAGTGCGGCCGGGGCATGAAGCTATACCTCTACTCCCACTACTATGCCTTCATGGCGTGGACAGGGACAATTTTGCCTTTACCATATACCCTTACGAACCAGAACTAACTAACTCCACGGAGCAGAGTCCTTCTTGAGAAGCTAACACGTCTTCAGCTAGTCAAGAAATTCCTCGCGTTTTATGGAACCCGAAGGTTCATTACCGCATTCACAACAGACTGCCACCTGTCCCTATCCTGAGCCATATCAATGCAGTCCATGCCCCCCATCCCACTTCTTGAAGATCCATTTTAATATCATCCTCCCCCATACGTGCTACATGCCCCGCCCACCTCATTCTTCTTGATTTGATCACCCGAATGATATTTGATGATAACTATCGTCAAGAAATTGGTTGGACAGATGGCTTGGTAGACAGTAGGTCATTTAAGGATGATACATCAGCGTGGAATTTTACGAACCAAACTTCTGGTTTGGCCAACTAGACAGAACTGGGTACAAAGCGCTCGTACCCACTTCAAGGCACTATCCCGCCATTAACATCAAACGACTGAGGAAACCCAAGCGAAGCGTCCCTCACGCACACAAGTCAGAAGTGTCACCCTTTCAGCCAACTTATTCGGTAAAGTTGAACGAGTACACGTGACAGACTGTCTGTGTGTGTGGGCCTACTAACTTGATAGACTAGACAGCATCGAACAAGCCCGGGAAGTCGTCGTGAGTAGTTAAGAATACGAAACAAGATGGCAATGGCCAGTTCGATGTGCTCGTTTTCTAGGATTTCTCTAATGACGTGCAGGCCATCATCATCATCATCATCATCATCATGCCCGAAATTAAAGTCAAAATCTTCGGGGGGAAAAAACTGTAAACATTGCCGTCTTCTGGGAAGAGACCATGTTGTAATCTGGTAGAAATTTATCCCTGTTTTGGAAGAACACAGTGTCTCAGGGTTCTGTAGTGAAGATGGATGCGGCAGGTTCCTTCGCATCGTCTAAACACGTATACTACACAACAGAACACACGCCTCCATCAGAACCTCAAACCTTAGAAACTGCAAGACTTTACTGTAAAAGTATAAATGAGGATTTTACTTCATTAACAACTCATACTCGTACATGTAGAAGTGAGCCTTTGGTCTCAGTTCCGACCTACATGAACAACACACAAGTAATGAACTCTTTTTTTTCTATGGCTCGACAGCCCTATATGGGCCTGGGCCTCCTCGTTTCGTCGAGGCTTCACGATCACACACTTTAGACACACCACACTCGGTAGGACTCCTCTGGACGAGTGACCAGCTCGTCGCAGAGACCTCTACCTGACAACACACAACACTCACAAGAGACAGACATCCATGCCCCCGGTGGAATTCGAACCCACGATCCTAGTAAGCGAACGGCCGAAGACCCACGCCTTAGACCGCACGGCCACTGGGATCGGCAAGTAAAGAACTTACTGTCCCTTTATAGATTTGTAAGACAAAACTGTAGCTAATGAAAGAACAGAATTCGTCCTTTTTACAACACATGACGATTTTTTTTCTATACGCCATATGAATATCACTTGTGCAATAATTCTTATTTAAAGCCTAACAAGACATTATCGTATCAAAATGGATATGTCGCGAATAGACTCCTGTGAGCAGACCGTTTCCACCAATATCTTAAGTCCTTTTATCTGTACGCAACTCGTACCCACAGGCACAAAACTCCGACTTTTCTCCCACTCTGTATGCAATTCCACGGTGACTTTCCCTGCTACAAACAACATATGAATTTGAATATTCGACAGTTTTCTCACACTCGCTGTGTATTATCGACAAATCGCATTTTACTTCCACGAGATGAAAGGTCTCGTAAACAAATGACAAAAAAATGCACGAAATCTTCACACCGTAGGCATATGTAGACCACATTCCAGTTTTTTTAAAAAATCTAATAAATATAAAATACACCAGTTTCGGTGAAATCTTAAACCTGTGGCGCATTTTGGAAATTTAAAATACCTTGCAGCGTTGGCCGTAGTTGCTTTCGAGGGAGACGTGGCTGTAATTGTTACGTCCATGTGGCACTGGGACAGGTTTTTCCCTGAGTACTTCGGTTTTCCCTGTCAATTTCATTCCACCGGTGCTCTATTACTTGGAAAAATGGAAAAAACTGATCATCTTTCTCTTCAGCTTCCTCGTAGGGTTGCACAATAAGCCTTAAGGCTGCGGTGCGTCCGTAGCATCTGCTGCTGGGCCCTTCCCCACAAAAAAAAAAGTACGTCCATAAAATGGTTATAAAAAACAAAATTTTTATGATTCGAGCATCCTAGTGAAATTAACGAAACACGTTAATTACGAATTAAAATTACACTTAATTATCATTATGGATATCAAACATTGTGTGAAAAAGTTGGCTGAATTAATCTGTCTCAGAATAGGTCCAGTAATGGGCTATTCTGAATCTCCAGGTACCAGAACAGCAAACAGTTTCTTGAGAAGTTTGGCAACTACAAGTTCTTGATGCAACACTTTGTACCATAAAATTGATTTTAATTCTACCTCAAACTCTCTCCTTAATATTTATAGCACAAAGAAAGCGGACATCAACATTTTAGCATTTATCACGTGATCAATTACTAGACGAATACGTGAATTCTATTTAGCTATATTCTTTAAAAGGGTAATATTCTGGCTCGTCAAACCTATACAAAAAATAAGATCCAAGATATAAGAATTAACTATATGCCTATATATGTACATTTAACACTGGCTGCATTTATTTCCCAACAGTGGTAACATATGCGCTACTACACACACACACAAAGTGCTGAAATAAAACCACAAGAAAACATGTAATGGTAGTTAGTACTTCAACAGATGTTCACAACCGAATATTTTGTTAAGATTTAAATTTGTATACATACTAAATTTGTAACCGCAGATATAAAACCGTCATTACAATGGCATTACAGTGCACCATTACAGTGCATTCACTCACGGTTTTGAGGCTTATTTAACTGCTAAATCGACCTCACGACCGGGAGCTTATGAATGAAGAGATAAATGAACATAACAGCTTTTAATCCTATTTGTAAAGCGTATCTTGGAAATCATTTCCCGTGGGATTTATATCTCGGCACCGCGGGAGGCCCTTCTAGCCGCAGTACCACGAACTGATCAACGCCAGTCCGTGCCCACTCTACTGAGGTCTGTGAGTGCCAGGAATCTTGCTCCGGTCCTGCTGCAATTGTTGCCTTACAGCCGTGCAAACTCGTCTGATTGATCCAATTTCTTGCTGCCTACGGCCAACTCATCAAACACTGTAATTGTTCTTCATGCTTCGGACAATTTGTAATGGTTTGTGCGCGGTGTTGAACACGGTGTTGAGGTAGTTTCATTTTATCTTCCACGAATTTTATGCACACTTAACTCTGAAGTATAACCCCAAAAGTTCCGCCATTAGACAGGATCCTCACTGATGTACGCTACATAGTTCCATATACACCTACCTTGCACTGTCACACCCGATCTACCCTAACCTCTCCCTGACCCTCTATCACCAATTGTCCACTTCTTGAAAACAAAATGTCGCCACTGATCTATCGTCGAATACTGAATATACCGTTTTGGAATCTCGATCAGTGCCAAGGTTCTCCTGTTAGATTTTTCGTGGTATCCCTCAGCCTGTTCTGACAGCTTCTTGTATACGTGGCCTTTCTTTCAGATATTTCCCAAAATGATCATTCCTAATTACTCTAACATCCGACGCTACACAACTACAAAAGTTTTAAAAGGTTTCTCTAAATAAGACTTTTTTTCCCATTACTACGGACACTGATAAACTGACTGGAAAGCTGATACAGCTATACTAGAATATACAAATGACCTCCCCATATAATCATATAGAGCCGGGGTTAAAATCCCGGTACAGGCAAAATGTTTCTCTCTTCTCCAAAAGTCCAGACTGGCGCTGGGGCCCACCCAGCCCTCTATTCAATGGGTACCGGGGTTCTTTCCCGGGGGGTAAAAAGGCCGGAGCGTAAAGTTGGCCAGTCACCTCCATTTAGTGCCAAGAATAAGAATGGGTGAACCTATACCTCTGCTCCTCCTATACGTCTTCATGGTGTGGACTGGGACAAATTTACCTTCACCTTACCTTTCGTATAACAAAGACAGAGCAACTGATGAATTTTGTGAGACAGATAATGTCATATTTGGTTATTATAGTTTTGCTGTGAAAACGACAGGGGTGTGTTGCACATTCGGCATTCAGCACTATCTTCACCCTAATCATATACAGTCGAACCCGGTTATAACAACATCGGTTTGTACGACACCTCGCCTATAGCGTCAGATATTCTGTGGTACCAATTAATTCGTCTCTGTTAACCGTAACATTATATTATAACAACACTCGTTTATAACAACACAAGATGATATTCAGTCCCTTTCATGACGTTATAACCGAGTTCCACTGTACTCGTGTCACAGACAAGTTAATGGCCGCAACAAATTCCCCGCCCTTTATGCAACACGAAGGTTCACTGCCGTGCTCACATACACGTGCCACTGGTCCTATCCTAAGGCATATGAATCCAATTCACGCCCTACTTTTTAAGTTCCACTTTAATATTATCTCTCACACCGTGGTCTTCTCGAAAAGTTCTCTTTACTCATCACGATATTTTTGGTCTCCTGCTACTTCCTTCCTCGCGTTTCTCAGCATCCTGCTCTCACACTTCCTCAATCTGTGCTCCTTCCTTGATATAAGAGACCAGGTTTCACACCCACATACAGCAACAAGTTCCCATTAACTACAGCACATTGAAAGACAAAATATTGTGAACTGGATGACTGCAAGCCCCCCCCCCCCCCCCCCCCGCATAATCTGCTCATCATTTGTTTGTAAACAATAAACACTGAGAAGCGTAATGTGATGGTCAATGTAGTGGCTTGGTCAGACCCGCTCTATCCGCAGCTCGCGGGCAAAGTGTTGCTCGCGACAGCGTTATGTTGCCCGCGGAGACATTTGAAATGCGAAGACGTCATTTAAACCTTTCCGTAGTAAAGCAGAGACTGAAGGCCGAAACAATTTTGAAAACTTTTGAGCTGTTTATTTAAGGAGACATCCATTACATTACTAAACCATGTCGTAAATATGGGCTAAAAATAGTGACACGGTAGCTATTATCATCATAATATACTTATTCCAGTTGATGTATAGACAAATACTCGGTAAAAATGTGCATATAATTACTGTATACCTGTTCATTCTTCATTCTGTGCATTGAATTTCATGTTGTCCGCATGCAAGCCAAATCTTGCCGAAGTTGCCCGCACTACGTAAAAGTTTGAGCGGGCCTGGGCTAGGCTACGGGCTACATGACCGGGGAATCATAGTTAAATTCCAATTCCCAGTAGCGACAAGAGATTTCTCTCTTCTCCAAATTGTCCAGACTCTGGGGCCCACCCATCCATCTATTCAATGGGTACCGGCAGCTCTTTCTCCCGGGGTTAAGTGGCCGGGGCGTGAAGTTGACCACTCACCTCCATCTAATGCAGAGGTTAAGAATGAGTGAAGCTACACCTCCACTCCCCCTATTCCTACGTGATGTGCACAAGGACAACTTTACTTTTGCACTAAACATCAGGTAATATGCCCATTGAGTCTGAAGAGACCGGGCCTGCATAAGTCATGGCAACGGTGCTGCGTCTTTGTGGGGTTCGTTTGCTAATTGTGCGGCACGGCGGTAAAAAAAAAAGTTTTGGAGGCGTTTCTTCATCTCTGTTTCCCTTCATTCTTTCTTTCTTTGTACCTCATTCACTCCTTGTACATATTGCATACCTCATTCGTTCTTTCTGTTTCTTTTTTAAAAAAAGGCCTTCACAAACACCGATGTGATGTGACGCCAGCAGCACACTGGTAGCACACCTAACCGCTCAAATCCCTTCCCCTCTATTCCAAACGAATTCCCCTCTTTCGCCTCTTTCTCGCGTCATCCCGCTTCGTAGCTAAAAGGAACACAAAGGCGAAAACCATCTGCAAACGCCTAACCAACTTGAAAATTGAGGGATCGAATCTGAAATAGAGGGGAGAAAGAGTATTTTGAACGTGAGAGGGGAAATGAATGACGGGGAAGGGGTCAAGTCATTGTCTGACATCCTACACCCCTCAAATCTTTAACCTCCCTCCAACACACATCACACTGTTTGCTCTTTGTCATTTGTTAACACACACACATATATATATATATATATATGTATATCGTAGTTTTGACTCATCGAACTTGAGGACAAAGGGTAACGTTGTATAATGGGTTCGGGGTTATAAAGATCCCAGCACTGAGTATAGGGGTGCTGAGGACACGCCACGCCGTGTTCATATATGCTCATTAGAAAAGCTTTAGTAAGAGACGCAACCGCAGTGCATAGCGTTCCTTAAATACAGATATGTCCAAGTCACGTTCTGTGGACCTACAGATCATGTCTACTTTACACAGAACTCGTACTCCTACTCAACTGACAAATTTTCGTGTTAACGAGTTTGAAAACATTTTGAAAAACTATTTTTTCCGGATTTGAAAGAAACGGACCGGGGTGGCATATTTCAAGTATCATTCCTGCAGCCACCTGAACGCACTGCGGAACTCAACAGAAAGGCAGAGGTTATGGCACTTCTGAGGTTTTACACAGTGCCGTAATCTTCTTGGACGACGCATGCATCATACTGCCAATCCTGCATTGAACTGCATGGGCCAGAAAACTTCGCACGTGACAGTAAAGCTTACTGTACTGACAGTAGCCGTGTCGTGGCAAATGACTCCAAATACTGACAGTACTTAAGAAGCCTCCTAGTCACGTCTGACGTCTTGAACGAAATCCCTCCCTCCCTTACGAAAAATTACAACTGAGCTACATGAGCGTATGAAATCAAAAGAAAAAAAAAGTCCGCGGAATGGACGATCACATCACACACGCTACGACGTACATCGACTAACTCCATAGAGTACAGTCCTTCCTGATAAGCTAACAGGTCCTCAGCTAGTCAAGAAACTCCCCGCATTTTATTGAACCCCAAAATTCAATAACGCATTCACAAGCGCCCGCCTACTGTCCCTACCCCGAGCCAGATAAATCCAGTCCATGCCTCCCCATCCCACTTCTTGAAAAGCCATTTTAATATTATCCTCCCATCTACGCCTAGGGTTTCCAAGTGTTCTCTTTCCCTCACGCCTCCCCACCAAAACCTTGTATGCAGCTCCTGCCTACCATACGTGCCACATGCCCCACCCATCTCAATCTTCTTGATTTGATCTCCTTAGCACACAAATCGAGCACAGTACACAACGTTGCACAAACTGGAACAAATGCTCTCCATATTTAAAAAATTCCGTTTAGTTTCTGATGATCGCTGTCAAGTACAGCAACACGTCCAAAGAACATGCACCGTACATATACACTATCTTGACAGAACAAGCAGCCGTCGAACTTACATTCCTGAGACCGTAATACAACAAACTAACCAACTAACTAACCAACTAAATAACTGAGGAACAGCATCGAGCAACGAGCTAACAGTTCCTCACCTAGTCAAACAATTCTACGCATTTTACGCAACCCGAAAATTCATTACCACGTTCACAAGAACGTTCATTACCACGCTCACAACAGCCTTCCACTTGTCCCTATCCTCAGCCAGATAACTGTAGTCCATATCCTCCCATCCTATCGATTTAAGACCCATTTTAATAGTATCCTCCCATATAAGCCTTGGTCTTCAAAGTGATGTTTTTCGTTCCGGTTTCCCCACAGAAAAAGACCCTGTATGCATTTCTCTTCTCCCCTAACTAGTTTTATGAATAAGCCAAACGTAACACAAAACTTCCCTCCTAACCGAATCACAGGATTTCGTGGCGTGTACATACACGAATAAACGGCACTGTGCTGCCACTTCTTCTCAAATGCCACTAATACAGAACATGTGATACGTAGCTGATCCATTACTGTCATTAATCTCGCTACGATCCTCTAACCACTACAATCTAAAGGTTACGAATGATCTTCAAGACCGATGCTTCAGCCGCCTCAACTCTCAATAAAAGAGGGTCTTTAGTTGCCATTCTGATATTTCCGTAATACTGTACCAAGCTCTACCGAGGTCACCGGTATCATCAAAGTTCTCCCAAGCCCCAAACATGCACCTTAGTACGAAATACTGGTCAAATGTCCAAGCATCCTCTAACACCAACAGCACATGCAACGTCCAAGACAGAAATCCAAGAATATCATCTGATTGCGCTCACCTCAGAAGTTAGCAAGGCAGAGATGCTATTATTGCTCATGGTGGGACTAAATGGTGGGTTCCTCTCCGGTGGCATGCTGTTCCTACTGACTTTCATGAAAATATGGTAGTGTCTACAGGTAATAGTGATTTTGAATTTTAAAACGAGGGACGAAATGCAACTGAAACATAAACATCGTTATGAGGACTATGAAGCATGATGGTTATGGGTTATGAACACCACAGATGATAAATTACCCCAGGCACTGAACAGGGCTGGTTTAAGACATTTCTGGGCCAAACGTAAAAACAAATTTTGAAGCCCATCACAGATGTATTACTGAATTTACATACAAAATATGACCGACACAAAATCTTAAACTTCACTTAGTTCATCCCGTTTGAAACACAACTCTCTCTTACTAAAACACAATCACAGTTACATGTTTCGGCTCACATCGAGTGTGTACAGCCTGAAGATGGCTTGATGTGACTGTGTTGTAAGAACATCGAGTTGTGTCTGACGGCTATTTAATTACAGTCTTGGCAACATCTTAAATATAATCAGACTTTTCGGTGCCCCCCGACTGCACGGAAGGCGACAGGCTTAAAAACCGGCCGTCACAGTGATCTAGCAAAGAAATCGTCTGCTACTTATCGCTAAGGCCCAAGTGGTTCGTGCAGACCTCGTGGGAGACGCCATGCATAAGGACCGGCTTTTCTTCCGGCACTTTGGTCTGGTGGGTAGTCAGTCGGCTGTGCCACCAACAATAAATACATACATACATACATACATACATACATACATACATATACACACATAGATACATATATACACACATACATATACACACATACATACACACATACATACATACATACATACATTTATACATACATACATACATACATATATACATACACACACATACATACACACATACATACATACATTTATACATACATACATACATACATACATACATATATACATACACACACATACACACACATACATACATACATACATACATACATTTATACATACATACATATATACATACACACACATACATACACACATACATACATACATTTATACATACATACATACATATATACATACACACACACATACATACACACATACATACATACATACATACATTTATACATACATACATATATACATACACACACATACACACACATACATACACACATACATACATACATATATACATACACACACATACATACACACATACATACATACATTTATACATACATACATACATATATACATACACACACACACAGTTTCATCTCCTGAAGTATGCGACAGGCCTGAGCAGCTGGCATGTTGTCGTTTGGCTTTCATTTCGAGACTTTGCTGAATTCGATGTACGGAAAATTACAAGATTGTAATACATTAAATGTTAAATAAACCGACCTTGAGCCAGTACAAATATAACTCACTCGACTCATATCATGACACGCCGTCTCCGTTTACGCAAACCATCTAAGTAGCAGCCAATAACAGGTCTGAAATGCAGAGACGAATAAAGAAAAAGCAAAAATAAAACGATACGTCAGCTATTGTATCGATAAATATTGAATAAGGCAGTGAAAACGTGCCATGACCTTTCCCAACCTAAACCGCGCAACTCGTGCACAAGCTTCACACTTACCTCGAACGACAGAGAAACTGGTTCAACAGGGTAGTTATCACTTTACATAGAAAACTGATATTAGAGCGTGTTAAGTAACAGGTTTATGTGGCGACGACTGCATGTGGCTGCAGATCTGGAGGTACAGATGCGATAGGCCTCGTATGCTGTAATTGCATTCACAGACATGCTAAAGGTTGTAACAACACTGTACTTAATCTGTGGTACATTTAGCACACACGACGATTAGGAAGTCAACAATATTGCTCTCGTGTTCTATGCTAAAAAAAAAAAAGAGAAAATTTTTAAAATAATCATTTACCATGTAACATAGGATTCAGTAAAAGAACGACCCTAACCCCCTAAGACATCGAAATTACAGGTGAGGGAACTACCTTAATTTCACTCAACTCAATAAAGATGAAAGCTAAGATAACATCTTGTGGTGACTAAGCGAGCCGCCTCCCTGAACGTGATGCAAATTAAACATTCGACTATAAATGCGGCGTAATAGGCTGATCATGGCCATAAATCTTTTAATGAAACAAACAGGTTCCTCATAATCACCGATTAAAACTACATTTGTCTCTATACACACCACGGAGACATATAGGGACAGTGGAGGTATAGTTCTACTCATTATTGCTCTCGGCACTACATGGGAGTGGTCACTCTCACGCCCCGACCGCTTTGCCCCCGGAGAAAAGCCGCCGGTACGCATTGAATAGGAGGGTGTGTGGGCCCCACATCGGGTCTGGACGTTTTGGAGAAGAGAAAATTCTCTTGCCCGTGCTGGGATTAGAATCCTGGATCGTACAGCCCGTAGCCTAGTCGCTGTGCCAACTACGCTTTCCCGGCTCCTTGGCCACTGATGTTTTAAAAAACTGTGTTAAGGTCGGATAGTTTTATTTGACTGTGTTACTAACTAAACAAGACACTAAGCAAATATCACACAAAACAAGGCAACTAAACCACTCGGTTGATTTAGTAGCGTGGATTCAAGTGAGCAAGTTATTTAATTGCCCATTTTTTAGAACTTGTTTGTAAAGCAAGCGTTTAAGACGTTGCCGCAGACCTGTTAGTTCTTATGGCAACAGCGTAATATAGGCTATTTATGAGCCAATACACTTGGCTAATGTATAAGCTCTTAAATTGGTTCTTACGCATTTGTACGCTCGCCCTGACATCTCCATCGGCAATAAGCGTTCTTTGCACACAGTTCACGGAGTGAAAGCGTAGAAAGGAGACCGTATTGCTAAAACTATTCAACGGATTTCGGTGAAATTTGGTATTAAGAGTCTAGGCTAAAATTTGTCGGAAGAATTTAACTTCAACTTCTCTCAGTCCACTGTAAGTCGAACATAGGCCCCACTTAAGCCATTAAAACTACGGATTTTCTTATAAAAAAAAACCAACAACAACATCGTGTAAGTATATTTGTTCACAGCGTCTTATTAAAGACAAACTGTAACGGATGTGAAAGGAAACGGTCGTGTCTAAATCGAAATACTATCCCGAAATCAGACTGAGAGGACAAATGAAACCGTAAGAGAAACTGCAGTCAGGACAACAGGTCACCAAGTCGAGATCTGAACCCATTACGTCATAAATACGAAGCACGAATACTATCCACCCCCCGTCAGGTGTAAATTGCGTTAAACAAACAAACAAACGCCGTCTTAAGTTCAATGTCTCGACAATACAGGCAAGGTCATATGGACAAAGTGTTAGCACAGAAAAAAATTCGTCTTATGAATATGCAAGATCGGCCATGTTTTATAACTGCATTTTTACTGACAAGTATCAGTAAATCAGACTATATGCTGACTGAAGTTTGAAAAAAAAAAATAAACTGTCAATGTTTACACAAAAAGACATTCACTTAGCTGAAGCCTATGTCGACCAATTCCAAAGCGGAGCGCAACAGCAACGCCTTGCAATATAAAAATTCATCAAAGTAAGATCACACGAGTGTCTTTACTGCGCACGCGCAGACTGACACGGTAGGCACGCCAGTGTTAATACGCGGTTACGTCTTATTCAAACACGTAGAAAAACTGTTACTTTACTGTGTATCATGGAAACGTTTTCTTAGGAAAAGGAATTAAAGAGACAAGAACAGACACCACAAACGACAGTAAACACAAAAGTCAAAGGAAAGATGAGAGACAAGAAGACAAGGATAAAGCAGTAAATGCGCAAAGAAAAAACGGGAAGAAACAAGACGACGAAAATAAAACCCACACGATTCTTTTATTGATTGCACGTTCAAGGAATCCTGGTTTGATTCCCGGCAAGGTCAACGGGTTTATTTCTTCTCCAAAACGTCCAGACTGGCTCTGCGACCCATCCAGCCTCCTACACAATGGTTACAGGGTTCTTTCCCAAGGGGTAAAGAGGCCGGGACGTATAGCTGACCACCCACCCGCACACGGTGGCGAGGCTAAGAATGAGTGGAGCTAAATCTCCACTCCCCCATATGCCTTCATGGCGTGTACAGAGACAACTTTACTAACATCTACCTCGATCATTGACCACGATAATATAAAACCAGTCTAGAAGCTTTATGCCGTCATATGTCTGCACGTTAATACACAAAGGGAAGGAGAGGGGGAGAGGAAGTCGACTGAATGGAGACCGGCTGGTGGTAGCGTGGGAATAAAGGGAATGGCGTTGAACAGTTATCCACAATAACTCTCAACATGGTCCATTACATGCGTTTGTACGTTCATACCATTCATGTTCTTAGTTTAATTTCTTACGTCGACTTGCCGGAATTACTAGAAACAAATTGGTACAGAGGGCATAAATTTGGCTGGAGCGTGGTCTGTTCTGGTTAGAACCCTCCCGTGCATTCTTCACTGGACATTCGACCCTTGAAGACAGGATCACCACACTATCCCGAAACGTCGGGTACCAATACACCAGACGAAAGGGGAACTAAACCCATCTCTTTGTAGGATATAGGCGCTTCGCACAGAGTGTGTGTTTGTTATCTTAGGTTACTAAGTTTCTCGTATCCAAGGCGATGGATGAAAATCCAGAAATGCCTTATATACCATCATAAAATCGCTCTTCGAATTGAATTTCTATAAGCGTAACTACGTCATACAGGTACACCCAGTCCTGAAGGAGGCTGTTTGCGAAGAGCGACGGTATGGAATTTCGAACAGCCTCAACTGCTGGTACAGAAAGTTGGGGACCTACCAACCGGCTAGCAATACTGTCACACTGTGTACAAACATCGATACCCAAGAGAAAGCAAATGTTGATTTCCAGGGTTTCCACATTACACTATATACTGCACACACGTACAAAAATACCTTCACTACTGTTAGGGTTGCACATAAACTGCTGGCACTTGACAGTCGCCGCTGATAGGCAAGATGCTGTCCCTCTGCTTGAGGAAGCATCACACAATGAAAGCGTATGGGGTACTGGAGGTAAGAGTCCATGCATCAATAACCTTGGCACTACATGAAAGTGAATGATAAACTTCATGCTTTACTCCCGGGGAACAGATGCCGGTACAAACTGAACAGAAAAAGCCTTGGAGCCCGTTTGGCCTATGTACACATAAGGCAAAAAACTGTCCTTGTCGGGAATCGAACACCAACTTCCCGGTCGTCCAGTCTGTAGCCTGGTCACTATGCTGACTGAGCTATGTCACCAATGATGATACGAAATTAAAGTGTAAATGCGGGATCTGAGTAGTCTCCAATGGTGTAAACCTCAAACCAAATTTCGTAGCAATCAAGCAAATGGTAACAACACAAGTTACTAGTCAGACGCGTACGCACACACGCACGCACACGAAAACTTGCTTTCCTTTACGAAATAAGCATCAAGGCAGGTTTAAAACGTTTCAGATTTGAAAAGTATTTTTATGCCTCACTACTGGTTAAGATTTTCCTTTGCCGTAAGCGTCCTGATGTTACAGGACAATGACAACGAGCCACGATGAAGCGTGGGGGGTGTTTGGACTGAAAGCGTCGAAAGCGGGTCTAGAGGAAGGGAACGGGAAGGAAGACGCACTGGCCCAGGCTCGCACGTGGCCATCCAAAGGCGACAACTAGCATCATGCTCAGTGGTGCCAACAACGGTTAAATTCCTAATCGCCCAGATAAGGAAATTCTACGATGAAGTGTAAACACAAGACTGGTTTCACTTTTCGTATTTTATGGTATAGTCGTGTACACGCAGGTGTACTTCTGCCTCGTCTTAACTCCTGAACCAACAGACCGATGTCCACAAACAACTAATGTACATCCATGACATTCTGAGTGATTTCTTCGAAAAAAAACTGCATCTTCTGTCACTTTCTGTTTTGACTTTCCGAGTCCACGTGTACTAGTACAACTACAGTGTCATTATTTTATCTGACAAATATTGTTTGTCACTTACTGTCAACTCGCTTAATAGCATTAACGTAGCCCACTCAACCGACCGCCGACACGCGCGGCAGAATAGCTGCGGGAAGTGAGAAACGATATTTGTCAGATAAAATACGAAACCGTAAACTGAAGGAATCGGATAAATGGCCTGTCTGGGGGGAAAAGAAATACGGCAATTAAACCATCTGCACGCGATTTATTCTTTGGTGAAAGATCGGGTCGTCGAGAGGTCTCCAAGCAAACAAAAAAAATCACGTATGTTGTCAACACAGATCGCATCCGGTACCCATCCACTTTCTTGGTCAATGGGTACCGAAAGCGGTCCGGTGGGGGGGGGGGTAAACGAAAGGAGCGTGAACCTAATCACTTCACCTGCACAAATCCCGGGCGCCAGGTCGCCCAGGCGACTACATTTTGTACGGTGGTGCCTAATATTTGTGGGCCCTCAGTGTGAAACTTGCTTGATGGCACCCTTCTCGCGCCTAGAATTCTGAGGTGCTTCCTAGATTTTTGGAAAATTTTTGGACCCTAGCATCTCCTAATGAAGATATCTAAATTCATATAAGTTTTACAGCCAACAAACTGCACAACAAGTTTCACTTATCCACATTCATAGGAGACTACGCCAACATGTTTCGGCAATTTCTTATACCCATCTTCAGGGAGTAATGATATACAAAGGATACGAAAAATATACATATATCCTTTGTATATCTTTGCTCCCTCAAGATGGGTATAAGAAATTGCCGAAACATGTTGGCGTAGTCTCCTATATATGTGGATAAGTGAAACTTGTGCAGTTTGTTGGCTACAAAACTTACGTACATCTACTGCACAGAAGATGTGTAACATCAGATCTAAATTCACGTATTATTCGGTACCAAAGTTACATCTTGCTGAAATGACAGACCTCATTCTACGCAAGTATGTCGCTTTTGCTAATGCATGCATTTCAATTTGGCGTCTCACTACAGAATACACATAATTACTATCATACGCATAATAGCAGCAGTTTATACAACACGTGCAACAATTTTCTCTGCATGTTTATTTAGGTAGCAGAAAAAAATATAAACAGCCAAATACACTGAGAAGTTTTGTATACCTCCACGCATTCTTAACCACCGCACAGGAAGTAAGTGGAGCTTCAGGGTCCGGCTGCAGGGCCTCAGATAGCCTGGATGCTTTGGGGAAAAGAGCAGCGGAAGTCGAACGATTCCTCTATGGTCCGGCCCGTACTTCAGTCACTACGTCGACTGAGCTATCCCAGCTACCATAATCTCAGGATCCCTGTTCTTCTTTTGTGGTTTATTTTACGATGCTGTTATTCTCTGGCGACACAGCGTCGAATGGTAAGACGACTGGTGAACAGTGGAGAATTTAGAAGAAGAGACTGTGGCCCGGTTGAGGTACGATCCCGGCAACTTCCTGCAGGAACTGAGAAATCATTATACAAGCCTCAGTACAGATAAACGCTGTTCCGGTAGAGATCCGAACCCGGCAGCTCCCGAATACAAGTCCAAAGCGTCACCGCCACATCAGTCCTTGTTTATTCAGAGAATCAACCGAAACCTAATACAGAGTGGCGAAAGAAAAAGTCACTTAACACTCGATGCTTAGCTTAAACTTTTCATCGAAGACGCGTTCAATTGCACTGATGACAACAGACAGCTTTGTGCGACATCGTGCAAGCGTTCCGGAGACTCAGTGTGACAGTGTGTCAGTGTACATGGGACACACAAATACCCAATAAATGTCAGTACAGTCAGTAAAGTTCAACTAATATGCAGCCTCTACTGTCACATGACTTTTGCGCCATCCTATATATATATTGTGGCAGAAATGCTAACTTACCACGTATAGTTGTCAAGGGATTCTGAAACAGTGAAACATATTTCAGCTTGTGTTCGAATATCCTACATACAATAAAAAGAAGGAAGGCTAACTGGATGGGTCACATGTTGCGTAGAAACTGCCTTCTAAAACACGTGATTGAAGGAAAGTTACAGGGAAGGATATAAAAGACGGAAAGACGAGAAAGAAGAAGTAAGCAGCTACTGGATGACCAGAGAAGATACTGGAAATTGAAAGAGAAAGCACTAGATCGCACTGTGTGGAGAATTCGCTTTGTAATAGGCTACGGACCTGTTGTAAGACAGACTACAGAATATATGCCTTGATTTCAGGCTTCCGCCGAAATATATGGACGTACAAAATCCCTCCTTAAGGAACTGACAGGGCTGTATATCTCCGTTAGCGTTTAACCGGATTGTGTGCAATCCGGCACTGTATTGGGTGCGGATAAGAGATGAGGGATGCGAGTGTATGAGGGTGCGAGGGAGTGATGGTGGTTGGTGTGAGGTGAAGGGAAGCGAAACATTCGCAAACCGACCGGCTTACTTATGGCTTCCCCTTCTTCTATTATACATCTGGTTAGCAGTGTTAGTGGGGGCCGAGTTTATGCAGTTGCTGTTCAAGTGTCAATGATAATCTGCCACATCCTTCTTTATTTGATGACCAAATTAATAAGCCGTCCCTAAAGAAGTGCCATTAAATTAGGAACAGGTAGCATATTTATGACACTTTTACTTAATGGAAAATGTACTAAATAGGGAGGGAAAATTAACTGCGATAAAGGTATCTGAGCTGTACGCACGGGAGAACAAGCCGTACACAACTCATCACTTTTTAACGTCTGCACAAAGGACGATTCGTTGAAACGCCGAGTCTATTTATGTATTTCCACTCCAGTTGACTTATTCGGCCATTCAATTGAGGATACTACAAGAAGCCACTTGAAAAGGCACAAATGCTGCTGTTTCTATTTATTTACAGGCCTACATAAAGAATGCGAACTTATTTATAAGAACTTTTTCATAAGAGGTCTCTTATTTACAATGATATTAAAATGGCGACAAATAATCCAAGTTCACACCTTTTCCAACAAAAAAGTAGCACGAGCTTTACGACGCACAGATACATAATTCTGTCTTTTTCCACCTATTTTTCAAAATTGCATAAAGCTCTGTGGCGCCGGATGAACAATATACTTCTATATGAACAAGTAATCACCGACAGCCGTCAAGGGGTGATCCCCCTGCCTGAGGGTTGGGCGGTGTGCTAACTCCTCCATATCACAGCCAGGATATTATGCAATGTTGAAGGCAAGATATCACAAACGAACGTTGGTGTTCATGTAAAGTGTCTGTTATTTTTGCCTCATTTTAACCACACTTCAATTTTTCTAGCCAGACATTAGTCAACCCCCCCCCCCCCCACCCCAAGATAAATGTTTGCGAAAATGCGTTCAGCGGGAGCCGAGTTTCTCCATGCAGACAAACGCAAAGGCAGGCATGACGGACAGTCGCTGTTCCCACGCGAACGCGCCTAAAAATGGACTGGTGCATTGTACCTCTTATGAACTTAAAACGTTTTGCTAAGATTACGTATATGCAATATACACAGAAGAACACGAAGGAAAGGAAGGGTAGATAATTATTAACGTAATTTATCTTATTAAAAACTCAATTTCGCTTAGATATTCGTTTTGAATGAATATACTGTTCTATTATTATCATACAGAAATTAATAATACTTAATACTAACTAACTCCATGGAGCAGAGTCCTGCTTGAGAAGCTAGCAGGTCGTCAGCTAGTCAAGAAATTCCCCGCGTTTTGTGGAACCCAAAGGTTTATTACCGCACTCACAAGAGCCCGCCACCTGTACCTATCCTGAGCCATATCAATCCAGTCTATGCTCCCCATCCCATTTCTTGAAGATCCATTTTAATATTATCCTCCCATCTACGCCTGGGTCTTCCAAGTGGTCTCCTTCCCTCAGGTCTCCCCACCAAAAACCTGTATGCACCTCTCCCCTCCCCCATACTGCTACATGCCCCGCCCATCTCATTCTTCTCTATTTGATCACCCGAATAATATTTGATCACGCGTACAGATCATTAAGTTCCTCGTTATGTAGTCTTCTCCACTCCCCCGTTACTTCGTCCCTCTTAGGCCCAAATGTCCTCCTCAGCACCCTATTCTCGAACACCCTCAGCCTATGTTCCTCCCTCAGTGTGAGAGACCAAGTCTCACACCCACACAAAACAACAGGCAAAATTATACTTCTGTATATCTTAATCTTTGTATTTTTGGATAGCAAACTGGAAGACAGAAGATCCTGCATCGAATGATAACAAGCATTCCCGATTTCAATCTGCTCTTAATTTCCTCATGAATGGAATTTCGATTTGTTAGGGTTGTTCCCAAATATTTGAACTGTTCCACCCTTTCAAAGGATTTGTTATCTATCTTCATGTAATTTTGTCCTGCATTCTGACTGCGAGACATGACCATGTACTTAGTTTTCTCAGCATTTACTTCTAGACAAATCTCCTTACTAGCGACTACGAAAGCTTCTGTGTTTTTCTTTATAGCATGTACGCTTCCGCCCAATATATTAACATCATCAGCATAAACTAGAAGCTGATGTGTACCATTTAATTTGAAGCCCTCCTGGTTTGCCTGAACCCTCCTAATGGCACATTCCAAAGCAAACTTGAAAAGCAACGGCGATAAAGCATCTCCTTCTTTCACGCCATTCTTAATAGGAAATGTGTCAGACAAATGTTTGCCTACCCGGACTCTGCTATAGGTTTCATTTAGACACATTTTTACAATAATTAATACTAAGGTCGAAGAAAAAGAAAACTGAACACTACTTCTGTTCGCTGAAGGGCGCGCAAGTGTAGTTTGTTCTGTTAGTACAAATAAAGTTACGAGTGATTTAGTTGAGACGTTTATCTGATACGACGACCAGGAACAGAATCCCAGTCCGCCGAGCTGTCAGACGCTGCATAAAGTTTTAAGAAATGTAAAAAGTAACTAGAACGAGGTATTTAAAGCAAAACGGGTAGGCAGGCATATTCTTTATCGTTCTAACAGCCAGTAACCTTATCTGAAAGAGGGCATCAACCTGGTCATTACAGTCATTTCCTACTTTCCAGTAACAAGAACAGACCCATATCCATAGTCATTTTATGTCACTTTCGCTCCCAAACAAAATACTGCTGCGGGGCGAAAGCGAAATAATGACTGTCATTCTAAATTTTCTTCTTTAGTGGATGTTAATACTGGCACCGAAAAATCCAAGCGCAATTAGCAATTTCCATCTATTTACAACGGACATTTGCCGATCGATGTAATATAGCCAGTTTCCTATCAAAGGTCACCTATATTATACGCAATATTTTAATATTATAAATCGCTGAAAATGATGCAGTTACATTCAACATTACATCTCAATACATACATGAAACAAATCCATCACCACAAAAGTATGTTCACTGATTGATTCACAGTCAGTTTCAACTGCATAATTTAGGCTAAGGCTTGGGCGTGCAACCTGTTTTGGCAAAGGGCCACAAACGTTATTATGGGCTGGTTCGCGGGCCTCAAGTTTAAAAATCACAACAAGTGGTATACCTAATCCTCTAAATTTCCGGGTGATTTTTGTAGCATATACATAATTTACATATGTGGTTGCAGGCCGCATAACAAAACCAGGAGGGCTGCGGTCTGGACAACCCTGGTTTAAGGAAAGGTAAAGCTGTTCCTGTGTACGCCATGAATGGACATGAGGCAGCAGAGGTATAGCTCCACCCATTCTTAACCTTGGCACTAGATACAGGATGAGTGACTCCCGGTACCCTATGAATAAGGATTTTGATGGGCCCCAGAGCTGCTGGCGCTGTGGGGAAGAGATGGTGTGCAGCCCCTGCCAGGAGTCGAATCACGAGTCCTCTGACGCCCAGCCCGTAGCCTAGTCACTACACCGACTACGGTATCCCAGACGGCATAGTTTACTTAGCGTTTAATGCGACAGAAAGTTGAAGACCTCGTCTTGTGGGACGTGATGCCGTGTGGTCTGGTAGAAATTTTTGGACGCCTCGCAGGAACCTGCTGCCTCCACACCTTGAAGATGGGGGGTGGGGGGGCCATGTTCCTCAGAAACGTCGACAACTTTCCCGGCGTCATATCCCAGAGGACAGTGATGTTCACAGTCACCGCCCTACAAACCTCAATCTTGCACAGACAGCAAGAGGCCTTGTCTATTGCACTACAGTAAACCGACACCCGTCAGACACCAGCCAGCATTCGGACCGCCAATGTCCCAAATACAATACAAATACAAGTTTCGAAAATTGCCATTTCACCAGCCTGCTGGGTTTGAAATCATTGTTACATAAAGTAGAAGTCTTCTGAGGCTCACACCTTGGGCGTTGATTAAGGAGGTTAAATGGAAGCAGCGGAGAGAGCAGTGGCTTAGTCAGGGGAGGGGAGCAATGCGGTCCTTACGAGGACGTCGCACTTGGCCGGAGTATGTTCCTGAGAACAGTAACACCATAAACACGAAAACACGTGAATCGAGGCAGAGCAGCACTGCACGTACAGTTTGTCTAAAATTTAGCTTCATCGCGAATAATCTGCCGCACTGTAACTGCGTGTAATTACTATCACTTTAGTCGAGTTTCACTACATGCAAATATGTGGCAACATCGTCCGAACAGAAAAAGGCGGAAGTTGACACTCCGGGTCCCAGGAAGAGTCGTTTCCTTCCGGTGCTGACGTCACAGAAACTGTGTGAATGCAAATGCAATGTTGTCACATATAACGCGAGACAGGATGTGTGTTAATCTAACCACCAAGTACTTTCACTAGTGAAGCGATAAAAGCAAATCCCCATTCATTCAAACACACGAACGAAATGTTGCACTAAAGCCCTAACTGCTAATATGTAAAACTTCCGTTTCTATAACACAATTTACGTTAAACTAACACCAGCACTATTTCCATTCCTCCTCCTCTTTCTCCTCCTCCTCCTCCCTACTACTACTACTACTACTACTACTACTACTATTCTTTCAGGCATACCGCACAACACTCCATGCCACTGCGGCAGACCGTACACACAATCTCTGACATCTCGTCCTTTTATGCCAATCAAATGTCTGCATTATAGTCAATACGACTTCATTATTTTCGTCTTTACACTCATGGACTAGATCTCTTGACGTGTTTGAACTAAAAATTTTTATAACTGATCTGCTTCTTCTTCTTTTTTTGGCTTGCAATTCAATATCCGGTTTACACATCTCTGTCTTCATTCTTCGAGTGCTATAAATCCATCGAACTGTGCCATGCGCAGTCCTACGTCCACCATCTTGGTTAAAATACGTACTGAAGTCTCTACCTTGTTCTCCGCAGTGCACCTACTTAGTACTAATGTCAACAGATACACTTTATTGGGAATAACAACCCCTGACGTTCTACAATTTGCCTCCTACATGTTTCGGCCCCTCATGGGCCATTATCAAGGAGTATCAATTACAAGGAAAAGTTACAAAGTTACACAGCTGTATATCATAAAATCAATTATGCATTAACGAATATAAACGATTATCGTAAAAAGGTAGAGATAAAGATTATGAAGGCAATACTTAACAGGAGCTACCAGGTTTGTGAACTGATAACGGAATGACCTGATCGGAAGACTAGACATAGAAGACAGAAAAAAAAACCCATTCAGTGGAAGGGAGAGGAGTGCAATGGCTCAGGAAGTTAGCTGCCGGTCTCTCATCCCGGAGGACGAAGCTCGATTCCAGGTGTCCATGTCGGATTTATGGAGTACAAAATAGCAAAGGGACAGGTTTTTCTTCGAACACTCCGGTTTTCTCTTGTCAGTATCATTCTACCAATGCTCTGTACTTATATTTAATTCATCATCGATGCTATACAATCCTAGGCAATCGACAGCGTCGTCGTTAAACAAAATGCCCCCTCCCTCTCTGTCTGTCTGTCTGTCTGTCCCTCTCTGTCTCTCACGAAGTCTGCACACTCTGTACTTCCCTTCAGTGGCTGATGAATATAAGCCGTTCCTTTCCTTCCCCACGGTGTACGCACTACTTGAAAAGGTCCATTTGCGACTACAGAGCGGCAGCACGACACAAATAATTTACACTTCACGCGTATTTAAACTGCGTGAATGGAGACCACGTCTACATTTTGCGATGTGATGCGTCCCGTTAAAATACGCACGACGTAGCTGCAATGAGAGCAGTGGAAAAGCAACTGTAAAGTGTCGGCCTGCAGCAACTGACAGCTATCATGCATAATTTACAGCTCGTATCAGATACTATCACGTAACGACACAATGCAGTCGAACATTCAACACCAGTGGGCAATGCTTACGTTCTGTGAGGCCTATCATAAATCTCTGTAATAAATCATTATCACTGGGGGAGGCACAACGCGTGGTTGATTGAGTGTTGTGAGTTTCAGGCAATATTTATGAGTTTCGATTAGTTCCCTAATATGCCTAAACCCACTAGGCTAAACGAATAACTTCCCTCGAACGGTATTTCCTTTCCCGGAAAACGTTTGTTCTTCTTATGCAGTTCCCCTTTCTCTTGCATTATCTTATCCGAAGTAACGAACTGATTAGATTATTACGAGTACAAGGGCATGGAACCGTTTCCGTCTTAATATTTCACTTATAACATTACACTTCAATTAGAACGGGATACCCACTGAAGATATATGCGAGTTTAAGAAGACAGGCGATGTACGTATAACGTAACACTGAGGCGCGTTCGCAATTGTTGCGGTGGAAAAGCAATAAGTATTACATATTCCGAGTGTGTGTCTGTAGCCTTAGTTATCCGGCATGCAAAGCGCATGCGCCGTATTATATTGACATCTGTGACCTAACTGGCTCTACCATATTTTTCCACAATATCTCATAAACGGCACGATTTTCGGGGGGAAAAATGTCATTGAATATAAAATGTTTGTTTTGATTTTCACTTCAACTTTTGTCTGACACATTTCTCATTCTACGAAGAATTCAGCAAGATATTATCAATTTACATAGGCCTTCACGTAAAGTACCCGTTATTATTGTCAGATTTTAATAAAACTTGAATTTTTTCCACAGATTTACTCAAATATCAAATTTCATGACAATCCGTCCAGTGGGAACCAAGTTGTTCCATTCGGACGGACGGACAGACATACGGACAGACATGACGAAGCTAATAGTCGCTTTTCGCAATTTTGCGAACACGCTTCAAATTTTGTTACTATAAATTAATGAGAAGCATACGATGAAGTCCTATGTTTAACTAAGGCCCACACCGTGGAGGTACAGCTCCATATATTATTAACCTCGGCGCTAGATGGAGGTGAGTGGTCAACATCACACCCCGGCCGCTTTGCATCAGGGAAGATTCCCGATACACACTCAACAAGAGGCTAAGTGGGCCCTAGAGCAGGTCTGGACGATTTCGAAAACAAAAAAACTCTTGCCCCTGCCGGGATCCGAAACCCGGATCGCCCACCCCGAGGCCTAGTCTATAAGGCTTGTAATCTTGCACAGCTAGACGAGTGAGATCGTGGGTTCGAATCCCATTCGGGGCACTGATATATGTCTGCGTTATTTCTGTGCTTTTGTTGGCCTGCGTAGGTAGAGGCCTTGCGTCGAGCCGAGCCCTCGTACAACGGGTCTTAGCATACTTAAACAAAACGAGATTCAGGAAGCCGTAAAATGGGAGGCCTGTAGCTCCACAGATGCAGACAGAGATTACGGCTACGTTCTTTAGCACAAAACTCAAAGAATGTGTGTGACAAGTAATACTAGTCAGAGGACGTTGCAGTTAATTTCCCTTTGTGGTCTTCCTGTTACACTGGCCTCGAAACGGCCCAAACTGATCTCTCAGTTAGTGCAGAGTGGGAAGTACAACAGTGGCCACTAAAAAACACTTGTTCTACAGCAAGACAAAGACAGGCCATATTATACCAACGGTTTTACGCGATTCTGCAAAACGTTTACTGCCTTCTGAGATGCGAAGCTGTGTAGTCTTGCAGGAACTAGCCAACGTTTCGGCTGAACCTACTGCCTCCTTCTTCAGGGCATACGAGTAAGCCGCGCAGTGTAAAACCACCCGCAGACTCCGCGGCGTAAGAACTGCTCTCACATTTTACAAATACTTTTCTTCAAGACAGATCAGTGGGATAAATTAAAGAGATTTAAAGACTTAGCCCCCGCTCCTATCGCTGAAAAATCTCAAACATTCCACACCAGTCTTACCGCCTTCAAGAATAAAGGGGTGCGTTCAGTGTGGTCAGATGCGTATTACAAACGTTAATATTCCAGATATCACCTTGCCTCTATAAAAAAGTAAAGCTGTTCCTGTCCACACTAAGAAGACACATAGGAGAGCAGAGGTAGAGCTCCACTCATTCTTAATCTTGGCATTAAATGGAGTGGTAAACTTCACGCCCCGACCGCTTTACCCCCCCCCCCCCCCCCCCCCTGTATACATTGAATAGGAGCTTGGATCGGCCCCAGAGTCGGTCTGGACATTTTGGAGAACAGAAAACGTCCTCCCCATTTCGGGATTCGAACCCCGCATCGTCCAGCCCGTAGGCTGTATAATGTGAGCAATATAAAATAAAACTTATAACACCCCTTCCATCCTTCTCCCCTATGTGACATGCAGTCTCGTTCTGACACGAAACTTTCTCAGTTGTTAACAACCAACCATGTGGAATACAGACATATACTACCACAAATACAGACATATACTACCACAAATACAGACATATACTACCACAAATACAGACATATACTACCACAAATACAAAGCGCTTATAATTACGTCATGGCCACGATACAGTCGCGAATGTTACGTAATGAATGTAATATCTTGCTTACTACGCGTTAATCGTGTCGATAGTCTTTTCGCGTCTTCACACGCATCACGCACAATGCTGATAAAGTGATTAGGGCTGTCGTACGAAGGGAGTGCAGGTGCTCGTGGAAGTGGTTTGGCTGCACTAACAGGTGTCTAGTGATTCTTTGCCACACTTCTGTTGAACGTACTTGCAACGTCCGCCGTGGTCATTTGTACATTCCTGTGCTGTATGCCCCCAATCTTAAACAGCCACTGATCACTGCAACTGCAACTGCCGCAAGGAGAGGACTTAGGATGCTGCATGTGTACAACGTGTGCCAAATACAGAGGACAGCAGCCTTGGTGGAAAAACCTCGCCTCATTCTCCTGAAGGGCACAGACTAGTGTGGCATGGTTGTGTCATCAAAATGAAGGACATGATTGCTACTGTAATTGTTCTCTAATGTATTGTGAAGGCTGCGTCTCCATGAAGGTATTTCCTTCCCGTCAGTGTGTCAACTTTCTGTAAAGAAACAGTACTATAAATGTCGCTTCGTCGTCATATCTCCTCACTATTTAAAGTTGAACAATACCTTCACGACACACAGACCTTACATTATTCTCGTCTTTTAAGCTGTCCCTGTGCACGCCATGAATACACATGGGGAGTTGGAGGCATGGCTCCACTCATTCTTGTTTTATTTATTTCGCTGTCGAGTGGTATGATTCTATGCCGTCGGAGACAGACGAAAGAAAGAGCTTGGCGCACGGGTGGAATAGATGACAGGAGGAAACCGAAGTACTACGAGAAAAACCTGTCCCAGTGCCACTTTGTCCACCACAAACCCCACACAAACTGGCCTGGGATTGATCCTGGGCCTCTGCGATAAAAGACCGGCGAATAACCGCCTGAGCCATGGCACGGCCCACTCATTCTTAACCTCAGCGCCAGATAGAGGTGAGTGGTCAGCTCCAAGACCCGGCCGCTTTACCCTCCGGCGAAAGAGTCCGCGGTACCCATTGAATGGGAGACTGGGTGAGACCCAGAGACGTCCTGGACGTTTTCGAGAAGAGGGTCTGCAATCGAACTACGATTGAACGGACGTCCAGCCTACAGCCCAATCACTACACTGACTGAGGTATCCCGGCTCCGTGTTCATGTTTTAGATCCTGATTTATTTCGGGTTTATTTAACGACGTTTGCAGTCGTAAAGATCACACAGCGTCCAATGATAGTGTGACTAGTAAATGGTTAGAAAAGGATGAGGAAGGAGCGGTCGCAGCCTAATTTAATGAACAATATCAGTACGTGCATGGTGGGAATGCAGAAAATCAGGCCGATGTCCAGATCAGGAACCAGCCGAATACGAAGGAATGCGCCACGGTTTGTTCATCATTATTGTTAGGTATCCGTTCAAATTTCAACGTAGGCATGTACAGGAAGACTGTGATATCAGAAGTTGCATAACAGGAACACTGTAACAACATAACAAAGCAGTCTTCCAAATCTTGACACATCAGGTTCATCCAGCTTGTTATATGACTGGTGAGAGCTAAACTCATGAGTAAAGAAAGTCAGAGCGTGAAAAAAAAAACAACTCAACACAATAACTCTGGCCAATACATCCAGACTCTCAATTGGACGGTAACGGAGCACTTACTACATGGGTAAAGGCGGCCGAGACGTGAAACCCACCACTCAACTTACAAATGAAATTTGAATCTGTGTGGAACTCGAGGCATATTTCATCTTCTACCAGCGACTTTCATTAGAGATCCCCACGTTTAGAATTTATGCTGCACGCAAAGCAGCAGAAAAGTCAGAAATGAAGCGGAAATATAAAGAGAAACAAACCTTTCCGAGTTTCCAGTTACAACATAAGTGTCGCATGTCAACAAACAGACGTGGCTAACCTTCTGAACTCTTATTCAGTGTATTTTGCAAACAGAGCTCGTGCCGTAGCTATGTCTGTATTTCCGATAACACCAGTTTCCAAACAAAGCTCGTGCCGTAGATATGTCTGTATTTCCCATAACACCAGTTTCCAAACAAAGCTCGTGCCGTAGCTATGTCTGTATTTACCATAACACCAGTTTCCAAACAGAGCTCGTGCCGTAGCTATGTCTGTATTTCCCATAATACCAGTTTCCAAACAGAGCTCGTGCCGTAGCTATGTCTGTATTTCCCATAACACCAGTTTCCACGTGATTAGCAGCACGTTTCATGACGCACTACTACCAGACAACCAAATCTAGAGGCCTACTGCGAATTGCTGCCATTATTTAATTTTCTATGTCAGACAAAAATAAATTTTGAACCTCTCAACGTGTTTCGAAGCACCCAACCTTGCAACCCCACGCAGCACAGACCCGCTTCACAAGCTAACAGTTGCTCAACTGGCCACTAAATTTCTTACATTTTATGGCAACCGAAAGTTCATTACCATATTAACAACAGCCCGCCTCTCGCCCACGTCTTATATTACATTAATCGAAGCCACGCCCTTCCATTTTTATTTCTTAAATAACCATTTTCACATTGTCTTACTATCTACGCCTAGGTCTTCCAAGTGGTCTCTTTCGTACAGGTCTTCCTACCGAAACCCTGTTTGCCTTTCTCTTCTCTTCTCTTCCACAGGTGCCACATATCCCACTCATGTCCTCTTTGATCTGACCATCCCAACAGACAGACCAAGGTCCACACCCGTTCAAAATAACAGGCAGAATTGTAATGTCGGGTCCTTTAATCTTTACTGCATCCAACCCTGGGAGACGACAAAATGAGGAAGTGCCTAAGACTAATCTTACATAATTTTATTAACACCTATTGTAACTTTTCAAGCCACGAACAACATACACTTTCGTAACTGTTCGTCACTCTGTACTACACAGACTGTGTGACATTACCATGTAAAAGAAACCTGTCCTGCCATCTATTGCCAACTGAAGCTAACCATCTGCAACTTCCCTGAATAACAATAAGTTAAGGTACCGTGAAAATACAAACGGAAAGAATTTATTTTTGCTGAAAGCGTGAAAATGGTTGTAAAACACTTCCGAATGTTTTACTGAAGGAGCCTACTTATTGCTCCGGCAATGACAGTTGACAAACTGGCCACGACAATGCTGTTGACAATGCATGACGTTGGGGAGTTTGCTGTGCCATGGACCTCGCCAGTTCTTAGGGAGTCAATTACTTCACAAGTTAATATGACATATTTCGATTGCTTGAGTAATTATACAGCCTGACAGGCAAAGGCCGCTGAAGGTTGAGGTAAAACCAGACATCAGAAAACTGATTTGTCAGAAAAATCACCAACCTGTTGCAAACAGGCCTAAGGATACCAGCGCAGAAAAATTAAATATCAGAAGCATCAAAATATATTTTCCCTCTGTAGTTCGTTAAATTTTCACCGAACCAAAAAATGTACCAAATACAACTTATACGTACGAACCATCTCTGTTTTACGTCATGAAATATTTTCCTACAACGAGTCGTGTTTTTAAGTGCGATACTTACCGACGCTGTCCATTGCTGTTGTTATATGGCGTCGGTGATATGTAAACAAGTGGAATGATACTGACAGGGTAAACCTAAGCAGTCGGAGAAAAACCTGTCCCAGTGCAACTTTGTCCACCACAAATCCCCACATGGACTGACCTCGGATTGAACCCGGGCCTACGACGACTAACCGCCTAAGAACAGTCATTTTAGAGAATTTTCAGAAGATAAATTTAGGTTTCACGTAAGGTATGGGTTTGTAATTAGGTTGTACAAATCAAAAGCAAAGAGATGAATCTTAATATAGATACACAGTGCCACTGGAATCCATCCAGTAGTTCTGGAGATGTAACATGCGGGGTGACAGACGAGACCTCCGGAATAAGATTTCACCTTGAACAACTGTGTAAAGAACACAATACATACATACACACGACATTTGAAATTTGCAGATAATTACACTCAGCTTGTTTCTTCTGGATGCTGCGTAGACTACACAGTGGTTAAACAACTTTCGAAAATAAATATTCTCTAAAAGCATTCCTTAAAGTGCAAAGTTCAAAATAAAGGAGGACAATTTGAAGTAGGAATTATTTGACACGTAAAAATAGACCTAAAGATACAAATAGATACATTCATCAAATTTCTGAATCACATTACAGTCTGAAAACAGCCATAGAAAGGCCTGTTAGGAGCTGACAATGCGAACATGTTTACCAAAATTTCGAGAAGAGAAAATTTAATTTTATCTCAGCTCACCTGCTAACAATGTTCGGCAGAATTACGGAAATAACGAGACCCAGAAGATACTGTAAGTAGTCACGGCAACCAAGAACTGAACATGACGCTGTGATAGTTCTCATCCGTTCTTGTTCCGAAAGTCTAAAGAACTGAGCATCGCACTTCTTACTAATACCATTACTTTTTTATATACAATCTGAGCAGATCGTTTATTTGAAAATCTAACTGCTGGACAGCAAGCAAAGTCTGAACACGCAAAAACCGATGTGGCAACAGTGAAACGAAGGATGTCGAACCACCCGCCTGGCTGTGCTGGGCTGGATCTGATCCCAACTCCCGACAGAAATAGAAAATTCAGAAGTAAGGAAGCCATCTCATGGAATGTCACTCACTCAAGATCGGCCAGTCGATGGAAGAGAAGGCCTTAGAATTTCTCCCTGCCCTCTGGTTTCTTGGTGAAATCAGCTCTTGCGCAGCCAGCCACTGTACTAACTGAAAGCCAGAATGTAAACAAAACGCTTCCTTCCCCTATAAATTAGAGCTATTAATGCGTTATTGTAAGGTGCATTATTTATCGACGGTACCCTGCTTGGCTGCTTAAGCGAATTTGTACACTTCCACCTGGGCCAACAAAATTTATAACGTCTGCTCTAAAATATGTATTAAAGCCGATGCAGCCATTCATGACTGTACTCGGCGCGCACTTGTATCTGCATCAATTTGAAAATCAGCAACGGAATTTAAATGTGTGAATTTTCACAAATCGTTTCCGGTTTGCATTCAATTAGTTTTTCTGAAGTGTACGAAATATGCAGAAGCGTAGTGTGATGGGTCGATCTCCCGTCTAACCGATCCTAACGAGTTGATTGACCCTATCACTTTACCCCAAACCCATATATCTCAATGCATGTGGTTATTACGTTAACTGATCTCTTTCTCCTCTTGCCAGGCCTGAGTTTCTACGCACGAGACGGCATCGGCGATTAGGCTGTGCGAAACGGAGATGGATTTATTTTGATACTCGGAATAATTTTACGGTCATTGCACTTCATACTTCCGCTGTGACGTAACGCAATCAGTGTCGTGCACTGGCGCTGCATAAGGTAACCCTTTGAAGCATAAAACACTCTGATAGGCGCTTCCAAATTTAATTTGGTCAAGGAAGCCTTTCAAACACGAAAAATTTTTGTGGAACTCTAATAAACATCTCACACGAATAGCTGGCGCTAAAAAACTGGACCATATATAAGGTGAAAAGAAAAGCTGTACCGTACATGCAATGAAGGCACAGGGGAGACGTGGAGGTATAACTACTGAATCTCAGCCTCGGCGCTAGATGGAGGTGAGTGATCAATGTCACGTCCCGGCCGCTTTACCCCCGGGCAAGAATCCCGGTACCCATTGAGGCAGAGGCAGGGTGTGCCCCAGAGTCGGTCTGGACGTGTTTGGAAATGAGAAAATCTCCTCCGACCGGGATTCGAACTCCGGTCCGTCCAGCACGTAGTATAGTCCGTATATTGACTACGCTACCATAGCCCACACAAATAGGTAAGGGTCATAAAAAATTAAATGTTACAGATATGACATCACTATACTACTTAACTGCAAATACAAATAAAAATCGCATTTCATGTATACGCAACATGAAGCTTCAAACACTAACATATATATCATTTTCAATGCGAAGAATGGGTGTTCTTTCTGCGTCGCAAATTGGTGTCGTTTGGCTTGATACTGGGGAGCCGCATTGTCTATTTCTGCATTCTGTTTTCCCGCTGCTGAATTCGCACAACAAGGCATCAGCTAACGCACTGTTCGTCTTGGTGCACGTCGCTCAAAAACATAATTCGATAAACTTGTTGAAGCTTTTATACAAATTAGCTGTCTGAAGTTATATCAGCGGCAGTGGGGTTCTCATAGCAAGCCCTGCAATTCGTCTTGTAAAACTGAATGAATGAATGGAGATAAAACAAAAATTATTGTAAGTGCAGTCTATAATAATAGTAATAAAAACAGATGTCCTTGGAACTATCTTCCGATGAACACCAGGTTGTCACGATGGTAGCCCCCTTCCTTATTAAGTACATGTATTATTTACAAACCTTTTATCTCATTAAGCGTAGATGGGAGGATAATATTAAAATGGATCTTCAAGAAGTGGGATTCCGGGGGGGGGGGCATGGACTGGATTGCTATGGCTCAGGATAGGGACAGGTGGCGGGGTCTTCTGAGTGCGGTAATGAACCTTCGGGTTCCATAAAACGCGGGGAATTTCTTGACCAGCCGACGACCTGTTAGCTTCTCAAGAAGGACTCTGCTCCATGGAGTTAGTTAGTTATCTCATTAAACCACTTACATTTAACTTGGTCTAAATATCTAGCCAGGCCCATAACCAGGGCTTTATTAGAACATCGTATTTATGAGCTAGCTCCTCCTTCACATTCAACAATTTTTTACTTATAAATTAATTACCTTCTCCATTTTTTAGTTTCTCAACAGCTCAGCAACATATGTTTGTCACAGTCGTCACCTAAACATAACAGACATCTTCCTTCATCTCTTTTCTTTCATATTTCTCTCGAAATTTATCATAATAAAAATGGCGGACTTGTGATTTTACACTGTAAAGCAATTTCTTGCGGAACCTTTATTTTAACTTCGGACCACAATTTGGGAAAAACTGATTCAAATAACATACAAAAGTTCTGTTCCTATCCCATAGGAAACACTCGTCTCCGTTCCAAACAGGAATCAGTTAATGCTACTTAGGCAATGTCACTGTTTATTCTGAGAATCATACGAGACCCATAAACACACTTCGTGGCAAATGCTGAAGCAGGGACTACTTGCAATGAACACTGTTCTCTAAATGCGGAACTGCGTACAAATCGTACGTGATGAAACAAAAGAAACTTCGTTCAGTGTTTGTATCAAGAAACATGTACACAAAACAGCAGTGTTGTAATGTGTTACAGCAGAAATGCTGCATCAACTCGGCAGGTCATCTTACGGCTGTGGCCATGATTCGAACTGTCGAAGAGACATGGGTTACACCCCTCAACATAATACTCCTTACCCTTACTTTGCGGGCTTCGTTCAGGCAGATTTATACCAGAAAGAAAAAGTTGGCATTACTTTTCAGTCGATTTGAGTCTTCTTCGAATCTTTAAATGACTGCCAGAAACTAGGTACAGATCGCCCTCTGTTTACGACGGTTTGTTTTGCCACGATTCACAATAACGACGGTTTTGGAACCAGAAACACCAAAAATATAAAAAAATACAAAAAATTAAAAAAAAGCGCAACTATAAATACCGGATATGATGTAAAGTAACAGCACAGCCAGAGATGACAGCTATCCACATTACCATCTAAGCCAATCAGGAATGAGATGGCCGGAGATAAGAGGAGAGGAGCACTCAGTTCGCTGGTTGGTGTACTACTGTTGGATCACTATTCTACAATGTCAGTTTGTTTAGCTTTAATTAAAAATTGTTCATTAGATTAATGTCTAGCCATGTGTAGCAAGAGAAGTGCAGGCACTTCATCAGAGCAGCAACATCTCTGCATTACGCCACTGTAAAAAAAGAAAAGCAGTACAGGGACCTTACAGTGCCGCTTACTAAACTTTTCGGCCTGGTCTTCGAACATATCAAAGCAAATGTACAAAATTTAATTTTGTATTTAATTAAATTGAGTTTGCTTATTTTATACTGTATTATATTGTAACTGATTTATATTCATAAAAATGCTGTTTTTACATTCATAGCATTCATTTCAGAGCTTTAAATATAACAATATTATATTACTTATGTAAATTTTGATAGGGGCCTGCAACGTAACTCATTTACCTCCCATTGACTTACATTATATAATGAGGTTCATTTTACACTGATTTTTTGCGATAGTTCCTTCAGGAACGGAACCCCGTCGTAAACCGACGGCTACTTGTATAGATAGAACGGCCAGGAAAGGGCATCGATGGAAGCGACATATGCTTGGAGGGACTGAGAAGAACCACGAATATCCTTCATCAAGTTCAACTGGGCTCCGAACCCAGATTTAGACCCGGGACCTACAACAAAAAAGCACTGCTAGTAAATCGACAGTGACATTCAGTATACAGCTAAAGTTGTCCCTGTCCACGCCATGAAGGCGTATTCGGAGAGCAGTGGTACAGTGGTAAACTCCGGCCGCTTTACCCCCGGAAAGAACCCCGGTACCCATTGAATAGGAGGCTGGGAATGTGCCAGAGCCGGTCTGGACGTTATGGAGAAGAGAAAAAAATATCTTATCCCTGCCTGGATTCGAACCCCAAACCAACCAGCTCCTAGCGTAGTCACTATACTGACTACGCTGTTACCTTACAGTACAAATAATTAAATGAAGGCACAACTGCGTTCATAAAACTGTGTACTTTATATTGCAGGATTCCGCTAAAGAGAACTGCATACATTGCAGTATGGCAGTCGTGTAAGGGCGTGTCGATCACTGTCAGTTTGTAGGTCTACACAGCGGTAAGTATTCTGTTACCCTCGATCCTTTCCCACGTGGCTCATGGAGCCTTTAGTTCGTTGACATTCTAATGAGAACCAATTCCACACTAACTCCACCTGGAATGACATAAATGAATCAGTGTTACTTCTTAAAGAACCTACACAGTTCATCATAATCTAATACATATATGAATAAAACGAATGCAATTCGATGTTTCCGTGTGTGGCTACTTGCCAAATGACTCTTGTCTGAGTTGCCAGCGGCTTATAAAAGGTTGCGGTCCACTGATCTATACAATCCGCAGACAGTGTGAACTGGACCTTAGGTCTGCACTGTTTCACGAGTGAACTGACAGGGAATTCGTTTTCCTTCGTTAGATTTTTTTTTGAGAAGAGTCCCGCAGCAGATGCTACGGACGCACCGCAGCCTTAAGGCTTATTGTGCAACCCTGTGATGAAGATGAAGAGAAAGATGATCAGTTTTTTTTTTTTTTTTTCATTTTTCCAAGTAATGGAGCACCGGTGGAATGAAACTGACAGGGGAAAACCTAAGTACTCGGGGGAAAACCTGTCCCGCTGCCACTTTGTCCACCACAAATCCCACATGGACTGAACCGGGATCGAGCCCGGGCCTCCGCGGTGGAAGGCCAGCGACTAACCGCCTGAGCCATGGAACGGCCTTTCGTTAGAGATACTCATGCACAAAAAGAGTGGAAATGGAAATCTAAACAAGCCAAGCTCTGTCCAACACACCCAGCCAATTTAACGGAAAAAATGCATTTCCCATGAAGCTGAATAACGGGGTGGAAACGAACAATGACATACAAACAACATCACAGCATGTTTGATAAAGACTTTAAAACATCTGAGAGGGGGGGAAAAAAAAGAATTCATATCCTGTCTTGTTGTTAGTCACAAGGCAGAAGGGGTCAGTGAGGCATTCCCCCCCCCCCCCCCCTCCCGTGTATTTCAAAACCTATATCCCTCTGTGTTACACATACCCACAGAAGTCAACTCTGAACTACATGTTAAGCCCTAGGTAAACGGATTTTTTAAGCTTCCATTCAAATAGGTCTGGTGGTGTGGGGGAGTGCAATTGAAAGGGGAGACCCGCACCTAAACAACGTTTATATTGAAACATGTAGCAAATCTCAATTATGTAGTCGGCAATATGATACCGTCGCATTTCACAGAGCGCGTACAGGAATGGGGGACTGTGATGCACGCTGTGGCTAAAAATGCATTTTCATTTTACTGTCCTCCAAAACACGTAAAGTGTTTTGTTTAGAATATTAAGTACGTAAATATTCTTTCTCCTGTGAACATGTGTTGACGTCAAAAGCAAATATATAAAAATTATCGTAGTTTATTTTTTATTGACTTATTTCAGGAAGAAATCAGTAGCTGACAGCACATAACGTTTAATGATATAATGATTAGTGAATAATTAATTGAAAAGGATGCGGAAGGAAGCAGTCGTGGCCTAATTTTAAATACTATCATGGACTATGCCCTGCAGTAACTGAGGACAATCACAAGAACCCTCAGGACAGCCGATCTCTGGGCTGAAACTGGAAGCAGAAACCTTCCGAATCCAAAGCAGGAATGTCACCCACCTGACCGCGTCGTTCGTTTCTATTCTAAAACTCAAGAGCGAAGGCGGGTGAGCGAAACGTTTCGCGCAGGACAGACAGAGGGAGATACTTTTGCAACGTTGTCACACTTCCACTTTAACAATGATGGAGCCAGTATACCGCCTATTAAGATATACCAAGCATCGGCTTTCCGCTCCTGGCGCTTGGCAACGCTGTCGCCTACTTCAGTCGCAGCGTTTTTCGCACGTGCTTCAGCCAATGACACTGATTGGTCAGGGATCCCGTCAGCGAACACGTGATCACATCACTTGTTAAGAGCGCATGTGTAGCCAGCCGCCCTCGTTCCTGCGTTTCAGTTTAGCCGCAGTAAATGAGCAATATGTACAGTCAATGCGCGCGAGTGTGACAATTCGAGTGCGCAGGTCAGCAAACATACCTACAGTTTTTCGTTATGATCGTTCCTCAAAACAGACAACTAATCTGTCGCGATATCACCTCACGTTTCTTAAAAAGCAGATAGTTGCTGAGATCTGTAATCTTCTGGGATATTACGCAGCGTTGAGTCGTACTTCTGTACCAACATTTCGGGACAACCTATCGGCCCCATCCCCAAGAGTCAAGACGTCCAAGAAGAAATGTCGTACGACTACCACCCAAACCCCGCTGCGTAACATCCCAGAAGAGCGTAGCTCTCATCTACATCGCGGCGGAAGCCTGAAATCATAGATAGTTGCTATTTGTTTCTAGGCGATTTTCCAAATAAAACTCGGAAAAAAACGCCCATAAACAGGACTGAACAAACACATGTCTACTGTTCCGTGACGACAGAAACGTCAAGGGCGACGAGTAGTAAAATCTCTGAATATGTTCATTAATATTGTCTTCCGTCCTCCTTTTTTTATTTCCGCACAGGCGTAAAAAAGTACATTTTACTAGTAAATTATATCACGCATGCAAACCGTATAATATATTAGCAAGTACTTCATACACATCGTGTGTTTTGTGATGTTAAGCAAGCCGATTCGAGCAATTACAATTGAGCGGGCAGACGCACTTTACGGAGAACATGTAAAAGTCCATTTAGTATCCTATGTAATGTTAACTTAATAAACGGCAACTGTGATTGAAACTCAAAACAATTAATTATCGTCATGCAAATATATCTCACAGTGAATTCACCAAAAATTTGGTTAATGATTTATTTCATGGGCCTAAATTAAAACGTTCATTTATGGCCATATGTAAAGCATGTTTTGTAATCAGTAAGTATGTGGACCGCTTGGCTCTTCAGAAGAAGAAAAAACGATCTTTCGAAACGTCGGTTCCCACTCGCCTAACTACAGTGTTAACATCCCAAAAGATTCAAATTCAGTCAATAAAGCTAACAATAAAAAATGCCTACTAACATGTATACTGCATACACATTTTTGGTAGGAAGAACACTTGGAAACCTACGCAGAGTTGGGAGGATAATATTAAAATGGGTCTTAAAGAAATAGGATGGAGGAGCATGGACTGGATTAATTTGGCTCAGGACAAAAACCAGAAGCGAATGCTTGTAAAAGAAGATTACGAAACGTGAACTTATCCACAAGCTTTAATTTTCACTATTCCACAACACAGGACCAACACTGTTTCGAACCAATTAACTTCATTAGAAGCAGCACACGAACTGTTATGGGTACGTGAAACACAGTGATCAACTTATAAAACGAGCATTTAACGAAACATTGCATCATCAGTCTTGAACCCTCAACACAGATTTCCTGTTAATGAGCCCTGCCACAAGGAAATACTGGTACGACGCAAACTTTATACGCAATAACACAAATCTCAATAATGGGATACACGATGACTTAGCTAACAAATAACTTCATTTTGATTTAGACTTCTTTCAGACCAACTCATTAAAATAAACACAAGCTCTAAAGTATGAGCCAAAATGTTGGTGTAGAAGTAAATTTCATTAAAATGCTAATATGTAAGACAGTATATTATAACATTTAGGGCACATTACATCATTTAAATGTCTGAACTATGATGCATATGTAGTTACATAATCAACACATAAATAATTTTGTGATATATGTGACGCATTAACAACGTCCAAGTCCTACTTATATAATCAACACATAAATAATTTTGTAATATATGTGACGTATTAACAATGTCCAACAGACCTACGTAAGGTAGCACATTATAAAGCATTATTTTCGATTTAAGTTATCGTATCTCTTAACGTCAAATAAACTAGCATGATCATTAGGTCAATTGGGGAACAAGGAAAGACAAATCATAGGGCGTTTCTGCCATACTGGGTGTTGTCTGTACGATCAAACGGGCGGCTCAGTGCCGTTTGATGGAGATATGGAATTTTACATGCACACATCACTTAAAGGCACAAAGGGAGGAATATCTAATCTTATGGGTCTGGCAATGACACAGTCGCTTCCAAGACATTTTACTCTTTCCCTCTTAAAATAACACACACAGAAATATTTATCCTGTTCATGAGTCACAGACCATTCATGAAGAAATGAAGAGCAGACTGAAGTCAGGGAATGTTTGTTATCATTCGGCGCAGAATCTTTTCTCTTCCAGTTTGCTATCAACAAATATAAAGATTAAGATATACAGAACTATAATTTTGCCTGTTGTTTTGTATGGGTGTGAGACTTGGCCTCTCACACTGTGGGAGGAACATAGGCTGAGGGTGTTCGAGAATAGGGTGCTGAGGAGGATATTTGGGCCTAAGAGGGACACGGTAACGGGGGAGTGGAGAAGACTACATAACGAGTAGCTTATGATTTGTACTCCTCACCAAATACTATTCAGGTGATCAAACAAAAAAATGAGATGGATGGGGCATGTAGCACGTATGGGGAGAGGAGAGGTGCGTACAGGATTTTGGTCGGGAGACCTGAGGGTAGGAGACCACTTGGAAGACCCAGACGTAGATGAGATAATAATATTAAAATGGATCTTCAAGAGTGGGATGGGAGGGCGTGGACTGGATTGATATGGCTCAGGATAGGGACAGGGGCGGGCTCTTGTGAATGCGGTAATGAACCTTCGGGTTCCATAAAATGCGGGGAATTTCTTGACTAGCTGAGGACCTGTTAGCTTCTCAAGAAGAACTCTGTTCCGTGGAGTTAGGTATGAGTCACAGACATTTTTCTTTAACTGTTTCATACAATAAAGTAATACCCACGAAAGTGGTGCAGAGTGAACCTCGTTTATGATATTTATGGAATATAAAGACACATAAGGTGTCGGGACGGACAACTGGAGTACCTAGTTGACAGTGACCAGAAGGCTGTAGTACAGAAAAGGCGAGTTTCTGAACGCCCTTACCACACCTGAACACATACCAATGTCATGACGACACTTCATGTAAATGTATTTTTGTACTAACTTCTAGACAGCTCGTCTCTGTGCGGTGCGAGACATCGCAAGAACAACCGAGATCTTTCCCATGTGATAGCCAGCAAGACACCAACATTTTGTCGTTACCTGTTCAACATGCGTTTGCCTTCACTTCACAGTCACCATGACGAACCGTGTCAGAACACATGACCGTACTTACAGCAGTCACCGATCTCGTGGTAATTTCTTTTATATCTGATTTAATTTATTCATTCGGTTTACCAGCGACGCTGTTAGCAGAACAGACCACACAGCGTCCAACATTGCATATCGTGATTAGTAAATAAGTGGGCATAATGTGCAAGGAAGCAATCGAGGCCTAAGCTGAGGTACAGCCCACCGACAAGGAGATGATCCCAGTCAGGCATGCGATTGATGCGCATGCGCAAGATTTCGTAGCGAAAGACGAATTGCTACTACCCATCCCGAAAGCATTCGCCCAGTGCACACGATACTCGGAAACGTTCGATATTTTCAGTCAGTGTGTTGTGGTAAACTGTCTGTCGCTCCAACCAATAGCAGTCATCTAGTCTCCCCTACAGTCAACACCCCCCGCATGGCACCAGACACGCCCACCCCCCCACGGGGATCATCCTCTTGTCTGCATCTATAATATCCTGTTATTTGCCAAGAGCGTCTGAGAAACAGCACCAAGAACCTCTGTCAGGATCAACGGTCTTAGGGCCGCAATTTGAACCTGGGACTTCCGAATATGAAGCAGGGATGCTGCCCAGTCCACCTGGATATCTCGTCCTGCACTGCAGGGAGTCTAGAATTACATGTGAGAGCCAACACAGAGGGTTACCAGCGTAATGAACAACTCTGTTGCTCGTCAAGCTTCTTGCAGAATTTATGATACACTTCGTCTGTTAACACAAGGCACCGAAATGAAGGTCAGGGGTGAAAAAGGAACTTAATGGTCGGTTACATCAGAGTGGTTTTAGCTTTCTTTTCTCCTCAATTAACAGATTAAAACCTAGAAAATACTATTATTTCATGAAGTTATTATTCAGAAATTAATAGAAGCTGAAAGTACCTTTATTAACCCCTTTAAGTTCGGTGATTACAATATGTACCACCAAGTTTACCATCCATACCCTCTGCTTTTGCCCACATAGTGTATTTACGTGTTTCGTGTTTTTCACACAATAAACACAGACTGTTTCCCTGAACAGCATTAACAGACTGATGTTTATAATAAGGGCTGTCTGTTCTCTGTCACGTAGGCACTGAATTTTTAAAATAAACTCGTATTTTAGATTACTATAGTCATCATTGCCGATCCCAGTGGCCGTGCGGTCTAAGGCGTGGGTCTGCGGCCGTCGCTTACTGGGATTGTGGGTTCGAATCCCGCCTAGGGCATGGATGTCTCTCTCTTGTGAGTGTTGTGTTTGTGAGGTAGAGGTCTCTGCGACGGGCTGGTCACTCGTTCAGAGGAGTACCACCGAGTGTGGTGTGTCTAAAAAGTGTGATCGTAAAGCCTCGAAAAATAAGGCGGCCTAGGCCCCCAAGGGCAGTCGAGCCATTGGGAAAAAAAATCATCATACATCCCAACATTAACATCAAAATTCCGCCCTCCCAAAGCTAAATATCAACAATGAGCCCAAACTCAGTGACTGCTCCACATCCTCCCTCTACTGCATACTCACAACAATCCACTTCACAAGACTGTCCGCTTCACTTCCAACGCTTTACCTTCTCTCCAACATACCTTTACCAGAAAGACGAGCAGGCATGCTTGGAAATCTGTCACCTACCCTGTAATAAACGTAGCACCTTATACTACCACCCCCCCCCCCCTCTTGCACTTATCTTCTCTTTCTTCAGTCATCAAAGAGACAAAATTCCTCTCTTTTTTCACTACGGTGTGGCGTGTTCCATTGGGGTGGAACAAAATATGCCACAATGATGACACATTTTGCTAAAAACCGTGAAATAAACGGATCATCTTCCATTTAAGTTACGAAATCAATAGAGAGTGTGAGATTCTCGGAAAAGAAGATCTTCGCTTAACATCAGAACACAGCAATAAATCTTTTGTGGCGTAGGCAATCCCTATTTATTTTCGAGGATGTAAAAAGCTATCCCTGTACAGACCTGGACAGACACCTTGGGTTCCAGGAGGTTAAGGCTCCCAGATTACCAGACAATCGGCACATTAAGTTGGTAAGTTTGTCAGCCCTACGCACCGGCCGCCTTTACGCCCCAGGAAGTATTCCTGGTACTCATTTCTGTTAAGAGGCTCAGTCAACCCGAGGGCCATAGTGCGGCCGGAAGGAGTAAGTCAATGACTCCATCGGGAATCGAACCCGCGACCTTCCGGCTTGTAGCGCAGTGCCTCAACCAACTGCGCCACCGCATGCCCCCTTTTCGAGGATTTTGTTTGTAGAAAATCTGTCGCAAACTGCCAACTGGAAGCCCCAGAAAGATGCAGATGTATCTTAGGGAGACATCTGTGCTGAGAGGTAGGCGGAACTGAATAAGATCTATCTAATTTGCGAGGTTCTGCTGCTAGGGAGTATGAATATAGTACTATAAAGGGTAAAGCTACACCTTTACAGGCCTCCAGGAAGTTGTGGCACCCAGAATTTCTAGACAATCGGCACATGAATGTGGTAAGGTTGTCAGCCATAAGCACCGGCCATCTTTACCCCCCCCCCTCCCGGGAGATACCCCTTGTACCCATTTCCGTTAGAGGCTGAGTCGACCCCAGGGCCATAGTGCGGCCGGAAAGATTAAGTCAATGAAAAATCCCAACGACCCCATCGGGAATTAAACCCGCGCAGTGCCTCAACCAACTGCGCCACCGCGTACCCGAATGTAGGTACTGCAGGGTAGATATAATTCACATGTCAACAAGGCAGCACAGAGAAAATGTGATACAGAAGCGTCACAAAGCAATACAGGCACCACGTCTGAACAGAAGTGAGCAGCTAACTCCACAGAATCTCTCATCTGGCTCCGAAATTTCCAGCGTAAAGTATGGAAGCCGAGGGTTCACTACTGTGATTAAAACAGCTCGGCAATGGACCCTATTTCTACTGATGCAAGATCCTTTTTAATTTTATTATCCTAAACATCCATCCCAAAGCTACAAAATGCAGCGACCATCGCACAATCAGCATCATCGCTCATGCAGCAAAGATAGTAGCGAGGATACTTAGAAGAAGGATTGAGAGGAAAATTGAAGATGCACTTGGAGAAGATCAGTTTGGATTTAGAAGAGGAAAAGGAACTAGGGATGCAATTGGGATGCTGAGAATAATATCAGAACGAACCTTGGTCATAGATGAGGAATTGTGTGCTTGCTTCATAGACTGGCAGAAGGCATTTGACCGTGTCAACTGGACCAAATTAATGCAAATCCTAAAAGGAATTGGGATAGACTGGCGCGAAAGAAGATTGATCAGCAAATTGTACATGGAACAGAGTGTCAAAATACGACTGGACCAAGGGGAGACGAGAAGTGTGAAGATTGGAAGAGGAGTTAGACAAGGTTGCTGCTTGTCACCGATTCTGTTCAACTTATACAGCGAGTACCTTACCAAGGAAGCTCTTGAAGGGTTTGGAGACTTCAAAATAGGAGGACAAGTAATTCGCACTGTGAAATATGCAGATGACCTTGTGCTACTGGCTAGAGAAGAAAAGGTGCTACAGGGCATGATTGATAGACTAATTGAAATTGGAAGACGCTATGGAATGGAAATGAATGTGGGAAAAACTAAAGTAATGAAAATCTCAAGGCAACCATCCCCAATGAAAATTATGATAGATCAAAAACAATTGGAGAATGTGGAATATTTCAATTATTTGGGTAGCATGATAACAAGTGATGCAAGGTGTACACGTGAAATTAAATCCAGAATTGCTATGGCAAAAACAGCATTCAACAAGAAGAAAAATCTTTTCACCAGCAAACTGGAATTAAATTTAAGGAAGAAACTAGTAAAGTGCTACATTTGGAGCATAGCTTTGTATGGTGCTGAAACGTGGACACTTCGGAAAGTAGATCAGAAGTATCTGGAAAGTTTTGAAATGTGGTGCTGGAGAAGAATGGAGAAGATCAGTTCGACCGATCGTGTGAGAAATGAAGAAGTATTACACAGAGTCAAGGAGGAGAGGAATATACTACATACAATAAAAAGAAGAAAGGCTAACTGGATTGGTCACATCTTGCGTAGAAACTGCCTTCTGAAACACGTGATTGAAGGAAAGTTAGAAGGAAGGATAGAAATGACGGGACGACGAGGGAGAAGACGTAAGCAGCTACTGGATGACCTTAAGGAAAAGAAAAGATACTGGAAATTGAAAGAGGAAGCACTAGATCGCACCCTGTGGAGAACTCGCTTTGGAAGAGGCTACTGACCTGTCGTAAGACAGACTACAGAATGAATGAAACATCCATACGCCTCCTTTGACGCCTTCCATCTAAAACTATGCATTCATCATCCGACCCAACCGTTGACACGCGCTCCTCCCACGTCATACTAGCATCTGGTGGACAGTACAGCACACGAAGTTTCTCGATATGAAATGTTCCGTATCCCCATCCGTCTTAACTCCAAACATTCTCTTGAAACCCTCTCATTCTACGTTTTCCCCTTGCTTATGCATACGGTTTAAGCGCTTCTAATTCACAGCCCACATGACCAACTTTTACTCGTCGAACCACTGCCATCAGATTTAAATCGCTGTAACTTTTTCCTATGCCTATCTCCATCTGTCAAACATGAAAGCGTCCAACAACAACGCTCGTAGACATAATGTTTTGAAATAAGCAGTACAGCATGAAGTGTTGTCAGTCTCCAAAGAAACTCTGGAGGCTACACTACAGATTTTCATTATTCGGCTTCGACATTTCATCTCACACGTAGGAGCACACAAATAAAATCTTCCACGCTGAGGATTGTATTTCCTATATGTGTATCCAATTTAACCGCCAAAATACGGAGGTCTGTCCAGAGTGTTTTAATGCTATAACCACATAAAACGGTTCACAACAACAGACGACTCTTTAGTTCATCTAAGATTAAACTCTTCTCCATTCCGATCAATGAAAAGTTTATTTCCCGCGCGCTGAAAACTTCATATAGAACATTTGTTAGTTTCTGGACAGTGAAGAACACAGCGAAGCTGGCGAATGGGCCAACTCTGTACGTGCAGTGGCGAGGGAAGGTATTTGTTTTGTCTCGTCTGCTGCCAATCCGCTATCGCTATCGCTGCACCAGTGACTCGCTCCTAGCCTTCCGCTTGAAAATCCCATCGCCAAAAACTAACACATGACCTATAACACAGACTGGCATCGTGGTTTCGCTCAGTTTCTCCAAAAGAAGAGTGTGACAGAACCACATAGGCTCACGCAAAGGCAGGTCAGTATCTGACAGCCTACTGTACACATATTTGAAATATCTGAACTGATTCAGCCAATACGCCAAGATATATTTAAAATGGATAACAACGCTAAAAGCGAAATAACAGTGCCTTAAACCAGCGAGAGGTACTGACATGCATCGCTTTATACAAACACCATTTTGAGTGCTTAATTCCAACAGACGTTACTCAATCATGCATGCACTATATAATGTGTGATTACATCAATGCATTAGTTGCAACTTGTCAGCTGATGTGTGAGCCGAACCTTAGCGGTTTTCTGTCATGGGAAAAACAACAAGAAAAAGTTTATATACAAGAAACGAGTTTGCATTGAACTGACCTGTTCACGGATATCGTCTGGCCTCATTGACCTATCCCATCTTGCCACGTCACATAGTCAAGGACGCTTGCACTCACCTGTTGAAAACAAAAAAGAAGTAATTGGTATACTTTATGTTATTTTCACAGTACATTTTTTATTGTATAGTCTTATTCCGACAAATGTACACTTTATCTTCTATTTAATACATTTAACATAAGCATGTATTAAATAGAAAATAATAAAGTGTATATTTGTCGGAATAAGACTATATAATTGGTATACGTAAGATTAGTACTGTGCATATTATGTAGCCTATTAACTTACCGTAAACACACGAACCACACTACAGTGCTGGTGATCATTGTTGGCTATTTTGAGCCTTGTTCCGTCAAATCTACGAATTGCATGTCACAGCAGGACTTCCATACAGTTCCCACATCATGCATACAGGCCATTATTTTAACTGACCAATACAGTTGGTCACTTCCCACCGCTATTCCAACGCGCGTGTGGGACGGCCGCTGAGTGGGGTACGTTTTATGCGATATGCGAGCCGACAGGAATTGATAAACGATGTTTGTCATAAAAAAAACAGTATTCCTGTACTTTCAAATTTTGCCAACCACCACTGCAGTAAAAGCCAAGATAAATTATCATATGCCTATGTATTATACAGCCTGGAGTTGTATAGAGTCGTAAAGATAAAGCCGCATGCATTCCATATCTAGGCACTAAACGAACGTGAGTAATTAGCTTCAAACTCCGGAAGCTTTATCTACAGTAAAGAGAACAAATACAGTATATAAACATCGTTTTTCTTACAGAATCTGCGTTTATGTGTATAAGCAGTCTCAAATGGCACTGTTAGTACGCACTCTTAAGACTCTGTCACTCAGCTACTCATGACACATACTGCACATGGGTTTTAAGAACAACTTAAAATCAATGAAGGAAACTAGGAAATATCCATTAACCACTGGTGCAAAATCATGACTGCAGAACGACTACTTTATAGCGCTGTATATGTATCCGTCCACCGAAATACGAGCAGATTACATCATGAATAAATAAACAGTAACCAGTTTGGTTATAAATTATTTAAGTACAATTTGTCTTGACCTGAAATGAAGTTCCCTTGAACTGAATGCAGAAAACTATACACATACTAGGAGATGGTTTACCACATCTGCATGCATGTATACATGTTGTCTGTGCGCATGCGCGCGTAATATTTTCACGCCGCAGTAGTTTTCACGTACTGGCACAGGTTGAAGCTATGCGTTCAAAAACGGAGCCATCCGAAGATTAAAAATATAGCTAATTTCAATATTACGGCAAAGACTGAAATATTAATTTCAATGCGATTTTCCCCTAATAATACGCAATTTTCATTTCTAACCTCTCTCCGAAGATAGTTAATGAGGGAATTATAGGAATGAAGGAGGGAAATGATCCACGGCTGAGTTACAACAAGCCTCTACACTTGTACTGTAACTGTGCATCAGTTACCACTTGTTGGGTATAAATTTTATCAATTGGTATGCGACGCTATACGAAACGTGACGTTATCGGTTAGGTC